>CM041781.1:272906362-272922194 GCA_023374045.1 Limonium bicolor | reverse complement strand
CTCTTTTTCCGGATTTGTTCCCCGTTTGTTGTGTTGCAATCCTTATGATGTAAAATCTTCATTTCTCTGGGTTTTTCCTATATTTAGCATATAAAATGCATCAGCTCATATCAAAACATCAATCTTAGGAAAAACACAGAATAAGTGGGAAACATTGCTTAAACTGTAACAGATTATAAGGTAATTAAGCCTTTAAAATCCTATATGTTTCACACTTATCAACTTCCTCACACTTAAGCTTTTGCTTGTCCTCAAGTAAAATAAGGAATAAGAATATCTCTAAAACCGTTAAATAATCTCAAAATTAAACAAGTGCAGGGCGAAATCAAACAAAGTGATAAATGAAAGAATAATCTTGCTCTTTAGAGGTAGGTTTTCATAAACAGTGAAGAAGAAAAATTTTGTAAAAGCATAGAGAAACTAGATTGTAGAAAACAAGTTAACTTAGCTTGGGACTTTCCACCAATTTTACATTCCTCTATCCTTTGGATGACAAGGGGTGTGAAGTAATGCCTTATTCCGCAATACCTTTCAACACCACGCACTCATGATCAAAAGTATAATTTTAACTGCCATTATCTCTTTTGTAAGCGAAAGCATTTATCTTCAAGAGTTATGTGTAAAACAAACTAATATTTGAGATCTTGCAGAGTTATTCCGTAACCCAGACTTTTCTCTCTATCCGTGAGATGGTGTTGGGCCAACTATCCCAGATCCCGAGACCTTAGGTAGATAGGTGTTAAGGCACCCTTAAGACTTAATAACCGGATAGACGAGGCCTGCTATTGTTAGGAAACAAAAATTTTGATCAGTGGAGTACCTTGCCTTATCCTTTTCATTCCAAACATTCAATTCATTTCCAAAATCCCAAGCTAAAATAATATGGTTTCCACAACTAGCCAATCTACCAGATTTTAGTGAAAATAGAGTATTTTAAATAAAATATTTATACAAACCTCATCAAGCAAAAAGATTCCTACGGTTATCACTTCGTTTAATTTTCACTCGGTGTGCAGTGTGCACCGGCATTAGAGCAGCAAAAAGCGAGTGTTGCATTAAAGTACAACTAGCATGTTTTCAGACGGTTATCACTTGGTTTAATTTTCACTCGGTGTGCACAGGCATTAGAGTAGCAAAAAGCGAGTGTGGCATTAAAGTACAACTAGCATGTTTTCAGGGAAAGGTCTTTCCTTCCTCACACTTAAGAGGAACAATGTCCTCATTGATCATAAAGGAAATGCAGGTAAAAGAGCTTTCAAAACATGCTATACTCATGATAGATGTATATGCAATAATTAAGCCGCACAACGCAAGAAAGGTGGAACATCAATAAGTTAAATTAGGAACTGAGACTCCCCTGGTGTTATAGATTGAGGAAGATGTTCTTCCTCACACTTGGAGTTTGGCAGGGGTCGAGATATTCCTCATGAGTCACAGACCGTATGCGTGTTGTGCAGAGTAAAAGTTGCGTGTTTCCCAAGCCATTCGTTTCGCAGGAGATAGGACATGTAAATAAATCAGTGACGAATGCTGTACTGCTCAGAGAAACAAGAAACTTAGCAATTCAGAATTTTAGTACTGCCAAATATAACACCATCACTTCACCTGTTAGTTCCGTGTTTAACTGTTAGTTTTAACAAACAAAAGTAAAATAAGTCAAAGAAAAAGAAAAGTACAGAAAAACAAACAAAATAAAAGAAAGCAGTAAAGATAGGATGGCGGTCACTGAGGCGGTGGTGGTGGCGGTGGTCTCATCTGGGCCATGAGCATCTGTAAGATTTGGGTAGTCTGGGTCTGATTAGCGGCTGTCTCTCTCTGCAAAGCATCATTGCGCTCCAAGCGCTCAGCGAGCATAGTCTGTGTGTCGCGAATAGAAGTCTGCTCTGCCTGGAGATGCTCCTGCGTCTGGCGGATGTCATCTATGTGTCCCTCCATGCGCACCTGGCGCTGCTGGACATCCCCAAACTACAGCTGTACATCTCCGAACTGCTGCTCCATACCCCCGAAGCACTGATCCATCCTCTGCTGCTGCTGGAGAAGGGCGTCCATCATAACCTACATCTCTGGAGGGATGCTCATCACTGGGGCCGTAGGGGGCGCCATGGTAGCAGTAGGCGCTGAAGTAGAGCTAGAGCTCGTAGAGGTGCCGGTCGATCCTAGACCTGAGCTTCCCCTCACCCAGCTGCCGTCATCGAGGCGTAAGAAGCCCCATCTCCTGAAGGTCGCAATGGAGATGGGTGTCTCTCCCTCCCTCACCCCGAGATCGGTGAAGATGTCCTCAGGGAGTGTGGAGACAAGAAGATGCTGTATAAAGATGGGAAAGATAGGGGTGATCTTCTTCTTCTTCGTCCACAGATAAGTCACCACCTTATGCAGCCGCCTTAACATCACGAAAGGGAGCGAGATCTGCTGAGTTGGTGGATGTGGTGAGGGCAGGAGGTAGTCGAGGAGAACACAATCCTCATCAGAAGCATCATTTCCGGCATGAGGCCAGATCTGATGACTGAGGATCTCTGCAAGGGTCCTCTGGGGAAGGGAGGGGAGGAGGGCATATGGGAGTATAGTCTTATTTTCCTCACCCCGTCGGCGAGTAGTACTCCCGACCTCTTGTAACCACCTAGACTTACTCTCCCTAAGTGACTCCTCCGTAAACTCTAAATGTGTATCAGCATTGTCCGGGAGGAATAGAAGATCACTAAAGGTTTCAGGTGTTACCTCCACTGGGAACTGGCGTACGTATGATGTGATGTTGTGTGTCGTATCTGATGCCACAGCATTGGCGTAGAACTCCCGCACCAGCTCCGGGGAGAAGACACCCACGCCCATGCGCAAGATGCTGGGGGCGCCAAGCCCCTCAAATATATCTGTAAGCCCAGCGGCAGCTGATGCCTCGTCACTGATGCGCCTCTCAATGACGAAGGCCCCGCCCCCATCATCACGTAAAGGGGCAGCGGCGGGCTCAGAGTGGTCGTCAGGGCGTGGGTTCCTCGAAGAAGAACCCGTGCGTGTAGCACCTCCTCTAGTGCGAGCCATCTAAACGATAAACAAATGCAGTTAGAAACCTAAACAGCAAGAAAAGAGAAGCAAAAAATACACCAATACCCGAAACCGATCGAGCAACATGTTCTATTTGAACACATTCTTGCACACAGTTAATTTATGAGTATCAAGGCATTAAAACAACCAAACATAGCAAACGATATCATTAAACAACAGAACATTAACCTAGAAAATAATTTCAGAAAATTCGGAAAATTTCAGACACTACAACCGAGACTTCATCGGATACTATGGATCCAAGTTAGATGAATCCCACTGCTCCAGAAAATACCACCGTTTCCTCAGCTGTTGATGCAAGCACGAGTGCAGCTATAGGGGCCAGTGGCAGTGTTGTAAACATTCCTGATCCAAGTGTCCTGTATCGTATGGTGGGGCATTCATTGAAAAATGGAAAATCGATTAGGCAAACTATTGAGCGGGTGGAGGAGCAACTGTACAGGGAGAAAATGAGCAAGGGAAATGACCCATACATTACTGACCCCGAAGACGACTACATTGAAGAAACACCTAGGCTCACTTTCATCCATAATCCTATCTTTGGCACCACCACACCACAACCTGCTTCAAGGATCAACCACCCAATACCCATCCCGGTTAGCCACCCTGTTGCTACGACATTCCAGCCAACTAACTTGCTATCAGGAGCCCCTTTATCACCACCAATCCTAACCACCGCCACAACTGTCCCAATCACTTTCCCTAAAATACCACAATTTCTACCAATTGGGGTTGTTCCCCAAGTTGCTAATATGAATCGGTCTAAACCACCTGAAGCTTTCTACCCGAGTTCACCTATTCTAGACCCAATCCAGATGGGTCAATATCAGTACACTTCCCCTGGACACGCTGTCCGATTTAAAGAAGCCATCCCCCACACTCAGCTATTGCCACACCCGTCCAACCACTTGATTCACGGCTATAGCCAACCACAGACTCAACCCCCTCCTGTTGAGCATCTCCCAGTCGACTTGGGCCAATGGAAAAGAACCCTGAAAGAGGAGCTATTAGATGAAATGCAACTAGGGGAATGGGCTAAGATGCTGGGCATCCATCACTTCAGCCTGAAACCAAACTCAAAATTGCTAGAGAACCTGAAACTTCCAGAAATCTACAAATATGCTGGAAAAGGTGTAACATCCCTACCGCTAATACCGTCATTACCGTACCATACTTACCTTCACAGCGGATATTACTTACTCAACGGCGGGTGTACACTGCCGTTAGTCACCCACGTGACTAACAAGGCGAGTTACAATTCTACATACTATCGGTCTAATGAATATGAACATACCGAGTACTCCACATAATACAATACTTCCCATTTCTTACTCATCCATAATTCAATTACAACTTCAATTCATTACTATACCGAGTATACTACAATCCTTAAATTACCGATACAGCTTGGACTTCCAAATTCCCAATACATTACAAGTACAATCCCTTTCATACAACTACCCATGCTTACATAGCAGTCCTCGTCCTACTCTCTCGAACGGTGGTCAGCTTCGAGTACCTGCACACTAAAAACGGTCCCCCTAGGGGGTCAGCTTACGCTGCATATGAAATTCGCATATACCGCGTGCTAACCGCGGTACGCCGACTACTTTGGGTCGGATATACATGGAGTTCATTTTACAAGCATACATACATACAAATACTACACAATACATTCAGCAATACTTACATACACATACAAGGTTCAACACCTACTAAGGAAGACAATTCGATAGTCGACCGTTAGTGTTAGTTACTTACTCAGTTGAAATACCCCAAACCTTAGTATGTTGTTTAAACATTTAAATATGGTATATTAAGAATAAAAAGAGTCTTAGAAGCATTAGTAAGCAAATTAAACCATAGAAAACACAAATTGTGCTTTAAGGTCAATAAAGAGCCAAAATGTGCTCTAAGCTTGGTTAAGACCTAATGAACTTACCAAGACCTTATTTATATACTAATGAACATATTAAACCAATTAGCAAATAAACCCAAGCTTGAAAAGAAGTTAAAACACAAAATGTGCTTTAAGGAGTCTTAAAGCACATTTTGAAAAATTGTCTTGTAAATGAGTTTTGTGGCTAAATGTCCATCATTACTCTTTAATTAACATGTGTACTATATAGTATCACATTTGGAAGTCTATATCAATGGGAAATCAAAAATTTCACATCTATATGCCTTGTTTTTATGAATAGTAACTTTAATAAGCTAGTTTGTAACATATGTTATTATAAGTAATTAAATTGACAAAAAAAGACTAAAATACCCCTTATGTAATAAAGGGGGCCGGTTTTCTTATGGGATGACTCATCCCTTTGTTAATTGATAAGATAGAAAAGAAAATAAAATGGCAAAAGTAAATAGTTACTTTACTTAAATATCTAAACAACTTACATTTTCCCTTCATTCTCTCTTTCCTTCTTGCATTCCCACCGTCTCCAACACTTCACCTTCTCCATTCTTGCTCTCTCTCACGGTAATACACCACCACCATCAAAACTCCATCTTTGACCACTTGTAATTCCTAGCTCACTTAACCAAATCAAAAACAAACACCACCATTCTCTTAGTCTCATCAAGCTCTTCATTCCTATCTTCTCAAAACTTCAAGACCACCATTACGGTGCCATGGAGTTCCACCATTGAAGGAGCTTGAGCTTATATTTCTACATATTATTGATCTCCTTTGCTTCTAGGTAAGGAATCTCAAAGAAAAATGATGTTTCTTCCATGTTTTTATCATGACCGAAAATCACCATTGATGGTGCTCATTATATTGCTTTGTTCTAGCTTCATTCCAACCTTTCAAGGACTAGGTGGAGTCCTCTCTTGATAGATATTCAAACTCTCTTCAAATACCAAGGTAAAACAACTACCTTAATGCTTTAAAACAATATGTGTATTTAGGGTTACAATGAGATGAAGCACAAGCTTGTATACTCATTTCATTACTTGTACATTGTTTAGAAGTTGACAAACAACCAAACATCCTTACCGGTTTTATAAGGAAACAAGAAAGAAGTTGTGAGGAAAAGAGGTAAATATGCTAACCTAATGTAGTTAAATGCCTTAGGAGAAATGAGCTTATAATGCTTGTTAAAATTACCTAAAGAGCAAATGGTAAATGACTTAGTGAAAGGTTCTCAAGGAGACTAGTAAAAGGACATATGTGTTGTTGTATGTATTTGCAGGTCAAAGGCATATATATTGTGGAAATTCAGTGTTTAAGATTTAAGCATTTTAAGGGCCAAAGTGCCATGCAATTTAAATTATGCACTATATTGTAATGTAGTGTAAATTAGGTGAAACCTTGTGTGTGAGAGTGTTCTTGGTGAATTTAGGTGTTCTTGTGTGCTTAATGGAGAAAACAATGTGTTTTGGCTTAGTAATGTTCTAGGAGAACCCATGTCAAAAATTAGGTAATGTATAGGAGGTTATAAGTGTTTAAGAGATTTTTGGGGAACTAGGAAGTCTTGTGAAGGGCTAGGTATTTTACTAGGAAAGAAACTATGTATTAAGATGTTTTAGAGTGCAAAAAGGACTTAGACATTGTCTTGAAGGTTTTAGAATACAGTGGGTGTTTAGGAATACACCAAAGTCATTTTGGAGTTGTTCTAGGGCTCATGCAACTTTGGTAAACAAAGAGAAGGAATAGACTTGTAAGAGAAACTACAAGATTGACATAAGGATTTAGGTGTAAGAAAAGATGCTTGAGAGGTGATGTGTAAATGGTGAGGAAATTTTTGGTATAATGGCTACAATAGGCATGAAACACCATTTAGAAACTTAAGGAGAAAATACTATAAGTGTTAGAGGTTTGGGTGGAAATTGGTTAAGTATTTAAAGGCTTAGAAAATGAGTGTTTTGCCTTGTCCGAACATCCGTCCGGACATGGACGTTCGGACAGGCCTGTTGCGTAAAATTTTCAGAGTCTCGACTTGTGTCCGACCTTGGGAAGTCCGGACACAAGTTCGGACGTACCTGCTTCTACATTGAAATTCTCTCGACCCATGTCCGAACTTCCGAAGTCCGGACACAAGTTCGGACAGGCGTCTGTTTCCAGTTTTGAGTCTCGACTTGTGTCCGAACTTGGGAAGTCCAGACACAAGTTCGGACAGGCCACTATATGGACCAAAAACTTTGTTTTAAGGTAGAAAACGATGTCTAAAAATGGTGATTAGTTAGTAATGATGATATGAGGTTTATTAAGACATGTTAGGAGTGTTATAATGACAATTAAAATGGTGAAGAGTTATAACAAGTGTGAAAATAAAATAAACTAGATATGTGAAGTAACAAGTTAACAATGGACTAGTGCGTTAATTAACCAACGTTACTAATGTGTTTAGGATTCTCTCAAGGTGGAAACCAGTCAAAGCAAGGACCAAGGTATGGTTTTCTTGTATTCTGTTGCCTACCGGTTTACACCGGCTTGTGTGTTATTTGTTTTTCTGTGTGTTAATGACTTTGTAAGATTAAACCATGTAAAGAGTTTACAGTTGTTAAATAATATTATGTTGTTAAGTATGACTCTCTCTTCCTTGTGTGTGTCTAACAAGACTTGACCTATGATTGTGAATTGTTATTGAGTTCAATGATGAACAACCAAGTGCTAACGGGGGAAGTGGGAGTCCGGTCTGTTCCGGCCACACGTGTGAGTATGGGAGTCGATGTCATAACCGGTTAGATTCTCTTTGTATGTTATGGTTGTTTTCCAATTTGGTTTCCAACCTTCCCTTTAGCTTAACCAAGGCTATTTTACTGACTCACATCGGGCCCAGGGGCATACTATGTGTGTTTCGGTGTGCTTGGATCACTATATCCGAGGCACCTTGTGTTAAGTTATCCGTTCAATCTAACAGGACGGTAACGAGTTATGTAACGAGCTTAGCATGAGCATGGCAACATTCTCTAGGCTATCCATGGGGACTAATTGTGTTGGTTCTCTTCCTTTAAGGAATTGTTCTGTGTGTGTGTTGAGTTGTGTACAATACCCATGTTATGATATAGTATAAGTTGTGTGTTTTAAAACGAATGCCATGTCACCATGACAATTAGTTGCGTGTATCCCGGTAGCCGATGGGCTGCGCATTAACCATACCAGCCAAGGGTTGCTGACCCCCTCGGGGGCTCCATATTTCTTTTACTGCAGGATGAGGATCGAAGAAGCGGAATGGCTTTAGATTCTAGGATGCAGGTTTACTTTTGATTACTTTTGGATGTTGGGCCCCGGATGCGCCTGTGCTCCCGTGGCATTATATATTTTGGTTGTGAACAGTTTACAGTGATGGTTTACAGTGAAGGATGTAAGTAAACACTCGGTATTATGTTAATGTATATGTGGTTATTAGTTCTATGCTCGGGAGTCTTCTCATCAGACCGATACACTTGTATTTATTCAGCCTTGTTAACCACGTGGGTGGTTGACGGCGTTGTAGCACCAATCGTTACTTATTATTTATTTTTTTAAATTCCGTTGCGATTTCAAGTAATGTTACGTGCGTAGTAGGGGTGTTACAAAAAGTGGTATCAGAGCGAAGTATCGCTCTGATGGCAAGAATACCGAGCTTAGGAATATACCGAGTTAGGAAACCTAACTACAGTTACCTAAGTGAACAGTTATGGAAAGGTTAACCACTAACTAAGTGTGGAAATACCTTATGGTCGGGAAAAGCGTTACAACCGTTGGACCGATAAGTGTGCAAGCATATTGCTAATGAATGTTCATGTGAATTCAGATGTCAGGTCGACCGAGAGGTAGAGGCCGCGGGCACGGCGATGGAGATACGGGTGACCAGGGCGAGAATACTACGGCTCAGGTTATGGCTGAGGCAGTAGCAGCCGCCGTAGCCTAGATGGTACCCCAATTGGTAGCTGCGATGCAGCAGGGGCAACAGCCCGGAGTTCAACCACCACCACCGCCACCGCCACGAGAGACCAACTAGGTCAAGGCGTTGGCTGATCTGAGGCCACCATCATTCAGTGGGGAGACCGACCCTCGTAAGCTGGAGGCGTACATCTCCGAGATGGAGACCGCCTTCGAGACCTTAGCGGTGCCTGAGGAGGTCAAGGTTCGACTTGTCGCATACTACTTGAAGGGTTCGGCACAGAGCTGGTGGAAGTTAGTACGGGAGGGCAGAGTTGCTGACCCGACCTTTCAGTGGAGGGAGTACACGGCTCTACTGCGAGCCAAGTACTACCCGATACACGTGCAAGAGGCCAAGCGCCTGGAGTTGGACAATCTGAGGCAAGGGGACAAGATGACGGTAGATGAGTACTACTCAGCCTTCATCGGACTTATCCACCTGCTACCGGATCTGGGTTACTCAGACCGGATTCTTGTGAACCGTTTCTACAACGGACTGAGCTACCGCCTACGCTATGGCATGGGGCCAACCGGATATACTACTTTGCAGGTAATGGGACTATAGTGTGATGTGAATAAGTATGTACAATGTGTTAATGTGATGTGAATTTGTTTGACGGGGCATAACTGACACCCTAAATATAGGAGTGCTACCATGTCGCTGCAATTGTGGAGATCACCGTCCGTCTGAGGGACGAGGAGAGTGCGCTCAAGCGCAAGGCCATGAACGAGGGCCAAGGCACGCAAGGGCAAGGGGGAGGAAAGAAGAGGAAGCCATACCCCCAGTCCCAGAAAGGACAGCAACAGGGTGGCAGGGGCCAGACCCAGACCACCACTGCTGAGGAGCCTCTGCAGCTCACCTATGCGTATGCGGCCAAGCCCTTACGCTCTTACCCACCCAAGGGTAATTAACAAATGTCAATACCGAAATCTAGTGTGTGTTATTAACTTGTGAAGTATGTATTGAGTGTGTGATGTGTTAGCAGCTAGCACGGGCTCTGGACCGGAGCGCCACTATTACTGCAAGTGGTGTAACGGAGACCACCCCGGCAAGGACTGCAAGGGTAATGATGTGCAGTGCCGATACTGCAAAAAGATGGGGCACCGCGACTATGAGTGCTGGCAGAACCCGAACAGTAGAAAACTACAGGCCCAAGGGGCAATGGAAGGGTAAGGCCACTGCGACCACCGATGGCCCGAAGACGGCGAATCAGCCACCCCCAGATCAGAGGTATATAGATTCCCAGAAGGGGAAGGGGTCGGGGTCCGGCAAGGCCGCCCTGAATGTGGTGGACCGGTCTGAGGCGCCAGGGCCCTCTTCTAGACCAGGTACCGCCTAAACTATTGAGTGAAATAAGTGATTGCATACCGCATTTCATGCATATGTGTTAGTGAGTTTAAGTAAACAACCATGTGAGTAAACAATTAAAGTATAGTGTGAAAGTCACCTAATTAGATAACTCTAAACTTAAAGGAACCTTCAATATATGTTATCCAATCCCACCCACACCAAACCCTGAAGAAACTACCATCGACATCACCGACTTTTCAATGGAGCAATGTCAGGTCATCCAACCAGGTATGGTACTCTTAAATGGATACCTGACACCGGAAGCACAAATCCATATCATCAGACGATGCGATGAGCTTGGAGCAAAACCTGGAGGTTTCTACACACCTGAATACCCTAGCGGATCAAGAATGAAATTGAAGATGATGTGCATGGGTAAGGACTGGGACCCTTACACCAAGACATATCAAGAAGTGCGAGCTGAAGATGGAGCAACTGTACCAAGTATACCTGAGGAGTTCCTTGCGGTCGTTAACCACGCCGTGGGAATTGCTCAACAAGTTGAAACGGATTCAATTCCAAATGTGAAAGCAGATCTATGCATTGTGAACTTCTACCAGAAAGGTGGACGGTTAGGGTTACACCAAGACAAGGACGAGTCACCCGAGTCTCTAAGTAAGGGAGTACCCGTGGTGTCTTGGTCCATTGGCGATACCGCAGTGTTTGTGTATGGTGAGCAGAAGCGTGCTGATCTCGCAAAGAAGCTAGTGTTGAAATCAGGAGATGTGTTAATCATGGGTGGGCAGTCAAGGATGCTATATCATGGCATCAGGAAGATCAAACTGAATACCGCACCGTCGGAAGTGATCAATGCCACACACATGAAACCCGGACGTTTGAATTTGACCTTCATACAGTTTTAAAGCCTTGTATAATTATGTGATGTGATAAACCAGTGTATGTTAAGAATGTTGTAAGTGTTAATTATGGCGACAGTATAAGCCAACGAATGTTGTAAAAAGAGTGTGTTAATGAATAAAGTGGAGTTGTTTGAAGCATATAAACCGTGTTGTTACCCAATACTTATTAGTTTGCCAATGAATTAGGTTGTGCTCTCGGAACAGGAGGTATACTGAGTGTCTGCAATGTGGCAGAAGCCGGCAAGAGCGGCACAATCCTCACCGGTACCTTTCCAGTCAATGGCGTGGACGCTTCGATCTTGTTCGACTCCGGAGCCTCACATACATTTATTTCGCTATCCTTTGCGAAGAGGCTGGGGTTAGACGGTGATGAGATGCCAGACTTCCTAGTCACTCTCCCGTCGAAAGAGCGGATCAGGTGTACCCGCTACCACCGAGATGTTATTGTACGAATCAGAGATGAAGAATTTCCGATCGACTTGATAGAGTTCGACGGACTTGGCTTTGATGTAATTGTCGGGATGAACTGGTTGGAGCGGTACAAGGGCAGGATCCTATGTGCCGAGCATCGTCTGCTTCTTAGGGGTCCATCTGGGGTTACTATATCTTACCGCTAGAGGCCCAGGGAGCCTTCGACTCAGATCATCACCGCCATGGCTATGTGTCATGAACTACGACGAGGGAGTGATGTATACCTCTGCTATGTCCAGACATAGAGAGAGACCCAATTATCCTGATGTGCCGTAGTGTCGAGTTTCCGATGTATTCCTAAGGAACTGCCCGCATGCCGCCAGCACGGGAAGTAGAGTTTGAGATTGATTTGGTTCCGGGCACCGGACCAATTGCGAAGGCGCCCTATCGTATGGCTCCAGCAGAAATGACAGAGCTCAAGAGCAGCTGAGAGACTTACTCGACAAGGGGTTTATCCCCCTAGCGTGTTCACCATGGGGGCGCCGGTCCTCTTCATAAAGAAGAAGGACGGTAGCCTCCGCCTGTGTATTGACTATCGAGAGCTGAATGCAGTTACGGTGAAGAACCGTTACCCTTTACCACACATCGACGATTTATTTGATCAGTTGAGGGGAGCATCAGTATTCTCTAAGATAGATCTACGGTCTGGATACCATCATATTGCTATTCGTGACGGTGATATTGAGAAGACAGCATTCAAAACTAGGTATGAGCATTATGAGTTTACAGTTATGCCGTTTGGTTTATCCAACGCACCATCCAAGTTCATGGACTTAATGAACCGCTTGTTCCATGATCAGTTGGACAAGTCAGTGGTAGTCTTCATCGACGATATTCTTGTGTACTCGAAATCGAGAGGTGAGCACGAAAGCCACCTGAGAAGTGTGTTGCAAACATTGAGAAAGAATCAGTTGTATGCTAAATTTTCAAAGTGTGAATTTTGGTTGAACCAAGTATCCTTTCTTGGACATGTGATTTCTGAAGCCGGGATCGCTGTTGATCCGGCAAAGATTGATGCAGTGTGCACCTGGCCTAGGCCGAAGACAGTTACCGATATCAGGAGCTTCCTCGGTCTGGCAGGTTATTATAGGAGGTTTCTGAAGGACTTCTCAGTGTCTCGAAGCCGATGACTTCCTTGATGAAAAAGGATGCACCATTCGAGTGGACAGTTGACTGTGAGAGTTCTTTCCAGAGTCTCAAGGATGCTCTGACATCTGCACCAGTCCTGACTTTACCAGACGGTCCAGATGGTTTTGAGGTCTATTGCGACGCATCAGGCAGAGGTATGGGCTGTGTGTTGATGCAACACGGGAAGGTCGTAGCTTACGCCTCCCGACAGCTGAAGAAGCATGAAGAGAACTACCCTACCTACGACTTAGAATTGGGGGCCATTGTCTTCGCACTGAAGATATGGCGACATCACTTGTATGGGGTAAGTGTGACGATTTATTCTGACCATAAGAGTTTAAAGTACTTGTTCACTCAGAGGGAGTTGAACAGGAGACAAAGAAGGTGGGTTGAATTTCTAAACGACTACGACATTAATCTGCAATATAAGGAGGGTAAGGTAAATGTGGTAGCTGACGCACTGAGTCACCGAGCACACTCTCTTCATTCGCTAGTCTCTCATTCTAGCTTGGTTGAAGAGGTGCGGAGTGCTCAGATGACGGATCAGTACATGATGGAGATTAGACAGAAGCTTATTGATGGAACATTCGAGGGTCAGAAGTATGACTTCAGACTCCACGATGATGACCTGATTAGGCTTAATGGCCGATTGTGTATACCGAGGAGTAGCGCTGAGTTGAAGGAGCGCATATTGAGTGAATCCCATTGTTCTGCTACTTCGATTCACCCCGGAGCTTCAAAGATGTATAAGGGTATGAAAAGATATTTTTGGTGGACTGGAATGAAAAAGGATGTGAATGACTATGTGTTGAGGTGTCTCACTTGTCAGAAGGTCAAGTTTGAGCACCGACGGCCTGGTGGTATGGTACAGCCAATGCCAGTGCCTGAGTGGAAGTTCCATGACATTTCTATGGACTTCGTAGTAGGGCTTCCGCCTACAAGGGGAGGTCTGAATATGATTTTGGGGTTGTTGTTGACCACTAACAAAGGTGGCGAGATTCATACCGATGAAGGACACTGGAAGTGGCAAAACTAGCAGAGCTCTTTGATAGAGAGATTGTTCGGCACATGGGGTACCGAAGACTATCGTGTCTGACAGGGATACCAGATTCCTCCCAGGTACTGGAAATCCACACGGGAAGCGCTAGGTACCGAGCTGAAGTAAGTACAGCGTTCCACCCACAGACAGATGGTCAGAGTGAGCGCACTATCCAGACACTTGAGGATATGTTACGTTATGTGCACTTGATTTTCAGACCATCTTGACAAGTTACATGATCGACTTTAGCTACAACAACAGTTACCATGCTTCGACAAGATGTCTCCTTCTAGGCATTATACGGTAGACCATGCCGCACGCCATTATGCTGGAATGAGTCGAGTGAAACGGTCATTATAGGACCAGAGTATCTGGAACAAGTTCAAGCAGAAGT
The DNA here is from genome assembly GCA_023374045.1 of Limonium bicolor. Taxonomy (NCBI): domain Eukaryota; kingdom Viridiplantae; phylum Streptophyta; class Magnoliopsida; order Caryophyllales; family Plumbaginaceae; genus Limonium; species Limonium bicolor. Next base: position 272,908,022 of record CM041781.1, on the reverse strand, counting down.
ACGATAGATCCGGGCTAACATGAAGTCAGCTCAGGATAGGCAGAAATCATACGCTGATGTGCGCAGACGTGACCTGGAGTTCGCCGTGGGCGATCAGGTATTTTGTGAGAGTATCCCCTATGAAGGGAGTGTTTCGTTTTTGGCCAGAATGGCAAGTTGAGCCCGAAATATGTGGGGCCTTATATTGTGACGGGGCGGATTGGCCCGGTAGCTTACAGACTTGATTTACCCGCCGAACTGGGCAAGGTACATGATGTATTTCATGTGTCCCGGTTGAAGAAATATATGTCTCATCCGTCTCATGTACTTCAGCCTGAAAGGCTAACCTTAGAGCCGACCATTGCGATCAGTGGAGACTCCGGTACGCATTCTGGATACTAAACTCGAGACACTCGCATAAGTCTATGAGACTGGTGAAGGTTCTCTGGTCTAACCAGGACGTTGAGGAGGCCACTTGGGAGCTGGAAGATAAGATGAAGGCGAAACCCGTCATTGTTACTTCTTAGTGTTTGTATGTATAGGGTATGGGGCGTACCCCTATTTAAGGGTGGTAGAGCCGTTTCGGTTATGTGTGTACGACATGTATTTGGATACATTGTCTGTGTTGTGTTGTTATGTTACCGCTGAGTCTGAATGATGTTGTGATGTTTTGTTGTTTGGACCTTGTGTCCGATTTTATGTAAGATGTTGTTAATGTTGTTATGGAAGTGTTGTTGATATGTGTTCCCGTGTTCTAATATTTAGGATATGTGGAAGTGTGAACTTTGGGGACAAAGTTCTTTTAAGGGGGGTAGATTGAAATACCCCAAACCTTAGTATGTTCTTTAAACATTTAAATATGGTATATTAAGACTAAAAAGAGTCTTAGAAGCATTAGTAAGCAAATTAAACCATAGAAAACACAAATGTGCTTTAAGGTCAATAAGAGCCAAAATGTGCTCTAAGCTTGGATATTAGCTTGGTTAAGACCTAATGAACTTACCAAGACCTTATTTATATACTATGAACATATTAAACAATTAGCAAAGAAAACCAAGCTTGAAAACAAGTTAAAACACAAAATGTGCTTTAAGGAGTCTTAAAGCACATTTTTGAAAAATTGTCTTGTAAATGAGTTTTGAGTGGCTAAATGTCCATCATTCACTCTTTAAATTAACATGTGTACTATATATTATCACATTTGGAAGTCTATATCAATGGGAAATCAAAAATTTCACATCTATATGCCTTGTTTTTATGAATAGTAACTTTAATAAGCTAGTTTGTAACATATGTTATTATAAGTAATTAAATTGACAAATAAAGACTAAAATACCCCTTATGTAATAAAGGGGGCCGGTTTTCTTATGGGATGACTCATCCCTTTGTTAATTGATAAGATAGAAAAGAAAATAAAATGGCAAAAGTAAATAGTTACTTTACTTAAATATCTAAAAAACTTACCTTTTCCCTTCATTCTCTCTTTCCTTCTTGCATTCCCACCATCTCCAACACTTCACCTTCTCCATTCTTGCTCTCTCTCACGGTAATACACCACCACCATCAAAACTCCATCTTTGACCACTTGTAATTCCTAGCTCACTTAACCAAATCAAAAACAAACACCACCATTCTCTTAGTCTCATCAAGCTCTTCATTCCTATCTTCTCAAAACTTCAAG
>CM041781.1:272468510-272905862 GCA_023374045.1 Limonium bicolor | reverse complement strand
ACCACCATTTCGGTGCCATGGAGTTCCACCATTGAAGGAGCTTGAGCTTATATTTCTACATATTATTGATCTCATTTGCTTTTAGATAAGGATTCTCAAAGAAAAATGATGTTTCTTCCATGTTTTTTCATGACCGAAAATCACCATTGATGGTGCTCATTATATTGCTTTGTTCTAGCTTCATTCCAACCTTTCAAGGACTAGGTGGAGTCCTCTCTTGATAGATATTCAAACTCTCTTCAAATACCAAGGTAAAACAACTACCTTAATACTTTAAAACAATATGTGTATTTAGGGTTACAATGAGATGAAGCACAAGCTTGTATACTCATTTCATTACTTGTACATTGTTTAGAAGTTGACAAACAACCAAACATCCTTACCGGTTTTATAAGGAAACAAGAAAGAAGTTGTGAGGAAAAGAGGTAAATATGCTAACCTAATGTAGTTAAATGCCTTAGGAGAAATGAACTTATAATGCTTGTTAAAATTACCTAAAGAGCAAATGGTAAATGACTTAGTGAAAGGTTCTCAAGGAGACTAGTAAAAGGACATATGTGTTGTTGTATGTATTTGCAGGTCAAAGGCATATATATTGTGGAAATTTAGTGTTTAAGGTTTAAGCATTTTAAGGGCCTAAGTGCCATGCAATTTAAATTATGCACTATATTGTAATGTAGTGTAAATTGGGTGAAACCTTGTGTGTGAGAGTGTTCTTGGTGAATTTAGGTGTTCTTGTGTGCTTAATGGAGAAAACAATGTGTTTTGGCTTAGTAATGTTCTAGGAGAACCCATGTCAAAAATTAGGTAATGTATAGGAGGTTATAAGTGTTTAAGAGAATTTTGGGGAACTAGGAAGTCTTGTGAAGGGCTAGGTATTTTACTAGGAAAGAAAATATGTATTAAGATGTTTTAGAGTGCAAAAAGGACTTAGACATTGTCTTGAAGGTTTTAGAATACAGTGGGTGTTTAGGAATACACCAAAGTCATTTTGGAGTTGTTCTAGGGCTCATGCAACTTTGGTAAACAAAGAGAAGGAATAAACTTGTAAGAGGAACTACAAGATTGACATAAGGATTTAGGTGTAAGAAAAGATGCTTGAGAGGTGATGTGTAAATGGTGAGGAAATATTTTGGTATAATGGCTACAATAGGCATGAACACCATTTAGAAACTTAAGGAGAAAATACTATAAGTGTTAGAGGTTTGGGTGGAAATTGGTTAAGTATTTAAAGGCTTAGAAAATGAGTGTTTTGCCTTGTCCGAACATCCGTCCGGACATGGACTTCGGACAGGCCTGTTCGTAAAAATTTTCAGAGTCTCGACTTGTGTCCGACCTTGGGAAGTCCGGACATAAGTTCGGACGTACCTGCTTCTACTTGAAATTCTCTCGACCCATGTCCGAAACTTCCGAAGTCCGGACACAAGTTCGGACAGGCGTCTGTTTCCAGTTTGAGTCTCGACTTGTGTCCGAAGGGAAGTCCGGAAATAAGTTCGGACAGGCCACTGTATGGACCAAAAACTTTGTTTTAAGGTAGAAAACGATGTCTAAAAATGGTGATTAGTTAGTAATGATGATATGAGGTTAATTAAGACATGTTAGGAGTGTTATAATGACAATTAAAATGGTGAAGAGTTATAACAAGTGTGAAAATAAAATAAAGTAGATATGTGAAGTAACAAGTTAACAATGGACTAGTGCGTTAATTAACCGACGTTACTATTGTGTTTAGGATTCTCTCAAGGTGGAAACCAGTCAAAGCAAGGACCAAGGTATGGTTTTCTTGCAGTCTGTTGCCTACCGGTTTACACCGGCTTGTGTGTTGTTTGTTTTTCTGTGTGTTAATGACTTTGTAAGATTAAACCATGTAAAGAGTTTACAGTTGTTAAATAATATTATGTTGTTAAGTATGACTCTCTCTTCCCTTGTGTGTGTCTAACAAGACTTGACCTATGATTGTGAATTGTTTATTGAGTTCAATGATGAACAACTAACAAGTGCTAACGGGGGAAGTGAGGAGTCCGGTCTGTTCCGGCCACGCGTGTGAGTATGGGAGTCGATTTCATAACCGGTTCGATTCTCTTTGTATGTTATGGTTGTTTTCCAATTTGGTTTCCAACCTTCCCTTTAGCTTAACTAAGGCTATTTTACTGACTCACGTTGGGCCACAGGGGCATACTATGTGTTGTTTCGGTGTGCTTGGATCACTATATCCGAGGCACCTTGTGTTAAGTTATCCGTTCAATCTAACAGGACGGTAACGAGTTATGTAACGAGCTTAGCATGAGCATGGCAACATTCTCTAGGCTCTCCATGGGGACTAATTGTGTTGGTTCTCTTCCTTTAAGGATTTGTTCTTGTGTGATGTGTGTGATGTTGTGTACAATACCCATGTTATGATATATGTATAAGTTGTGTGTTTTAAAACGAATGCCATGTCACCATGACAATTAGTTGCGCGTATCCCTGTAGCCGATGGGCTGCGCGTTAACCATACCAGCCAAGGGATGCTGACCCCCTCGGGGGCTCCATATTTCTTTTACTGCAGGATGAGGGTCGAAGAAGCGGAATGGCTTTAGATTCTAGGATGCAGGTTTACTTTTGATTACTTTTGGATGTTGGGCCCGGGATGCGCCTGTGCTCCCGTGGCGTTATATATTTTGGTTGTGAACAGTTTACAATGATGGTTTATAGTGAAGGATGTAAGTAAACACTCGGTATTATGTTAATGTATATGTGGTTATTAGTTCTACGCTCGGGAGTCTGCTCATCAGACCGATACACTTGTATTTATTCTGCCTTGTTAACCACGTGGGTGGTTGACGGCGTTGTAGCACCAATCGTTAGTTATTGTTTAGTTGTTTAAATTCCGTTGCGATTTCAAGTAATGTTACGTGCGTAGTAGGGGTGTTACATCAGTGCTACTTCGTGGTTTGTTCGATATTCGCTACTCTACTCGTACCTACTCCTTACTTGTTACTCGTCACTTTACTCTTACATACTCATCACTCCATGCTCATACCCTTACTCGTGCACACTCCTTACTCCATACTCGTTACTATACTTGTGCTTACTCACTACTCAATACTCCATACTTACTCATACGCACTCAATACTCAATACTTACTCATACATACTCAATACTCGATATTCATTACGTACTCATACTCACTTCTTACTCAGTACTCATTACTTTAATCATACATACGCAATACTCATTACTCATTACTTTGGTCTCTGGGCGGAGTCATACACAAGAGTCACCACCGGACCTACAATACGAGGGCCATACGCTTAGCTCCTCAAATAATCAAATGTCCATTTTTACCGGACTACTCAAATTCCCAACACTCTTCTCTCATAGTATATTACAATCTCATGGATTAGCCTAGAGGTATCTCTCTCGATAACCTCTGCTAGCTTAGGGAATTACCACCGTCTAGTATCCTCAGATTTAAGGGTTTCCCCAACATATCGAATACTCTCTCGTTCGGGGCACACTTACATCAGTCGGGTCCTCTCATAATGGGTCGACTAATTGCTAAGGGGTTTGGAAATCCCTCATCATTCTTTACTACTCGCATGGTTCATGTCTTGCACCAAGATTAATTCCTCTATTAGAGGTTACTTATATACTTCCCTTACTTTTTGTTGTGGGTTATGCAATTCGGTTCTCCTACCGTCATCGGAAGGTTATTACTCCCGTACACTCTCTCACATTCTAGTGAGTTTCATTGGGTTTCGTTATCGTTTATTGATTCGTTAGTTTAGTGTGTTGCTACGGTTCCATTAGTTCACAACATGACTCTTACTACGAGTCACTACACAACAAGACTCATCTATGTGTCGTACTACGCACTAAATGAAGCCACACAATCAATCAAGAAGGGTTAGCGCATACAACATACAACAAGACATACAATAAAAGGCAATAAACCGTTTTCATGCTTTAGTCTTGATTAGCCAGCATACAGCACACAAATCAACGTAACTCGGTTAGCATACGGGGCATGAGAAAATCATACCTTTCACCGGAGTTAGCTTTACCACGTGTTCCATTGTTCCTCGGTTCACACTTGTTCCACTGATAATGTTTCAAGCATTATTATTAATACTATACTCTTACGATACACAAATAATTACTACTCCCGTACTTACCCCGTTATCCCGGTATACTTAATGTTCTCATACTCTCAACATACTTGATTACTTTCATACTTGTTTTCCTACTCATACACTTACTTTCCTACCATTGGTGTCACATTAATGGTATATTACTAAGGTCCTTTACTTATGTACTTACCTACATATATACGTACATATGATTACTATGTTACTATTATTATTATTATTATTTTTTTATAAGTTCGGGCCGTCCGACCCACCGTCCGACCCAACCTATGGGTCGGCCCATTCCAGTAAGTTTTCCGTCTTCTGAAATTGTCCCGTCTGACCCAGAACTGTTCCGTCCGACCCATACGCCTCTGGGTCGGACCATTCCAGTAGTTTTACGTTCCATCGTCTGTGCTCAGACCGACCCACCGTCTGACCCAACCTCTGGGCCGGACCGGTCCAGAATATGCCTACAGGTTTTGTTTTCCACTTCTTTCTTTACCCATTACTTCCCCAATCTTCCTACACGTCATCCCACATGTTTTAACACCATTTAGGCTTCCTAAAATACCTTAATTCATCCCCCAAATCCATTACTAAATTCATTTCCCATTCTCATTTGGATTTACACAATCTCCTCTTTTTCTCCAACACATGAAACAGTTTTTTTTGTTTCTCTTTTGCTACAGATCTTTAAATCAACTTCTACCATCCAATACTCTTACTACCAATACCATTACTAGCATCCCAAATACATTCCCAAGCAATTACAGCATCTATACCCAAGTCCAACATTCATTTTACTAAGTCTTGCACTCTCATTCTTCCTAATTCCTCCAATGAAATCCAATACCTCTTGCTACAGATTTTTACATGTTGCATCCTCCTTCTCTAATTACCAATCCATGGTCATTATTCATCTCTACTAACCCCAATACATTCCTTGGTTCTCTCATTCACCAAGTCATTCTTAATACACAATTCCTACTAAAATTTTGCCATAGTTCACCTACTTTCCTTACATCCTCAAATACACATTCTCTCATCAAATTCAACCTAAAGCTAGCCACACCCAACAAGGGTCCTACCAGCACACAAGGTTCATACAAAATATTAACACACCAATACTTCTTCAATCACAATACTAATACACCATTACTTCCTGCAATAGCATACTAATACACATACACCATTCATTTGGCTCTAAGGCCGACAATTCCACATTTTTGCTCACAAATACTCAAACATCCACAACTACAATACTAGTACAGTACTTTAGGTTATTTTATATGTTTACCCATTCCCATTACACTAATGCATTAAATTAAGCATTAAGAAGGAGCTCTTACCTTGAGTTTTTGATTCCTTCATTTCTTTTCCATTCCTCCTCTTCCTCTCTTTCTTATCCAAATCGGTTTGCGGGGGATGGAGTTACCAAACTCCATCCCAACACCCAAATTACATAAGGAGAATATAATTAAACTTCTAACCCCTTATAATACCACTAATTAAATGAAGGGTTTAAATCACCACAAGTTAGGGTTTTACCTTGGAGTTTCAAGAGAGGTTTTTTTAAGCCTTGAATACAAAGGAGAGCTCCTCCACCAATGGAGAGTTGAACCAAGCTCAAACAAAGAGAGAACAAGACATTACAAGAAGGGCAAAAATCGGTTACACAAGGAGGTGGAGAAAGCTTGAGTTTATCATGAAGATTTTTACCTTGTTGGAAAGAGGAGACTCCAAGCTCCATAATGGTGTGCTTTTCTCTTCAAATGGGGAAAACCCATGTAGATGAAGTTGCTCATTTTCGGATTTTGGAAAGATAGGAATGTAGAGCTTGAAGAGGGGAGTTCAAATATGCAATTTATTTTACATTTGGAGCTCAAATGGAGCTAGAGCATGAGGAGAAAGAAGAGAAGCCATGAGAGGTGTCGGAGCTTCTCAAAAATTGCCAGCAAGGGGGAGAATGAGAGAGAAATCAGTGGGGAAGGAGAAGGGTAGGAGAGAGATGAGGGAAAAGTGAGAATGAGAGGTGAGAGAGTGTTATTTTACTTTTGTACTTTTACTTTTTGCTTTTTGGTTCCCTCTACTTATTAGCTAGTTACATGTGTATGAGAGGGTTATTTGACCCATTAAAAATCGGCCCCACACATTACTACTAGTTGGAGCGTTTTTCGTCTTTTACAGAAAACGCCCGTTATTTTGCCCGGTTTTGATACTATTCACTATCCGGGCCCGTTTTCCGGAATTTTCTCTCTCCTTTATTTTTATTGGTTATTAGGCTTCCGTTATTGCTTAATAATTGTTGTTTATTGATTTATAATTTTTACGGGTTCGTTTGACCACTTAAAATCACGTTTTTGGGTTTTCTCGAAAAACGTGCGCTAAAGCTCTATTAGCGTTTTAATACTTTATTCGGATCCGTTTTCTCCGGGAATCATTCCCGTATACTAATTAGGCATTAATAAGCCTTAGGAATCCTTACAATACTATAACCAAGGGCTCGTACCTCCTATGGTTATTTAACGCTTATTTTAGCGTTTTCCGCTTTCTAAGCGTTTTCTCATTTCTTTTGGATTTATTTTCTTTACCAAAATTACTTTGACACTGTTAGGCCCTTAAATACGATATAAAAATAATTTAATCATGTAACACCCCTACTACACACATAACAATACTTGAGATCGTAGCGGAATTTAAACAACTAAACAGTAACTAAACGATTGGTGCTACAACGCCGTCAACCACCCACGTGGTTAACAAGGCAGAATAAATACAAGTGTACCGTTCGGATGATCAGACTCCCGAGCATAGAACTAATAACCATATATATACATTAACATAATACCGAGTATTTACTTACATCATTTGCTGTATACTGTCACTGTAAACCGTTCACAACCAAAATATATAACGCCACGGGAGCACAGGCGCATCTCGGGCCAACATCCAAAAGTAATCAAAAGTAAACCTGCATCCTAGAATCTAAAGCCACTCGGCTTCTTCGATCCTCATCCTGCAGTAAAAGAAATATGGAGCCCCCGAGGGGGTCAGCAACCCTTGGCTGGTATGGTTAACGCGCAGCCCATCGGCTACCGGGATGCGCGCAAACTAATTGTCATGATGACATGGCATTCATTTTAAAACACACAACTTATACATATATATCATAACATGGGTATTGTACACAACATCACACAAGAACATTTCCCTTTAGGAAGAGAACCAACACAGTTAGTCCCCATAGAGAGCCTAGAGAATGTTGCCATGCTCATGCTAAGCTCGTTACATAACTCGTTACCATCCTGTTAGATTGAACGGATAACTTAACACAAGGTGCCTCGGATATAGTGATCCAAGCACACCGAAATAACACATAGTATGCCCCTGTGGCCCGACGTGAGTCAGTAAAATAGCCTTGGTTAAGCTAAAGGGAAGGTTGAAAACCAAATTGGAGAACAACCATAACATACAAAGGGAATCGAACCGGTTATGACAACAACTCCCATACTCACACGCGTGGCCGGAACAGACCGGACTCCTCACTTCCCCCGTTAGCACTTGTCAGCAGTTCATTATTGAACTCAGTACACAAATCACAATAATAGGTCAAGTCTTGTTAGACACACACAAGGGAAGAGAGAGTCATACTTAACAACATAATATATTTAACAACTGTAAACTCTTTACATGGTTTAATCTTACAAAGTCATAAACACACAAAAAAAACAACACACAAGCCGGTGTAAACCGGTAGGCAACAGACTGCAAGAAAACCATACCTTGGTCCTTGCCTCGATTGATTCCCTCCGTAGGTCACTCCTATACATGGTTAATAACGTCGGTTAATTATTTATTTAACTTCAAACTTACTAAGTATTTAACATGATTGTATGACATGTTTTTAATGTCTAACTTACCCTAGGTTACCTTCATTAAACCCCCTAGGGTTAACTACATAAGTCACATTCTTTTCTGTTTTTTTTTTTACAAGTTTTTGTCTGACCGACCTTACCGACCGACCTTGCACAAGGTCGGTCCATTCCAGAACATATTTCCATCAAAATTTTCTCCTCCGACCGACCTTGTAAGTTCGGTCGCATGTTCGGTCCATTCCCGAGAGTTTCTTCCCTTTGAAATTTCAGTCCGACCGAACTTGCCAAGTCCGGTCCCATGTTCGGTCGATTCCAGAAACTCAATCCGTACATAAAATACAAGCCCGACCGACCTTGCAAGTCCGGTCCCCAAGGTCGGTCCATTCCAGAAGCCAATTCTCGCAGGGTAAATTGGGCTCGACCGAACTTGCAAGTTCGGTCACAAGTTCGGTCTGCTCCAGACCCATGTTTTCCATTTCTCATTTAACTCCAAACTTCACCCCATATATCCTAGTACACCCTAACCTCATTTGGGCACTTCAAACACACCTTAAGACACCCGTAAACACTCATGAAACTCATTTTCTAATTCCTTAAACCTTTACTAATTTCTTCCCAAAATTCCTAACACTTATGCTATTTCCTCCTTAGTTTTTCAAGTGGTGTTTCATACCTATGATAACTACTATCCCAAAATGCTTTCTCCTCATCTTAACATCATCTCCCAAGCATCATTTCTTACCACTTAGATCCTAGTTGATGTCTAAGTCCCTTTGTTTACCTAGAACACCTTAAGACATTATTCCTCCTCTTGTAAAACACTTAAGCATTTCCAACATTTCTAGTTCGCCAAGCCTTATATAAACACTTAGCACTTCTTGCTTCTTACCTAAATTTCGACATGGATTCTCCTAGAACATTACTAAGCCAAAGCACATTATTTTCTCCATCAAGTACACAAGAACACCTAAATTCACCAAGAGCACTCTCACACACAAAGTTTCACCAAATTTACACTACATCACAATATAGTGCATAATTTAAATTGCATGGCACTTAGGCCCTTAAAATGGATGGCTCTTAGGCCCTTAAAGTGCATAACCCTTAAACACTGAATTTCCACAATATATATGCCTTTAACCTGCGAATACATACAACAACACATATGTCCTTTTACTAGTCTCCTTGAGAACATTTCACTAGGTCATTTACCATTTGCTCTTTAGGTAGTTTTAACAAGCATTATAAGCTCATTTCTCCTAAGGCATTAAACTACATTAGGTTAGCATGTTTACCTCTTTTCACACAAACTTCTTTCTTGTTAGAAATCGGCTAGGTACTTGATTCTTGTCAACTACTAAACAATATACAAGCATTGAAATGAGTATACAAGCTCCAAGCTTAAACTCATTGTAAACCCTAGTTTTTACATTATTTCAAAAACATTAATGTAGTTGTTTTACCTTGGTCTTTGAAGAGAGTTTGAATATCTATCAAGAGAGGACTCCACCTAGTCCTTGAAAGGTTGGAATGAAGCTAAAACAAAGCCATATAAAGAGCACCTTCAATGGGTATTTTCGGTCAACCACAAAACATGGAGGAAATGAAGTTTTTATTTGAGATTCCTTACCTAGAAGCAAAGGAGAGTAATAATATGTAGAAATACAAGCTCAAGCTCCTTCAATGGTGGAACTCCATGGCACCGAAATGGTGGTCTTGAAGTTTTGAGAAGATAGGAATGAAGAGCTTGATGAGACTAAGAGAATGGTGGTGTTTGTTTTTGATTTGGTTAAGTGAGCTAGAAATAACAGGGATCAAAGAAGGTTTAATTGTTGGTGTGATATTACCATGGAAGAGAGAAGAAGAGAGTTGAGAGAGCATGGAACCGGTTGAATACAAGGAAGAAGAGAATGAAGGTAGACTTACTTTTGAAGATATTTTGTAGTAATAAAGTAAAAACACTTTATTTAGTTATCATTATTTCTTAATATGTTAACAAGAGATGGTGAGTCACCACACTTAGAAAAACCGGCCCCCATTTAGTACTTAGGGGTATTATAGTCTTTATTTGTCATTTAATTACTTATACAAACATATTACAAACTAGCTTATTAAAATCACTATTCATTAAAACAAGCACTTAAATGAAATTTTTGATTTCCCATTGATATAGACCTCCAAATGTGATACTATATAGTACACATATTAATTAAAAGTAATGATGGACATTTAGCCATTCAAAACTCATTTACAAGACAATTTTTTGAAAATGTGCTTTAAGACTCCTTAAAGCACATTTTGTTTTAACTTGTTTTCAAGCTTGGTTTTCTTTGGTAATTGGTTTAATATGTTCATTAGTATATAATGAGGTCTTGGTAAGTTCATTAGGTCTTAACCAAGCTCAACCCAAGCTTAGAGCACATTTTGGCCTTTATTGACCTTAAAGCACATTTCTTGTTTTCTATTGTTGAAATTGTTTACTAATGTTTCTAAGACTCTTTTTAGTCTAAATATACCATATTTAGGTGTTTAAATAACATAACTAGGTTTGGGGTATTTCAATCTACCCCCCTTAAAAGAACTTTGTCCCTAAGTTCATACTTCCACATATCCTATATTATAACACGGGAACACATATCAACAACACCTCCATATCAACATTAACAACATCTTTACATTACATCGGACACAAGGTCCAAACAACAAAACATCACAACATCATTCAGACTCAACGGTCTGTAACATAACAGGGTAACAACATAACAACACAACACAGACAATGTATCCAAATACATGTCATACACATAACCGAAACGGCTCTACCCCCCTTAATAGGGGTACGCCCCGTACCCTATACATACAAACACTAAGAAGTAAACAATGACGGGTACTTCGCCTTCATCTTATCTTCCAGCTCCCAAGTGGCCTCCTCAACTTCCTGGTTAGACCAAAGAACCTTCACCAGTCTCACAGACTTATGGCGAGTGTCTCGAGTCTTAGTATCCAGAATCCGTAACGGAGTCTCCACTGATCGCATGGTTGGCTCTAAGGTTAGCCTCTCAGGCTGAAGTACATGAGACGGATGAGACATATATTTCTTCAACTGGGACACATGAAATACATCATGTACCTTGCCCAGCTCGGCGGGTAAATCAAGTCTGTAAGCTACCGGGCCGATCCGCTCCGTCACAACATAAAGCCCCACTATTTTGGGCTCACTTGCCTTTCTGGCCAAAACGAAACACTCCCTTCATGGGGATACTCTCAAAAATACCTGATCGCCCACGGCGAACTCCAGGTCACGTCTGCGCACATCTGCGTACGACTTCTGTCTATCCTGAGCTGTTTTCATGTTAGCCCGGATCTGGCGAACTTCTGCCTGAACTTGCTCTAGATACTCTGGTCCTATAATGACCGTCTCACTCGACTCATCCCAGCATAACGGCGTGCGGCATGGTCTACCGTACAAGGCCTGGAAGGGAGACATCTTGATCGAAGCATGGTAACTGTTGTTGTAGCTAAACTCGATCAGATGTAACTTGTCAATCCAGTTGGTCTGAAAGTCAAGTGCACATGCACGTAGCATATCCTCAAGTGTCTGAATGGTGCGCTCACTCTGACCATCGGTCTGTGGGTGAAATGTTGTACTCAATTTCAGTTCGGTACCCAATGCTTCTCGTGTAGACTTCCAATATCTCGATAAGAATCTAGTATCTCTGTCAGATACAATTGTTTTCGGTACCCCATGGTGTCTTACAATCTCTCTGTCGAATAGTTCAGCCAATTTTGCCACTTTCCAGGTGTCCTTCATCGGTATGAATCGAGCCACCTTGGTCAGTCGGTCAGCACAACCCAAATCATATTCAGACCTCCCCTTGCAGGCGGAAGCCCTACTACGAAGTCCATAGATATGTCATGGAACTTCCACTCAGGCACTGGCATTGGCTGTACCATACCACCAGGCCGTCGGTGCTCAAACTTGACCTTCTGACAAGTGAGACACCTCAACACATAGTCATTCACATCCTTTTTCATTCCAGTCCACCAAAATATCTTTTCATACCTTTATACATCTTTGAAGCTCCGGGGTGAATCGAAGTAGTAAACAATGGGATTCACTCAATATGCGCTCCTTCAACTCAGCGCTCTCCTCGGTATACACAATCGGCCATTAAGCCTAATCAGGTCATCATCGTGGAGTCTGAAGTCGTACTTCTGACCCTCGAATGTGCCATCAATAAGCTTCTGTTCTAATCTCCATCATGTACTGATCCGTCATCTGAGCACTCCGCACCTCTTCAACCAAGCCAGAATGAGAGACTAGCGAATGGAGAGAGTGTGCTCGGCGACTCAGTGCGTCAGCTACACATTTGCCTTACCCTCCTTATATTGCAGATTAATGTCGTAGTCGTTCAGAATTTCAACCCACCTTCTTTGTCTCATGTTCAACTCCTTCTGAGTGAACAAGTACTTTAAACTTTTATGGTCAGAATAAATCGTCACACTTACGCCATACAAGTGATGTCGCCATATCTTCAGTGCGAAGACCATGGCCCCCCAATTCTAAGTCGTGGTAGGGTAGTTCTCTTCATGCTCTTCAGCTGTCGGGAGGCGTAAGCTACGACCTTCCCGTGTTGCATCAACACACAACCCATACCCCTGCCTGATGCGTTGCAATAGACCTCAAAACCATCTGGACCGTCTGGTAATGTCAGGACCGGTGCCGATGTCAGAGCATCCTTGAGACCCTTAAAAGAACTCTCACAGTCGACTGTCCACTCGAATAGTGCATCCTTTTTCATCAAGGAAGTCATCGGCTTCGAGACACTGGAGAAGTCCTTCACAAACCTCCTATAATAACCTGCCAAACCGAGGAAGCTCCTGATGTCGGTAACTGTCTTCGGCCTAGGCCAGGTGCGCACAGTATCAATCTTTGCCGGATCAACAGCGATCCCGGCTTCAGAAATCACATGTCCAAGAAAGGATACTTGGTTCAACCAAAACTCACACTTTGAAAACTTCGCATACAACTGGTTCTTCCTCAATGTTTGCAACACACTTCTCAGGTGGCTTTCATGCTCACCTCTTGATTTCGAGTATACAAGTATATCGTCGATGAAGACTACCACTGACTTGTCCAACTGATCTTGGAACAAGCGGTTCATTAAGTCCATGAACTTTGCTGGTGCACTTGATAAGCCAAACGGCATAACTGTGAACTCATAATGCCCATACCTAGTTTCTGAATGTTCTTTTTCAATATCACTGTCACGGATGGCGATCTGATGGTATCCGGATCGTAGGTCTATCTTGGAGAATACTGATGCTCCCCTCACCTGATCAAATAGATCGTCGATGCATGGTAAAGGGTAACGGTTCTTCACCGTAACTGCATTCAGCTCTCGATAGTCAATACACAGGCGGAGGCTACCGTCCTTCTTCTTCACGAAGAGAACCGGCGCTCCCCATGGTGAAACGCTAGGGCGGATGAACCCCTTGTCGAGTAGGTCTCTCAGCTGCTCCTTGAGCTCAGTCATTTCTGCTGGAGCCATACGATAGGGCGCCTTCGCAATTAGTCCGGTGCCCGGAACCAAATCAATCTTAAACTCCACTTCCCGTGCTGGCGGCATGCCCGACAGCTCCTTAGGAAATACATCAGGAAACTCTGACACTACCGGCACATCAGGACTAAACTCTGGATCTCTCTCTATGTCCTGGACATAGCAGAGGTATACATCACTCCCTCGTCGTAATTCATGATACATAGCCATGGCGGTGATGATCTGAGTCGAAGGCTCCCTGGGCCTCTGGCGGTAAGATATAGTAACCCCAGATGGACTCCGAAGAAGCAGTCGATGCTCGGCACATAGGATTCTGCCCTTGTACCGTTCCAACCAGTTCATCCCGACAATCACATCAAAACCAAGTCCGTCGAACTCTATCAAGTCGATCGGAAACTCTTCACCTTTGATTCGTACAACAGCATCTCGGTGGTAGCGGATACACCTGATCCGCTCTTTCGACGGGAGAGTGACTAGAAAGTCTGGCATCTCATCACCGCCAGCCTCTTCGCAAAAGATAGCGAAATAAATGTGTGTGAGGCTCCGGAGTCGAACAAGATCGAAGCGTCCACGCCATTGACTGGAAAGGTACCGGTGAGGATTGTGCCGCTCTTGCCGGCTTCTGCCTCATTGCAGACACTCAGTATACCTCCCGTTCCGAGTGCATAGCCTAATTCATTGGCAAACTAATAAGTACTGGTTAACAACACGGTTTATATGCTTCAATAACTCCACTTTATTCATTAACACACTCTTTTCACAACATTTGTTGGCTTATACTGTCGCCATGATTAACACTTACAACATTCTTAACATACACTGGTTTATCACATCACATAATTATACAAGGCTTAAAACTGTTAAAGGTCAAATTCAAACGTCCGGGTTTCATGTGTGTGGCATTGATCACTGCCGACGGTGCGGTATTCAGTTTGATCTTCCTGATGCCATGATATAGCATCCTTGACTGCCCACCCATGATTAACACATCTCCTGATTTCAACACTAGCTTCTTTGCGAGATCAGCACGCTTCTGCTCGCCATACACAAATACTGCGGTATCACCAATGGACCAAGACACCACGGGTACTCCCTTACTTAGAGACTCGGGTGACTCGTCCTTGTCTTGGTGTAAACCTAACCGTCCACCTTTCTGGTAGAAGTTCACAATGCATAGATCTGCTTTCACACTTGGAATTGAATCCGTTTCAACTTGTTGAGCAATTCCCACGGCGTGGTTAACGACCGCAAGGAACTCCTCAGGTATACTTGGTACTGTTGCTCCGTCTTCAGCTCGCACTTCTAGAAATGTCTTGGTGTAAGGGTTCCAGTCCTTACCCATGCACATCATCTTCAATTGCATTCTTGATCCGTTCGGGTATTCGGGTGTGTAGAAACCTCCTGGTTTTGCTCCAAGTTTGTCGCATCGTCTGATGATATGGATTTGTGCTTCCGGTGTCAGGTATCCATTTAAGAGTACCATACCTGGTTGGATGACCTGACATTGCTCTATTGGAAAGTCGGTGATGTTGATGGTGGTTTCTTCAGGGTTTGGTGTGGGTGGGATTGGATAACATATATTGAAGGTTCCTTTAAGTTTAGAGTACTCTAATTAGGTGATTTTCACACTATACTTTAATTATTTACTCACATGGTTGTTTACTTAAACTCACTAACACACATGCATGGAATGCGGTCTGGAAACACTTATTACATTCTACAGTTTAGGCGGTACCTGGTCTAGAAGAGGGCCCTGGCGCCTCAGATCGGTCCACCACATTCAGGGCGGCCTTGCTAGGTCCCGACCCCTTCCCCTTCTGGGAATCTGTGTACCTCTGATCCGGGGGTGGCTGATTCGCCGTCTTCTGGCCATCGGTGGTCGCAGTGGCCTTACCCTTCCATTGCCCCTTGGGCCTGTAGTTTCTACTGTTCGGGTTCTACCAGCACTCATAATACGGTGACCCATCTTCTTGCAGTATCGGCACTACACGTCATTACCCTTGCAGTCCTTGCCGGGATGGTCTCCGTTACACCACTTGCAGTAATAGTGGCGCTCCGGTCCAGAGCCCGTGCTAGCTGCTATCACAATACACAATCAATACTTGTTTCACAACTTATCAACATACACTTCAACTTATCACACAGGATTAGATAATTACCCTTAGGTGGGTAAGAATGTAGGGGCTTGGCCGCATACGCATAGGTGAACTGCAGAGGCTCCTCAGCAGTGGTGGTCTGGGTCTGGCCCTTGCCACCCTGTTGCTGTCCTTTCTAGGACTGGGGGTATGACTTCTTCTTCTTTCCTCCCCACTGCCCTTGCGTGCCTTGGCCCTCGTTCATAGCCTTGCGCTTTAGCGCACTCTCCTCGTCCCTCAAACGGACGGTGATCTCCACAATTGCAGCGGCATGATAGCACTCCTATATTTAGGGTGTCAGTTATGCCCCGCCAAATAAATTCACATCACATTAACACATTGTACTCACTTATTCACATTACACTGTAGTCCCATTACCTGCAAGGTGGTATATCCAGTTGGCCCCATGCCATAGCGTAGGCGATAGTTCAGTCCGTTGTAAAAACGATTCACAAGAATCTGGTCTGAGTAACCCAGATCCGGTAGCAGGTGGATAAGTCCGATGAAGGCTGAGTAGTACTCATCTTCCGTCATCTTATCCCCTTGCCTCAGATTGTCCAGCTCCAGGCGCTTGGCCTCTTGCACGTGTATCGGGTAGTACTTGGCTCGCAGCAGAGCCGTGTACTCCCTCCACTGAAAAGTCGGGTCAGCAACTTTGCCCTCCCGTACTAGCTTCCAGCTCTCTGTGCCGAACCCTTCAAGTAATAGGCGGCAAGTCGAACCTTTACCTCCTCAGGTACTGCTAAGGTTTCGAAGGCGGTCTCCATTTCGGAGATGTACGCCTCTAGCTTACGGGGATCGGTCTCCCCACTGAATGAGGGTGGCCTCAGATCAGCCAACGCCTTGACCCAGTTGGTCTCTCGTGGCGGTGGCGGTGGTGGTGGTTGAACTCCGGGCATTTGCCCCTGCTGAATCGCAGCTACAAGTTGGGGTACCATTTGGGCTACGGCGGCTGCTACTGCCTCAGCCATAACCTGAGCCGTAGTGTTCTCGCACTGGTCACCCGTATCACCAGTACCGCTTCCGCGGCCTCTACCTCGCGGTCTACCTGCCATCTGAATTCACATGAATATTCATTAGCAATATGCTTGCACACTTAACGGTCCAACGGTTGTAACCGTTTTTCTCGACCATAAGGTATTCCCACACTTAGTTAGTGGTTAG
Source organism: Limonium bicolor (assembly GCA_023374045.1). Taxonomy (NCBI): domain Eukaryota; kingdom Viridiplantae; phylum Streptophyta; class Magnoliopsida; order Caryophyllales; family Plumbaginaceae; genus Limonium; species Limonium bicolor. The sequence goes on along the minus strand of CM041781.1, from coordinate 272,889,014 downwards.
CCTTTCCATAACTGTTCACTTAGGTAACTGTAGTTAGGTTTCCTAACTCGGTATATCCCTAAGCTCGGTATTCTAGTCATCAGAGCGATACTTCGCTCTGATACCACTTTTTGTAACACCCCTACTACGCACATAACAATACTTGAGATCACAGCGAATTTAAACAACTAAACAGTAACTAAACGATTGGTGCTACAACGCCGTCAACCACCCACGTGGTTAACAAGGCAGAATAAATACAAGTGTACCGGTCTGATGATCAGACTCCCGAGCATAGAACTAATAACCATATATATACATTAACATAATACCGAGTATTTACTTACATCCTTTGCTGTATACTGTCACTGTAAACCGTTCACAACCAAAATATATAATGCCACGGGAGCACAGGCGCATCCCGGGCCAACATCCAAAAGTAATCAAAAGTAAACCTGCATCCTAGAATCTAAAGCCACTCCGCTTCTTCGATCCTCATCCTGCAGTAAAAGAAATATGGAGCCCCCGAGGGGGTCAGCAACCCTTGGCTGGTATGGTTAACGCGCAGCCCATCGGCTACCGGGATGCGCGCAAACTAATTGTCATGATGACATGGCATTCATTTTAAAACACACAACTTATACATATATATCATAACATGGGTATTGTACACAACATCACACAAGAACATTTCCCTTTAGGAAGAGAACCAACACAGTTAGTCCCCATAGAGAGCCTAGAGAATGTTGCCATGCTCATGCTAAGCTCGTTACATAACTCGTTACCGTCCTGTTAGATTGAACGGATAACTTAACACAAGGTGCCTCGGATATAGTGATCCAAGCACACCGAAATAACACATAGTATGCCCCTGTGGCCCGACGTGAGTCAGTAAAATAGCCTTGGTTAAGCTAAAGGGAAGGTTGAAAACCAAATTGGAGAACAACCATAACATACAAAGGGAATCGAACCGGTTATGACAACAACTCCCATACTCACACGCGTGGCCGGAACAGACCGGACTCCTCACTTCCCCCGTTAGCACTTGTCAGCAGTTCATATTGCACCTCATACACAATCACAATAATAGGTCAAGTCTTTTAACACAACACAAGGGAAGAGAGAGTCATACTTAACAACATAATAATATTTAACAACTGTAAACTCTTTACATGGTTTAATCTTACAAAGTCATAAACACACAAAAAAACAAACAACACACAAGCCGGTGTAAACCGGTAGGCAACAGACTGCAAGAAAACCATACCTTGGTCCTTGCCTCGATTGATTCCCTCCGTAGGTCACTCCTATACATGGTTAATATCGTCGGTTAATTATTTATTTAACTTCAAACTTACTAAGTATTTAACATGATTGTATGACATGTTTTTAATGTCTAACTTACCCTAGGTTACCTTCATTATACCCCCTAGGGTTAACTACATAAGTCACATTCTTTTCTGTTTTTTTTTTACAAGTTTTGGTCCGACAGACCTTACCGACCGACCTTGCACAAGGTCGGTCCATTCCAGAACATATTTCGGTCAAAATTTTCTACTCCGACCGACCTTGTAAGTTCAGTCGCATGTTCGGTCCATTCCCGAGAGTTTCTTCCCTTTGAAATTTCAGTCCGACCGAACTTGCCAAGTCCGGTCCCATGTTCGGTCGATTCCAGAAACTCAATCCGTACACAAAATACAAGCCCGACCGACCTTGCAAGTCCGGTCCCCAAGGTCGGTCCATTCCAGAAGCCAATTCTCGCAGGGTAAACTGGGCTCGACCGAACTTGCAAGTTCGGTCGCAAGTTTGGTCTGCTCCAGACCCTTGTTTTCCATTTCTCATTTAACTCCAAACTTCACCCCATATATCCTAGTACACCCTAACCTCATTTGGGCACTTCAAACACACCTTAAGACACCCTTAAACACTCATGAAACTCATTTTCTAATTCCTTAAACCTTTACTCATTTCTTCCCAAAATTCCTAACACTTATGCTATTTCCTCCTTAGTTTTTCAAGTGGTGTTTCATACCTATGATAACTACTATCCCAAAATGCTTTCTCCTCATCTTAACATCATCTCCCAAGCATCATTTCTTACCACTTAGATCCTAGTTGATGTCTAAGTCCCTTTGTTTACCTAGAACACCTTAAGACATTATTCCTCCTCTTGTAAAACACTTAAGCATTTCCAACATTTCTAGTTCACCAAGCCTTATATAAACACTTAGCACTTCTTGCTTCTTACCTAAATTTCGACATGGATTCTCCTAGAACATTACTAAGCCAAAACACATTGTTTTCTCCATCAAGTACACAAGAACACCTAAATTCACCAAGAACACTCTCACACACAAAGTTTCACCAAATTTACACTACATCACAATATAGTGCATAATTTAAATTGCATGGCACTTAGGCCCTTAAAATGCATGGCTCTTAGGCCCTTAAAGTGCATAACCCTTAAACACTGAATTTCCACAATATATATGCCTTTAACATGCGAATACATACAACAACACATATGTCCTTTTACTAGTCTCCTTGAGAACATTTCACTAGGTCATTTACCATTTGCTCTTTAGGTAGTTTTAACAAGCATTATAAGCTCATTTCTCCTAAGGCATTAAACTACATTAGGTTAGCATGTTTACCTCTTTTCACACAAGCTTCTTTCTTGTCTAGAAATCGGCTAGGTGCTTGATTCCTTGTCAACTACTAAACAATATACAAGCATTGAAATGAGTATACAAGCTCCAAGCTTAAACTCATTGTAAACCCTAGTTTTTACATTATTTCAAAAACATTAATGTAGTTGTTTTACCTTGTTCTTTGAAGAGAGTTTGAATATCTATCAAGAGAGGACTCCACCTAGTCCTTGAAAGGTTGGAATGAAGCTAAAACAAAGCCATATAAAGAGCACCTTCAATGGGTATTTTCGGTCAACCACAAAACATGGAGGAAATGAAGTTTTTATTTGAGATTCCTTACCTAGAAGCAAGGGAGAGTAATAATATGTAGAAATACAAGCTCAAGCTCCTTCAATGGTGGAACTCCATGGCACCGAAATGGTGGTCTTGAAGTTTTGAAAAGATAGGAATGGAGAGCTTGATGAGACTAAGAGAATGGTGGTGTTTGTTTTTGATTTGGTTAAGTGAGCTAGAAATAACAAGGGATCAAAGAAGAGGTTTAATGGTGGTGGTGTGATATTACCATGGAAGAGAATGAAGAAGAGAGGTTGGAGAGAGCATGGAACCGTGTGAATACAAGGAAGAAGGAGAAATGAAGGTAGAGTTACTTTTTGAAGATATTTGTAGTAATAAAGTAAAAAGCACTTTATTTAGTTATCATTATTTACTTAATATGTTAACAAGAGAGTGGTGAGTCACCACACTTAAGAAAACCGGCCCCCATTTAGTACTTAGGGGTATTATAGTCTTTATTTGTCAATTTAATTACTTATACAAACATATGTTACAAACTAGCTTATTAAAATCACTATTCATAAAAACAAGGCACTTAGAAGTGAAATTTTTGATTTCCCATTGATATAGACCTCCAAATGTGATACTATATAGTACACATATTAATTAAAGAGTAATGATGGACATTTAGCCATTCAAAACTCATTTACAAGACAATTTTTCGAAAATGTGCTTTAAGACTCCTTAAAGCACATTTTGTGTTTTAACTTGTTTTCAAGCTTGGTTTTCTTTGGTAATTGGTTTAATATGTTCATTAGTATATAAATGAGGTCTTGGTAAGTTCATTAGGTCTTAACCAAGCTCAACCCAAGCTTAGAGCACATTTTGGCCTTTATTGACCTTAAAGCACATTTCTTGTTTTCTATTGTTGAAATTGTTTACTAATGTTTCTAAGACTCTTTTAGTCTTAATATACCATATTTAGGTGTTTAAATGACATAACTAGGTTTGGGGTATTTCAAATCACCATTTTTAAGTTCGGGGTATTTCAATCTACCCCCCTTAAAGAACTTTGCCCTCAAAGTTGGTGAATCCAATATTGTTACTTGTATAAATACTCTATGCTAAGGTTATAACCTCTACATATAACTTGTCAAACTCCAAATGTCTGACATGATGTATACTACACATCCACACAGTATGTCACTGCATGCATAGCAATCAAAAATATCCGTTTTACGTCTCTCCAAGGGGTCCGTCCGCAGACAATTAGGTACCATCCTCCCCCAATGGTGAGTGATCCCTCAGGTACCGGTCACGTTTGAACACTTACGCTTTCTGGTTCACGGCCGTCATGACTTGAGCACTTACACTTTCTGGCTCTACGGTCCTTTGGTTCAGATCAAATTCATTTGCACATATAGAGATCCTCAGGCACTTACTCATACTTACTTACTCATACTTTACTCATACTTACTCGGGACTACGCTGCCCCAGTGCCTTTGGAAAAATACAAAACACACACTGTCACCGTACAACCGGTGTAGTGGTTTCAAAACTAATCAACACTCCCACCGACTCAAAACTAGCTTCTCCTCCTATGGTTTCGACCGGATACCCGTGCCTAGGCATGGAAGATCCACTAGCGCCCGTGGGAGCGGTTTCAAAACCGATCCTCATTCTCAAGTTTGAAGAAAACGTTGTACCAAATTAGTTTTGGAAATTCATTTTGAAAACTTGCATACATCTCCCTAATACCATTTATGATGATTATACCTATTACTAGTGTTATTTCTGTGACCACTTAAGGGGAGCTTCCAGAGTCCTTCAACCTCAATGTGATCAGCATTGGTGTTGAATTATCCTTCCACCCCAATTTGTGTTCGGCTTCCCTTGATCGCTAGCAAATCAAGTTCCACTTCCCACCTCAATACAAACAGACAGCTCATCAACATTATTTCGTTTTCTATCTTTTTAATCTTGCTACTCATAATCACACACATACACTTTCCAATTTGAATGATTCACTTACTTACTTACTAATCATCTCACGGATTATTACTACATCTTCTCCAACTACTATACTTAGGAAATTCATGGGTATAATGTCCCATTAATTTACTATACTCCAATTTATACTCATAAAATACATCGGTTGTACACCGATTCATACTCATTACATACGTCGGTTCCGTACCAATTTATACTCCTCAAGTCTCCCATACATACTCATTCCTCATACTATTACCAATCGGGGTCTTCATTCCCCTGGAGTTTCTCTACTCCTTTCTTATTCTTATTTCTCCAATAACTACAATTACACGATGAGTGAATACAAATGTTTATGTAACATAAGTATCAACCATCAAAACGAATTCCCTTGCGCTATGCGCATTGTAGTTTACGCACCTATCACGTAAAACGTACATTTCACGGTTTTCGTTCTACCCCCCTTAAAAGGGATTACGCCCACGTAGTCTACCATGTCTCAACATTGGACATTGGTCGAAGGCATTCAGCCGTCATGGAGTGGTTCGGTTTCCATGCGGTCTATTATACAATGTTCCTTGATCAATGGGTCTTAACCGTATTACCGGCTAGTCCCAGCATCAAGAATTTTCATCAGAGTTATTTAACTCTTAACCGGATTCGGTTCTAGCTTAAATGGCTTTAAGGTATTGATTAACCTCTTATTCATTAGGTGTATTTCACTTGAAATTCTTGGGCCCACTAGCTTCTGCGCGACCCTGATAACTTGGGTTATTCGCCCTTCTCGTTATCCTTAACGTGTTACACATCATCTTTTTATCCCTCTTGTTGTGGGAATATGGTTTATCAACCTTGTGTGGTGTTCTTTTACCGTGCTCGAACTCGCTGAGTTTTAGATTTGTAACCAGCTCTCTGGCAATCTATATACATGCTGTTGTGTTTGTAGTGATCCTTCACTTGGTTCCTCCGACTTATTGTCGGTTGAGGTTAAGTCACTACTTAGTTGTAGTGTTTCCTCTATTGTCAGCAGCTTCTGAATTATACCAGTTTCTCTGGTTCAGTACAAGTGTTCTTTACTTGTATGACCTTGCATTTTCGATGCGTCGGTCCTTGTGACTTTCTTATGTCTCCTTTCACTTTTATTCCCAATGGAATTCACATCTTGTGATTGTTGGTGTGTTTCACCCTCTTCGTGCTTCTTTGGCCTTAGGCCGCACGGTTTGTTTCTAGGCCTTTGCTTGACTGGCTTATGCCATGTTTACTGGTGAAAGGAATAATTTACCACAATTTACATTTCCTCATATTCCTAGCTATCCCACTCGATCATTAACTGCACAAGTGCAATACCAAAACACTCAGTCCTACAGAGTGCAGAGGCGTAAACTCTTGGCAGTAAGTCTCTTATGAGGTCGCAATAGGATTGATCGTTACTCTTTCAGGTGGTGCTTCATCATTTGGTACAGACTTCTGGCTTGTTGCCCGGTCTGTCTACCATTTGTATTAACAACTCCATAGTATTGGGTGACTATTCACATACGTTGGTCGCCTGCTGCGCACCATGTTCTTACTTATTCCACGGTATTGGTTTACATGGCATCCACTATTGCTAGCTTCAGCTCATGCATCTCTATCATTTATATAGTGGTTCCCCATGTATTTGGCAAATATAGAATATGGTATTACTTTATTTTCCTGAGCTCCCTGAGCATCATTGGTTTTATAACCGGTTACTCCTTGGTTCTCAACAATTGCTGTTGAAGCTTATTTCACATTGCTTGACAATGATTGTATGTTCAAGCTTGACTACATTAGTAGTCCTGAAAGGAATATATTTCCCGACAGTTACTGGTGATATCCCCTTCTTGGGGTCCATGTGTTCACCGCTCTTGTGGTCTCACATTTATGAGCGGCATCCTCAATTATTGGTTGTTACTCTTTTATTGGTGTCATCCTTGACCACTTTCCATATAGTTCACATTGGTTTTGCAACCGTTGGGTTGTGTGGTAACAGTTTCATGGCCTACTAGCCATGTTGCCTAGAGTTCTGTTCATCATAGGCTGTTCCCCAGTGGTTACTTCTCCGTAAGCTATCGCTGAGTTGGAGGTGATACTGGGCTCCATGATAAGATCGTCACATCACGCTTCCGTATGTTGGAGACCCTTTTGTATCTTGGTATTGATCGATACCATTTATTAATTTGGGGTATCCCCTATCAAGTGGGACCCCGTCGGTGTTCTAACCGGATGTTCGTTCCGGTTGTGGTGTTTTTACCACGACATCTCGTTCAACTGTGTTGACTTGATACCCTTTATGGATTGCTCCTGGGTAGTACCGATTATACGGTAGCATCTGACATTTATGAGTACGTTCAGTTTATTGTCCTCCCTTGCGGTTCTGGATCTGAGTTCTCCGTTGAAGGTTGTAACGTCTCCCGTTCTTGGGGTAGACCATTGGTGTTATTCCTTGTGTTATCACGGATTCGATATCCCTTCCGGTGATGAATGGTATTTCTAGTACCTTATAACATCACCCTGTGTGTTTGTGGTAGTTGTTCTGGGAATTCTATCCCGCTCATTGCACACTGATGTGTCAATGTTAGGCATTTGCCTTACAGTGTTTAGACTGGGTATTCCCTCCAGTTATCATGCTTTACTTAGATATCCTCGAGACATATCCAATGTCTTATCCCGCTGTTAGTGCTTCTTGCACTTTCAACTCTTAATGGTTCTCCTGAAGTGAGTTTCTGACTCCTTAGCTTGTAGCTTATCTAAGTTTCCTTTGTTCGGTTGAGGTAACCAATTGTTCTGTTTCAAATTTACTTATGGTCCGTAGAACAGAGCTGACTACTTCCCATGTTTCGTACACTACATGTATACATACGTGGGGTACCGTCTTGGCACGTTACCACTTACCTAACTATCTGTCAGGTCCGCAAGCTCCTTCGGAGTGCGGTCATCCCACACCCCGTATTTGGGTACACTCGTAGTGTTCGTCACACACCTAGGTGAAGTATTCTATTGTCAACTCCTCTTGTATCATTCTATGATACTCACCGTAATTCCGTCTGTTTGGTTTAAAAAAATCCAAGGTTTAAAAGAAGGGTTCGTAGTTTTGAAAGAAAAGTTTTGGGCTTTGAAATAACGGTTCGGTGTTAAAAGAAATTCTTCATGGCGTTGCCATGATTCAGGTCTTGACCAAGTTCAGCTTCTTGCTGACCGATATACTCTTAATACAATGGTCGGGCCGTTAGGCCTTTCTGAGGTTTCATTATTTAAATACTTAGGATTGGTGATCCTATATTTGCTCCATTCGTTATAGCGGTACTTTAGTAAGTATTTACGGGTTGTTAAAAGTCTCCCAACCGTCTTGTAGTTGCGGCACTTGCCCTGGGCAAGTGCACGGGTCGGTTGTTTTTCGGTTAACGTATACCGGTTGCGGTATCGTTTCCATCCATATTTGGTGGTTTTATTAGTTCTTCCTTTGATCTTTTGATCTTGGTGATCGATCTCCTGAGTCGCTTCTCAGTACACTTGACATGATTGTCGTACATTCAGGTGTCACACCCTTCAGTGTGGTTAACGAGATTTGACTTATCCTTAGGAACCATGTTGTAGTCCTATAGGTGTATGTTCTATAATACTTTCATTGTTATCCGAACTTTGTTGTTCGGTTATTACGGCCTCTTGGCGTGCAGGTTTGGTGTTAATCCAACCTCGTCTAATTCCTTAGTCGATTTGTATACCGTGGCTGGTATTATCAAAGGTTACAGTTCGTAGACTCTCTTGTCTCGGCTTGTTACTCCAACTTTCTCGCTTCATCGCGCGGTTGTGCTCCTCTTCTTACTGGCTACTCATGGTTCTCGCGACTGCGAAGCATGTCGCCCCATGGTGCCATAAATTCCACTATCCTTTATTTAGGATCTTCAATCCTCCGCCATTAAGTGCGGTCACCATCATCCAACGGGAACCGTCTTCGGAACTTCCAGTTCTTGGACTCTACCGTATGACAGGTTCTTTTTCTATTCAGGTTTACTTTCAACTGCCAGATCGGGTGTTACCCGAGTGTGAGAGGTCTTTCCATCTCTCTGGCGTTATTCTCCCAACTTAATACCGTGAGTTGCGGAGGGCGGGGTATGGTTGTTGTAGGTTTCCGGTTCACGCGGAAGTTCCTATCTAGCGTACCTCTCACGCTAACACTCAACCCTTAGCCCTAAGTTTCTAATTCCTAACTCAGTATTTTCCTAAACTCGGTATTTCATCCATCAGAGCGATACTCTGCTCTGATACCACTTTTTGTAACACCCCTACCGCTAATACCGTCATTACCGTACCATACTTACCTTCGCAGCGGATATTACTTACTCAATGGCGGGTGTACACTGCCGTTAGTCACCCACGTGACTAACAAGGCGAGTTACAATTCTACATACTATCGGTCTGATGAATATGAACATACCGAGTACTCCACACAATACAATACTTCCCATTTCTTACTCATCCATAATTCAATTACAACTTCAATTCATTACTATACCGAGTATACTACAATCCTTGAATTACCGATACAACTTGGACTTCCAAATTCCTAATACATTACAAGTACAATCCCTTTCATACAACTACCCATGCTTACATAGCAGTCCCCATCCTACTCTCTCGAACGGTGGTCAGCTTCGAGTACCTACACACTAAAAACGGTCCCCCTAGGGGGTCAGCTTACGCTGCATATGAAATTCGCATATACCGCGTGCTAACCGCGGTACGCCGACTACTTTGGGTCGGATATACATGGAGTTCATTTTACATGCATACATACATACAAATACTACACAATACCTTCAGCAATACTTACATACACATACAAGGTTCAACACCTACTAAGGAAGACAATTCGATAGTCAACCGTTAGTGTTAGTTACTTACTCAGTGCTACTTCGTGGTTTGTTCGATATTCGCTACTCTACTAGTACCTACTCCTTACTTGTTACTCGTCACTTTACTCTTACATACTCATCACTCCATGCTCATACCCTTACTTGTGCACACTCCTTACTCCATAATCGTTACTATACTTGTGCATACTCACTACTCAATACTCCATACTTACTCATACGCACTCAATACTCAATACTTACTCATACATACTCAATACTCGATATTCATTACGTACTCATACTCACTTCTTACTCAGTACTCATTACTTTACTCATACATACGCAATACTCATTACTCATTACTTTGGTCTCTGGGCGGAGTCATACACAAGACTCGCCACCGGACCTACAATACGAGGATACGCTTAGCTCCTCAAATACTCAAATGTCCATTTTTACCGGACTACTCAAATTCCCAACACTCTTCTCTCAGAGTATATTACAATCTCATGGATTAGCCTAGAAGTATCTCTCTTGATAACCTCTGCTAGCTTAGGGAATTACCACCATCTAGTATCCTCAGATTTAAGGGTTTCCCCAACATAACGAATACTCTCTCGTTCGGGACATACTTACATCAATCGGGTCCTCTCATAATGGGTCGACTAATTGCTAAGGGGTTTGGAAATCCCTCATCATTCTTTACTACTCTCATGGTTCATGTCTTGCACCAAGATTAATTCCTCTATTAGAGGTTACTTATATACTTCCACTACTTTTTGTTGTGGGTTATGCAATTCGGTTCTCCTACCGTCATCGGAAGGTTATTACTCCCGTACACTCTCTCACATTCTAGTGAGTTTCATTGGGTTTCGTTATCGTTTATTGATTCGTTAGTTTAGTGTGTTGCTACGGTTCCATTAGTTCTCAACATGACTCTTACTACGAGTCACTACACAACAAGACTCATCTATGTGTCGTACTACGCACTAAATGAAGCCACACAATCAATCAAGAAGGGTTAGCTCATACAACATACAACAAGACATACAATGAAAGGCAATAAACCGTTTTCATGCTTTAGTCTTGATTAGCCGGCATACAGCACACAAATCAACGTAACTCGGTTAGCATACGGGGCATGAGAAAATCATACCTTTCACCGGAGTTAGCTTTACCACGTGTTCCATTGTTCCTCGGTTCACACTTGTTCCACTGATAATGTTTCAAGCATTATTATTAATACTATACTCTTACGATACACAAATAATTACTACTCCCGTACTTACCCCGTTATCCCGGTATACTTAATGTTCTCATACTCTCAACATACTTGATTACTTTCATACTTGTTTTCCTACTCATACACTTACTTTCCTACCATTGGTGTCACATTAATGGTATATTACTAAGGTCCTTTACTTATGTACTTACCTACATATATACGTACATATGATTACTATGTTACTATTATTATTATTATTATTATTATTATTATTATTATTATTATTATTATTATTATTATTATTATTATTATTATAAGTTCGGGCCGTCCGACCCACCGTCCGACCCAACCTATGGGTCGGCCCATTCCAGTAAGTTTTCCGTCTTCTGAAATTGTCCCGTCCGACCCAGAACTGTTCCGTCCGACCCATACGCCTCTGGGTCGGACCATTCCAGTAGTTTTACGTTCCATCGTCTGTGCTCAGACTAACCCACCGTCCGACCCAACCTCTGGGTCGGACCGGTCCAGAATATGCCTACAGGTTTTGTTTTCCACTTCTTTCTTTACCCATTACTTCCCCAATCTTCCTACACGTCATCCCACATGTTTTAACACCATTTAGGCTTCCTAAAATACCTTAATTCATCCCCCAAATCCATTACTAAATTCATTTCCCATTCTCATTTGGATTTACACAATCTCCTCTTTTTCTCCAACACATGAAACAGTTTTTTTTTGTTTCTCTTATGCTACAGTTCTTTAAATCAACTTCTACCATCCAATACTCCTACTACCAATACCATTACTAGCATCCCAAATACATTCCCAAGCAATTACAACATCTATACCCAAGTCCAACATTCATTTTACTAAGTCTTGCACTCTCATCTTCCTAATTCCTCCAATGAAATCCAATACCTCTTGCTACAGATTTTTACATGTTTCATCCTCCTTCTACAATTACCAATCCATGGTCATTATTCATCTCTACTAACCCCAATACATTCCTTGGTTCTCTCATTCACCAAGTCATTCTTAATACACAATTCCTACTAAAATTTTGCCATACTTCACCTACTTTCCTTACATCCTCAAATACACATTCTCTCATCAAATTCAACCTAAAGCTAGCCACACCCAACAAGGGTCCTACCAGAACACAAGGTTCATACAAAATCTTAACACACCAATACTTCTTCAATCACAATACTAATACACCATTACTTTCTTCAATAGCATACTAATACACATACACCATTCATTTGGCTCTAAGGCCTACAATTCCACATTTTTGCTCACATATACTCAAACATCCACAACTACAATACTAGTACAATATTTTAGGTTCTTTTATATGTTTACCCATTCCCATTACACTAATGCATTAAATTAAGCATTAAGAAGGAGCTCTTACATTGAGCTTTTGATTCCTTCATTTCTTTTCCATTCCTCCTCTTCCTCTCTTTCGTGTCCAAATCGGTTTGCGGGGGGATGGAGTTACCAAACTCCATCCCAACACCCAAATTACATAAGGAGAATATAATTAAACTTCTAACCACTTATAATACCACTAATTAAATGAAGGGTTTAAATCACCACAAGTTAGGGTTTTACCTTGGAGTTTCAAGAGAGGTTTTTTTTAAGCCTTGAATACAAATGAGAGCTCCTCCACCAATGGAGAGTTGAACCAAGCTCAAACAAAGAGAGAACAAGGCAATACAAGAAGGGCAAAAATCGGTTACACAAGGAGGTGGAGAAAGCTTGAGTTTTTCATGAAGATTTTTACCTTGTTGGAAAGAGGAGACTCCAAGCTCCATAATGGTGTGCTTTTCTCTTCAAATGGGGAAAACCCATGTAGATGAAGTTGCTCATTTTCGGATTTTGGAAAGATAGGAATGTAGAGCTTGAAGAGGGGAGTTCAAATATGCAATTTATTTTACATTTGGAGCTCAAATGGAGCTAGAGCATGAGGAGAAAGAAGAGAAGCCATGAGAGGTGTTGGAGCTTCTCAAAAATCGCCAGCAAGGGGGAGAATGAGAGAGAAATCAGTGGGGAAGGAGAAGGGTAGGAGAGAGATGAGGGAAAAATGAGAATGAGAGGTGAGAGAGTGTTATTTTACTTTTGTACTTTTACTTTTTGCTTTTTGGTTCCCTCTACTTATTAGCTAGTTACATGTGTATGAGAGGGTTATTTGACCCATTAAAAATCGGCCCCACACATTACTACTAGTTGGAGCGTTTTTCGTCTTTTACAGAAAACGCCCGTTATTTTGCCCAGTTTTGATACTATTCACTAACCGGGCCCGTTTTCCAGAATTTTCTCTCTCCTTTATTTTTATTGGTTATTAAGCTTCCGTTATTGCTTAATAATTGTTGTTTATTGATTTATAATTTTTACGGGTTCGTTTGACCACTTAAAATCACGTTTTCAGGTTTTCTCGAAAAATGTGCCCTAAAGCTCTATTAGCGTTTTAATACCTTATTCGGATCCGTTTTCTCCGGGAATCATTCCCGTATACTAATTAGGCATGAATAAGCCTTAGGAATCCTTACGATACTATAACCGAGGTCTCGTACCTCCTATGGTTATTTAACGCTTATTTTAGCGTTTTCCGCTTTCTAAGCATTTTCTCATTTCTTTTGGATTTATTTTCTTTACCAAAATTAATTAGGCACTGTTAGGCCTTTAAATACGATATAAAAATAATTTAATCACCATTTTTAAGTTCGGGGTATTTCAAAAGGAGACCCTAGGCACCACCTCGCTCAATTTGATAGACTTATGACTATGCATGGTCTGGATGATGAGATGATGATAATTTTCTTCTCTAGCTACCTCGAAGGGTCTGCCCAAACTTGGGTGTCAAGGCTAGACTTCTCTGGAAAGAAGTTAGAAGAAGTCTACCAGGCCTTCGTGGAACAGTATAGCTATAACACTCACCTAGGGGTCACCTGGAGAGATTTGGAGACCATGAGACCGAGAAATCATGAAACAGTAATGGAATTCATTACCAGATGGAGAGAGAAAGCGGGACAGATGCTAGACCGGCCCAATGAAGATGAGCAAATAAGAATCATTATTGATTGCTTGGAAAACCCTTACTCAGACCATCTCAAGTCCCTCATGATTTGTGATTTTCAACACTTGAAAGCTGCTGCCACTGCTGCAGAAGAACTGTCTTTAGCTGGGCGTCTAAAGGGTCTGAATTTTCAAGGATCAAACCCCCGAGGATTGAATTATCAAAATAGGCAACCAAAAGCGGACATAGCTGGAAAGTCCGTCCCTACCCCCTCAAACAATCAATCTCAACCCCCAATTTACCAAGCCCAAGTCAGTGGGCCAAAAGCGGATTATTCTGCCATCCCACTGCCAAGAAGCTTCCAAACCTAACCCAGAAGAAATTACACCAGCTTAGGAATGCCAATGGACAAAGCCTATGAAAAGCTGAAGAAAAGTGGGCTTTTTTTGGGACATCCAAAACCCAAACCAGGAGTTACCCAGATGGGAACCAACCTTGCCAGCTTCTGTGAATACCACCTGATCAAGGGACACGGTACAGATAATTGTTGGGCCTTGTGTCACGCCATCTAGACCTGATCGATGCTGGAGAGGTTGAATTTCCGAAGACAAATCCAAACACTCAGAACAACTCAATCCCCAGACATGTGAATATGATAAGTTTGATCGGCTAAAGAGAAGGGGAGTTAGATATTGGCCGAATCATGAGGATCAATGTCATTAAAAATTCTTCTGGGCCCCACAACCAGGGCACACCCCCTCCGATTGTGCTATCCCCAGTGCTAGACGCATTCCGAGTTCCTCGTCTAGAAATTCAGTATGACGTTCAACCACAGTTAAATGAATATCTAGCTATGACGCATAAAATTCGAGACATAGTTGAGCGTCTGGGACTACAAGGAATGGTGTCTATAATCACTCAACTAATAGTGGGCCGACACATGGAGAAGAATCTGGAGATACTCGTGGGTTTAAGCTGTGAAGCCCGAGAACTGCACAAAGCCCTGAAAGCATTGGAGGTGGTAGAAGCATGGTGCCGGCAGAAAATTGTCGAAAGACGAGGAAGGATAATCTCTGAGTGCAATGTCATTATGATCACCGACAAAGATGAAAATCCACCAGCTATAACCTCTGTTAAAGGACCATTTCTGATACTAGATGAAGAAAAACACAGTGATAACCTTGAAAAAATCAATCACTTAACCCGCTCAGTAAGGCATTTCAAACCCACTGAGCTCGTAGAGGAGCCTGAAACACTGCAACAGAAAGTCCAAGACCTTACTCTGAATGAACTAGAGGGTAGGCTGGTGGGAGAGGAAGAACTATTGAAAAAACTGAAAACCACCAGCATACCCATTACAATCTGGTCTCTGTTGACAATTTCAGAAGAACATAAAAATGCAGAAGCTCGACATTTGGGAATGGACAAAAAGTGGTCGGCGTCAATTGAAAACATCATAGCTCACTTATCCCAGACACCTGACCTCGCCATAACATTCACCGATGATGAGATCCCTCATCAATCAGGAAAAGCCCTCTACATAACTGTGAAAGCTAGAGGATTTCAGGTCCCAAAGACCTTGATCGATGATGGGGCCGAAGTGAATGTTTGCTCGCTCCTCGTAGCCCATCATATGGGACTTAACGACTTCAAGCCAGTAGACATGACGTTGAGAGCCTATGACAACAGCCATAGGAAGGTGTTAGGAACCATCTCCGTGCCGATCTTGATTGAGGAAGTCTCCCTGACGATTGAAGCAATGGTCATAGACATATCTTCAACCTTCAACCTTCTGTTGGGGCGGGAGTTCATCAATCAGATTTAAAGGAGTCCCCTCAGTCGTCCATCAGAAGCTAAAATTCAAGCATGGAGGGCGAATCATGGAGGATTTTGGTGAGGCTAGAGCCGAATCCCAACTATTTGAGATTAAGGCACCTGGGGGTCGGGAGCTGACGCTCGGAGGCTTCACAGTGGCGAGGCCAAATTTGTAGGTAAGTCAAACTTCTTCCATCTCTCCTCTCTACTTCGACCCTAGTGTCTATAGCCCCGCATCATAATACATGATGTCTCAGATGGGCCTAAAACAGGGGAAAGGATTAGGGAAGGAGCTACAAGGCATAGTAGAGCCGTTAATGCCATGTGTTGGAGGTCGAGGAGCTGGGCTGGGATTCACAGAGATACCAGGTATGATGTCGACAGATTCACATGTAAAAGTTCCCACGGACTCTTTCTTATCAGTTAACATTGAACCGTATGTATCTGTGAGTTGTGATGAGCAGAGAGTAGCTCAGGCTCGGGAGGATCAGGAGGCAATGGAGTGGGAGAGCTGGTGGACCATTTCATTCTCCCTCAACTCATGCCATGAAGACCATGACGATAAGGAACGTGACCAAGGAATGCTCGAGGAGGTAGCGGAGAGTAGTGTCATGATCAGATCAGTCATCAAGGCCCCCGCACTCTCGGTAGATAGCCATGGAGCGTGCCTCGCTATTTGCTACAGGAAGGAGGAACCATATTCGATCAGTTTAGTTGATTGTGATAGCAGTAATAGTAGTGATATCAGTAGTTCTAGTAGTACTGATAATGAAAATTATGTCTGTCTCAATTTTGATGAAGAAGAAAGAGAGGGCGAGCCACCATTTATTTTCAGCTGTAAAAATGGTGGCAGTTTTCTAACGATCACTGAGTTACCCAAATCTTCGAATATTAATGAAAGTTTGGTTTGTTCAGAAAATTCATCTCTTTTGTCACTTGATTTAATGCAAAATTATGAGGCCGAAGATGAGGAGTATGATGAGGAGGATATGCTTCCTACAGAACAATATTCCACCCACACCCAGATCGTGGAAGACACAGTATCAATAAACATCGGAACGACAGACAACCCTAAGACTTTGCAAATCGGTTCAAGGTTGAGCGAAATAGAAAAACGGGACTTGACCTCTCTATTAACTGAATATGTTGACGTTTTTTCTTGGAGTTGCGCATACATGCCTGGGATCGATCCCGACATTGTCCAACATCGAATACCGTTGTATCCTAATGCCAAACCCAAGAAACAACGTTTAAGAAGAATGAAACCTGAGTATCAATTGAAAGTGAAAGTAGAAGTTGAGAAATTGCTATGTGTTGGCTTTATCCGGGTCGTCAATTACCCCGATTGGCTAGCAAACATCGTAGCAGTCCCTAAGAAAAAAGGGAAAGTGTGTGTGCATCGATTTTTGGGACCTAAATGAGGTCAGTCCCAAAGACAGTTTTCCCTTACCCCCACATTGATATCCTTGTTGATAATACAGCCAAACATGCACTATTATCATTCATGGATGGATTTTCAGGATACAATCAAATCCGAATGGCCATCGAGGACCAAGAAAAAACGTCCTCCATCACACAATGGGGAACCTTTTGTTATGTGAACATGTCGTTTGGGTTGAAAAATGCCGGAGCCACATATCAAAGGGCCGCCACTACATTGTTGCATGACATGATTCACAAAGAGGTGGAGGTAGATGTTGATGATATGATTGTTAAAGCTTCCCAACGAGAAGATCACTTGGTAAACCTGAGAAAATTCATTGAAAGGATGCCAAAATATCAAATGAAACTCGACCCAGAAAAATGCACATTCGGTGTGACTGGGGGAAATCTTTTAGGATTCATGATCACGACCCGAGGAATTGAGGTAGACCCAAATAAGATAAAAGTCATTCAAGAAATGTCTCCTATGAAGACCGAAAAAGAGAACAGAGGTTGCTTACGCAGAGTTCAGTACATCAGAAGATTCATCATGCAGCTAACCGAGACCTGTGAGCCTATCTTCCGTCTGTTGAAGAAAGATGCGTCTAAAGTTTGGAATGAACAATGTCAAGAAGCATTTGAGAAGTTAAAGACCTACCTGTAAAACCCGCCCGTCTTCGTACCACCTCAGGAGGGTAAGCCAATGATTCTTTACCTAACAGCTCGGAAAACGTCAATGGGCGCCATGCTAGCCGAAGAACAAGGATCCCCACCACGTGAGAAATCAATCAACATATCAGTAAAAAATGGGTTAATGCAGAGACACGATACTCTGACATCCACAAGCTCTGCGCTGCTTTGGTCTGGGCTACGAAAAAGCTAAGGCACTACTTGTTGGGGCAAGAAGTTCATTTGATTGCACGGATTAACCCTATAAAATACCTACTGGAGAAGCCAATTCTAGACAGTTGATTATCCAGATGGTCCCTGTAGTGTCCGAATACTTTGGCAATGACGACTTCCCAGACGAGTAAATCATGACATTACGAAAAACCTGTTGGATATTGTACTTCGATGGTGCAGTCAACCATAAGGGCAAAGGAGTCGGGATCCTGTAATCCATCCCGAAGGAGATCTTCTTCCAGCTGCAATAAAAATCAATTACCCGATCACTAACAATATGGCAGAATACGAAGCCTACATCCTGGGACTTGAAATGGTGTTAGAATTACAAGTAGAGGAGTTAGAGGTCTTTGGCGATTCTAATCTCATTATTTCACAAGTCAACCAGACTTGGGAGATCAGAGAAGAACGATTGATCCCCTACCATGACTACCTTCACACCTAATCACCTGCTTTTGAAACGTGACTTTTAAGCATGTGAACCGGAGTCATAATATCTTCGCTGACTCTTTAGCCTCCTTGGCCTCAGTAGTCCAAGTACCGACCGGTTCACTGTACTTCCCCTTGTGGATAACCATGACTAATGTACCATCATTCGAGATTGGAGCCATCGAAACAGGGGAAGTCAAGGATGAGTGGTTTTCAGACATTGAGAATTTCCTTAGAATAGGAGAATATCCGTCAGAAGCCACTAAACAGGACCGCATTGCGCTAAGAAGAATGTCAAATCAGTATGTTATCTGCGGAACCAGGATCTACAAGAGAATGCCAAATGGGATACAACACCTATGTGTGACCAGAAAAGAGGCTGATAAGATCATCGGGGATGTCCATGACGGAGTATGTGGGACCCATGCTGGAGGACATTCCTTATCCTAGAAAATCCTCAGACTAGGGTATTACTGGACAACAATGGAGGTCGACTGTCATGCATTCATGAAAAAGTGCGCCAAGTGTCAGACGCATGCCAATTTGCCACACCTGCCTCCCCTACCCCTGACAGCCATGGCGGCTCCTTGGCCGTTCTCTATCTGGGGAATCGACATCATTGGGGAAATTCACTCGAAAGCTTCCAATGGACATCACTACATCCTGGTAGTAGTAGAATATTTCAACAAATGGGTCAAGGCATGGTCGTTTACAAATATCGGATCAAGACAGGTCGCCCAGTTCATCGAGCGGGACATCATATGCCGATACGGAGTCCCCTCAGAATTCATGTCAAACAACGGCCCTCAGTTCGACGGAGACACTATCCAGGTCATGGAAAAATACAACATTCACTACCACAGATCATCTCCATACAGACCTCAGACTAACGGAGCATTCGAAGCCGCCAACAAAGTTGTGAAAAGCGCATTGTCAAAAATGGTTTAAACCTACAGGGATTGGCCGGAAAAGCTACACTACGCTCTTTGGGGTTACCGAACTACTGTAAGAACCGCAACCGGAGCCACCCCGTATTCCTTAGTGTATGGGTCAGAATGTGTGTTGCCAATTGAACTAGAGATCCCAACTCTTCGGGTCACTAATGAACTGAAAATTGCTGGAAGTGACTGGCTACAACAACGTTATGACAGCCTAGCCCTTCTGGATAAGAGGCGTCTACTGGCACTATACCATATTCAGGGTTACCAGAAGAGAATGGCGAAAGCGTTCAATAAAAGGGTTAAAGAGCGAAACATCCAGGTAGGTGATCTAGTCCTGAAAGAGCTGAGGAAAGATCTGCCAGACCCGCGAGGGAAATTCAGACCAAATTGGGTGGGCCTTTACCTGATCAAAGAGATAACTCCTCATGGTGCAGTACTGTTGACGGATTTAGATGGAGGAGTTTCAAAGCCTTGTCAATCTCGACCAGTTGAAACGATATTATGTCTGAACCGCCACAAAAATCCAAAAATGCATACATCCAAAAAAATGTACACATCCAAAATCTAAAAAATATGTATCCATCCAGAAAACTTGAAACACAAAAAAATTATCATCATCATCTGCATTAGGTTTAGCATAACTGCATTTGCATTTGCATATCCAATCTCGAGGTGTATCTCAATCTTTAATTCTAGGAAAATCGCATGAGTCATCACGAAATTCGCCGAACTCTTGTATCATCTTCCTTGAAGGAGTCTTGAAAAGATCTCAAACCATCCGTGAGAGCCGAGTGAATGAGAGAAACAGAGTGTGAAAAACCCAGAGTGCTTGAGGCATTTAAATCTCAAAACATCATGTGAGAATCTCCCTTTCACGAAACCAAGTATTGATGACAAAGGCGCGTTACCATTCATGTCACAATTTAGGAACAGTATAGGAAACAATTATTTGTCGATAGGGATGACGAGGCACTTAGGATCAAAGAAAACCTCCACTGGACCAAACGCCTTATTGAACCTGAAAATAATCCCTTAGCAAGCCCCGCTGATCCTTTCATGAAAAAAAAAACTTTTTGGAAATAGCTCTACAACAGGCAACCCCACATCACACAGCAATCCATCCTACAAAAGAGGATAAAAAGAGCCGGAGCCATGATTTATTCCCCATCATTCAAAGTATGAGAGAAAGCTTGAGAGAAAATACCCAAGGAAGAGAAATGAGGGAAATGAAACACAAACCCTAAAAGGGAGTAGAGAGAGGAAATGAAAGCCTCACATCACGCAAAACATTCACATTTGAGGAATAGATAAGAACGAGAATATCAAACACAAAAAGGTGCAAATAGACTGCTCAAGGAAAGTAGTAAATCAAAATGGAAACACGTCATAATCCGCATGAATGCGAGAGAAATCCGAAATCACTCCACCCATGGCAAAGGTGAAGCATATCCTCCATTGCACAAAGCTCCGCAATTCTCAAACAAATCCTCCAGTCCCATATGATATACCCTGCAGCCCCGCTATAACCCACTGAAAGACCTCCGACTTAGAGGCAGCAATTGCATGATTTGAAAAGTACCAAATTCAAAACATGAAAGGTGACAACACGTCCAATCTTATCAATACAACCGTGCACAAACGAGTGTTAGAGAAATCAGGAAGAAAAGAAAAAATGAGTGTTTATCACCCCGATTAAAGAAAGCCTAATTGACCTTCAGAAAGGAAATGGAAAGGTATAAGAGATCCCGAAAGACCCCTTTTGGGAAGATTTGTCAAACAGGAAGCGACTTAGAGATGAATAATCTGACTTGATTAGAATTCCTGGTTGAGCTCACCTCAACACGACCATACCCTTCATAGTTAATCATATCCAATTCAAAAATTCATGTAGGGGTAGATTTGCATTCATTGGTTCAGGCATAGTATCATTACGCTGCTGGAAGAGAAAGATAAGTCTACTCCAACACTAATGAGTATGGCAGCCATCCTCTGAATAATATGAGAAACCGTGCCATCATTGAAACAAAAGATTGAAAGTCTCTGGGCACCGTCCAGGGAAATGCTTCCGCAAGACGTCCCTCTTCACCACCAAGCTCTCCGCTTACCAAAATTCACGAACTACGTAAGGTCTGATCTCTAAAGGGAATTGAGTACATAGGCAACCCTCTCAGGGTGCGACCCCGTTCCAAATAAAAAACCCTGCACCCCTTGAGCCACAAGGCCATTACTATCATTTTATGAAGAAATTCATCTCAACCGAGAGGATAACCTCAAGGCCATACTGGAGCCATCTCAGGGCTATACCGGAGCCATCTCAAGGCTATACCGGAGCCAACTCAAGGCCATACCGGAGCCATCTCAAGGCTATACCGGAGCCATCTCAAGGCCATACCGAAGCCATCTCAGAGCCATACTGGAGCCATCTCAGAACTGCAACCGGAGCCATCCCAGAGCAATACCGGGGCCGCCTTCAAACTACCAGAGTCATCAGCCGAAGCCCTCTCCAAAATCACAAAATTCGCACTTGACCACTACGGTCCCCCAAAGTTACCTCAAACCATCCAACCGTATATATCGGAATCACCCGATCCCATTGTCCCCAACACTCATGCAGTCAAAGGGAGACGACACCAGAGGAAATTTTCCAGCCCTCAAATCCTTCGTTGAGGATCGAAGGACCCATCAGAGAGTGTCCAACCCCAAGTCAACATGCAACTAAATTCAACTTCAGATCAACCTCTCACCACAGCGAGTTTTGTACAACTCCATTAAAGTATTATAGGCTCGTCATAAGTCCTATAGCTAGATATCAAGAGGTCTAGTTGAGGCACTCCCAAGTCCTCGTACTTTCAATCGCATTCTACGCCCGTCATAAGCCCTAGGACTTGATATCAAGAGGTCCGTTTGAGGCACTCCAAAGCCCTCGCACACCTTAAACCAAATTGGGTTGTTTGTATTATAGGCTCGTCATAAGTCCTATAGCTAGATATCAAGAGGTCTATTTGAGGCACTCCTAAGTCCTCGTACTTTCAATCGCATCCTAGGCCCGTGACAAGCCCTAGGACTGGATATCAAGAGGCCCAGTTGAGGCACTCTTAAGCCCTCGTGCACCTTCAGCCAAATCGGGTTGTTGGTATTATAGGCTCGTCATAAGTCCTATAGCTAGATATCAAAAGGTCTAGTTGAGGCACTCCTAAGTTCTCGTACTTTCAATCGCATTCTAGGCTCGTCATAAGCCCTAAAACTGGATATCAAGAGGTCCAGTAGAGGCACTCCCAAGCCCTCGTGCACCTTAAACTGATCAAGATTGTTGGTATTATAGGCTCGCCATAAGTCCTATTGTAACACCCCTCTCCATAATCACGATATAATCTCTCACGTAGCAATAAATAAAACATCTCGCAGCGGAAAACAAATAACAATAACAATACTCACTCGGGTGTCACCGGCCATCACTCGCCCATGCGAGCAACGAAGCCAAACTACATCCATCTTCCAATATAAACAAACTACTAACCGTTGTGACAACGAGAAACTCTTATACATCATACTAAGTCCATAAATCATAAACTTCGACAAGTGAGCGTCTACCCAATCCTGAAAATATATAACCTTACCATAATACAACTCCATGTGTGGTAATTAAAACGAACTCTAATTACCCTGTTCCCGCACTTTGGCTCCGGCGATAATCAACAACCTGCATGAGTGTAGTATCAGCGATAGACGCTGAGTATGCCGGGCCTGGACCCTATTGGTCACTTGTCATTTTAACCATCTTGCTATTAGATTGGTTTCATGCTTTACCATTTAACAGTTATAATCAATACTGTAATGTAAATGCACAATATACATAATCACCCATCCAAATATCCACAAACATTTAACCATCCATCCAATTAAAACATTCATTCAGTATTTCATGCAACATTTATATATCGAACGTATCGAGTAATAACAATATAATGTATAATGTACAATCTCCGTAGCGTATACCATCCTTTATTAATTCAATTTAACCTGGCCTTCAAGGCCCCATCCATATGTATAGTGTACATTCGCCGTGGCGTACAGTTTTCATATTTAATTTACCTTAGCCTCGTAGGCTCCATCCAACCATGTTTAATTATTAATACCAGTTGGGCTTCATGTTAAGACAACCCGATATCCTCACCATGGACAGTAGTCCTCCCGTACACACAAAGGTGCTCATTTCGCCAGAGGTCCGGAGGCCCCTGACTCACTTATGTCTCGTAAAACGTCCATAAAAAGGTCGTAGCCACCTGACCC
Source organism: Limonium bicolor (assembly GCA_023374045.1). NCBI lineage: Eukaryota > Viridiplantae > Streptophyta > Magnoliopsida > Caryophyllales > Plumbaginaceae > Limonium > Limonium bicolor. Next base: position 272,865,204 of record CM041781.1, on the reverse strand, counting down.
ACGATCCAGTTTGGGCTCATTGGGTATAACCTGGAGCGTAACCCAATCGGGTACCCCTCAGTGATCACAAATGCGCAACCAAGTGGTTCGTAAACCACCGGGATTCCTCATCTCAACTCATACCATCTCTCTCTCATAATGTTTAAGATATGCTCTTAGTCTTATGAAGAATATATTTATTAATTAGCTGCCCAATGGGTCTCACGCATACCTAGAAGTAATCTAGGTTATATTCATGTTCGAGATCCATGCTCTAGAGACCGACAATGTCATGACTCGTTCCTAAGTGTTTTACTTAGGTTACCATATACTTCATATTAATACTATGGTATTATATCAAGTAACCGTCATGTCATCACATTAACGTATATGTATGTTTATATAAGTCGATCTATAGTCGACGTAGTGTTAGTCCCGTAGGACGCTCGTGCATAAATAATTAATGCAATAACACTTAAATACATACATGTAACCACACACATAACACACAAGTTATATCAACCAAATCCGAGCCCAAGGAGCATCCTTAGGACAACTCGGATCAAACCCCTTTACATACCGTTCACCAAGACCTAGGATGCGCAGTGTAGTCCACTAGCTCGTCAAGCGTCCTTGTCTGAAGTATGACTTAAACGGTAATAAACTATAAGTCAGTCTCCATGACTAACTACATCCGGTATTTCCGAATAACAAGTAACCCCGACAGTTCATCCCTTTTTTCTACAATTGTTTGTTATGGTTTCTCCAAACCGGTCGGCTTTGTTACTTTAAAACTCGTATGTCAAAATACTTCAACTGTTAAGTTTAATTCCTTATATTTTCTTAAATCTTATCTACCATCTAGTTTAGGTATATAACCTATAGTTGCATGTATGCATGCATTATTATATTATATTATATTCTTTTTCATATTGTATCATTCTCCCACCATCCATTATAATACAATGTATTATATAATCCATTTATCTTTAGCAAATAATACTTGCATCCAAAACTCTAAACTTATAGTTCGTAACTATTTTTTTTAAAACAACCACCACCATTATGTTATATGGTTTCCAACCATATCATATACCCACCTTATATACATTATTCTTGTGTATGTATATATATTTACCACGTAGGTATGTTTTCATGAGTTTAATAAACTCTTACATTATATGTTACATTTTATCATCTTTTATTAGATGGTTATTCCCATTAGTTGTATTATATTATACAACTTATATTAAGATTACTATCCTAATATTATGTAACAATTTATGTTGTATATTTACAACTCCTAAGGTTTAATCAATAAACATCTTAATTTATAAATCTCATTTATTTATTGTTTGTCACATTATTTAATGTGAATACCTTATTTGTATTAATTCCATTAAACCACCTTAATACCATATAATTGTTATGACATTTATAACATTATGGACCATAGTCTAAAATTCATTTTCCAACCTTTATATTTTCGGTACAGCCCTTAACTTTATTTAAATTCCATTTTGACCACATAACATTATGTAATTTATACCGTATACTAATATCATTTGATATGATATTTTTATTTCCTTTAATTTATAACCTATAGTTTTTATACAAAACTATTTTATATTGCCGCATAGGCATATTATTAAACCTTATTCTTTTCCATAAACCATAGTTTCCTTTATTTACAAAATCACCCCATTATTTATACCATGTTATATGTACCATTTAATATAACATTTCTAACTTATAAAAAATGTATAACCTATGGTTATTTTATTTAATAACCGAACAGACCTCAATATATATTTTATATTGCCATTTGGCCCATTTTATAACGTATAGTTTAATAATTCATTAAAACCATATATTATACATATATCTTAATAAATACCCTTATATAATTCTAAAACTCTCCAAATTTCACCAAAGGGTTATTATTACCTTATTAACCCATATACTTACGGTATTTACTATACCACCCAATCTTTTATTCCAAAGTATCATAATGACATAATAACTATATATTATACATATATAGTTCATTTTAATTCCAAAATCAACCCAATAAATTCCTAAAAATTCCTAATAGCCCATGGGTGTTTATAATACCATTTTACACCCTTAATTTTCGGTAATAACATATTCACCATATGTGTTATAAAAATATTACCATAAGATACATATCTTTATTATGAAACCTTAAATAAGTTATTTAACTTATCTAATTGGGTCAAAACCTACCATATGGTCAAGGTTGACCTCCTTAATATTTCCTTGACCATTTATCTCCTTATATTACGGTTTTAACCCCTAAGTTTCCAAAATTCACCATTTAACCCCAAAACTTTATAAAATCTTATAAACTTTATTTTAAATCCTTTTAACCTCTAATTTTCATCTTTTTTTATAAAGCCCCCCAAATTTAATTTAATTACATCTAAGACCCCATTTTTTCGGTAATAATTATATATCACCTAAACTTAAATAAAAGCTTGTAAATGCATAAATAAAATGGCCTAAAGTACATGGCCTTATTAAAACATTTGCTCACAAAATAAATTACACATAAATGTCCCAAAAATGCTTATAAATCTCGGCCTCACCATATATTTTTCATTTAATTACCAAACTTCCACATAATGTCTTAAATTTGACAATTATGCTTGTTTAATTAGTTATAAAATTTATTAAACCATTCCTTAATCATTTTAAGGTCAAACATGACCTTATTATACTTCTTCACTCACGGCATTTAATGTTCATAAGCTTAAACTTGTATTAATGTATCAAATTAAGGTTTTAAGTAATTTATACCTTGATTTAGCAAGGTTAAGACCTTGTTTGGTCTCGCCACCTTAAGGAGAATTTCTCCACAGCTTGATCTACTTGTCTTCATGTAGAAAACAAGACATGATTAAACTCCAAACAAGAGCTAACCATGAGAAGCAATTTAAGTCATGAAATTCATGAATTTTTACCTTAGATCTTCAAGCTTGTTGTAGATCTATCTCGGCCCTATTTTTCCAGTAAAGAAAGAGTATCAAAACACTCTTAAAAACAAGGTATAAAACTGTGGGTATTTAGCTTGGAAGATGGATTAGATTTACCTTGTTTAAGATGCCAAAATGGTGTTTTTGGCTTGGATCTAACTACTCCTTGTAGATATTGGTATACCAACTGAATCCACATGACAAGGAGAAGAAAATAAAGCTAGAGAACCAAGGTTTACAACCGAAATTCACAAGGAAGAAGAGATATGTGCTTAAAGCACATTTTTACCTTAAATGGTCAAAACTTGAACTCTTCTCCTTAGATCTTGTTATAGCAAAAAATAACTCTTCCTTTGACCTCCAAAACACTCTACATAAATGTTTAGAAAAGGTTGGAGTCTAGATCAATGGAAAAAGGAAGGAAAGATGAAGAAAATGGGCATTTTCATGCCTTAGGAGCTTACCTAGAGCAAGGGCTCTCATCAATGGAGCTTGGAAGACTTACCTACGGTGAAGGAGGAGCCAAAGAGAGCTCAAGGCAAGAGCAAACTCGGCTGGAATGAGCAAATGAAGGAGAATGACCTAAATTGTCCTTAAAGTCATTTTTTTGCATTTTTTATGATTTTAGTGACTTGATGACTCACTAAGGCTTGATTGGTGTTGCCTAACCGATGGGTACAAGGACAAGAGGCAGCTGGCCTTGATTGAGAAAGGTGGTGAATGATTGCCACTAATTTATTCAATTATGGAGTAATAATGTTACTTTAACTAATTATTGAAAGGTGACTCATCATGCTTGTCTTGTTCTTGCTTGGAGACAACTGTATAACAATGAGGAAGGAGGCTCCTCAATCGGCTGGCTCACATGGGTAAGCAAGTGGTAAGCTACTTTTGTGTTTTAATATGTTAAAGTTCATTTTTCCTTATTTTATGCAAAAGTTAGGAGGTATATTTAATTGTCACATGGGAATTGTCACATGGTCTGTTAGGAGACTTACTCCACCGATTTTATGTAGTCCAATTCGTGGTCAATGGTCAACATTGACCAACTTAGTCAATGTTGACCCAAACGGGCCCCCTATTAGGGTTTTATTAATATTTTAATATTAAATTTGTAAAAATTTGTAAATTTCTGGAATTAAATTCCTAATATGATATAATATGATATATTATCATATTTAAAGGTATTTATAACCTTTAAGCCCATTAAAAACCAATTTAGAAGGCAATTACACAAAAATGTGCTTTAAGGAGTTTTAGTGCACATTTTGTGTCTCAAGGAGTTTCTGAGCTTGGTTTTTCTTTGAAAACGGTTTTGTTGTGTTCCTTACATGATATTTGATCATGGTATCAATTTTTATATCATTTAGAGGTCATTAGACCTTTAAGGTTTCTTAGAGCACATTTTTGCCCTACTTGACCTTGAAGCATGTAAATGCTTTTTATTTGTGTTAGAGTGTTGTCCAACGATTGTAATATGTTTAGTAATGTGTTAAAAAGCTTAGGACAAATTTTTTAGGTCCTAAGAAGTTCATTTGGGTATTTATTTACCCTAGACAGTCAAAGGTGCAACATCTTGATTTGTGTTGACCACTGTTGCTCTCAGTTGACTTTTAAGGCATGTTTAGGCCTTAATTTATGTGAGTAAATATTTAATCCATGTTTTATTAGTTTGGGGTATTTCACCTATAGCTAGATATCAAGAGGTCTAGTTGAGGCACTCCTGAGTCCTCGTACTTTCAATCGCATTCTAGGCCCGTCGTAAGCCCTAGGACTGGATATCAAGAGGTCCAGTTGAGGCACTCCTAAGTCCTCGTGCACCCGGTTATCATGTTACTCTCCCGTCACGTTCACACGGTGTTTTATCCATGACCGCATCTTGATGTACCCCATAAAAGTCTTAGTGAGAATTTTTGGCGCCCCGTCAACCTTGATCCAATTCTGCAAGCCTTATATTGCAGAATTAAATCAAGGGGAGCCATCTGTAGACACCAAAAATTCTCACCCGTTCTTATATTAAAATGAAAATATAAAAATATATAAATATAAATATTTTTTAGAAATAAGGCGGTCGTCCCCGTTTTCAATCAAAGGAGTCTCTTTTTCCTGACATTTAAATCTCACATTCCTACAGAAAAGATGCACGAGCTTTTTATTGTAATCCGTTTTAACCTATTTCATTGTGTATACTTATTTTGTTGCTTTTGTTTTAAAATATTTCATTGTTTTGTATTATTTTATGTACTCGATTGATTCCTACTTTTGTTATTATTTCCTTTTGATTTTTTTCATTGTTTTATCGTCACTATTTCTATCATTTTATGTGTTTTTTTTACTACTATTATTTTCCATTCATTTTATACGTTTTATCTCCATTATACGGGCATTTGTTTTCATTATTTCATGTACATGTGCTATTCTTTTTATTTATATCTCATTACATTTTGAATCTTATTTTTAATTGCATTCCATAATTTCATGCCATTAGATTAATCTTCTCATATTTGGTCGTATACTTTCTTTTGGATTCGTAGCTTTTTAGGAGAGTTATCCAGTCGAAATTAAAGCTCTTGTAATATTTCTCCCATGGATATACTGAAAGTCGACCCAGTGTAACTGGTCAAAGCATTCACCATAGAACCTATTGGTCGTGGGTTCAATTCCTGGCAAGGGGTTGGGGTTCTTATTTTCATTTTAGCCCGCAACGGAGCTCTTATTTTCGTCATTGCCATTTTCTACTGAATCCGCTACAGCTCAGTTGGTCAAGGTGTGCGGGTAGGAGGGCGGAAGTACCGAGTTTGAACCTGGTCCGCCCGCAAGTTTTTTAGGCTTTCTCCTGATTTTCTTTTTTTTTAGCCAACCGGACCAAGCATGGCCCAATCTTGCTTCTGGCCCATTTTGGCCTCTATTGCCCAAGTAAAGCCCATTTATTTTATTATTCAGTCCATAGAACCGTCAAATAGTCCACAAAGAAACCCTACCCCTTTCTTATAAAAGAACAACGAGGAACCCTACTGTTGCCAGATTATTCTAATCAGACACAAATCCCCAATATTCTCGCTTGAAAGAATAAGAAGCTTCTCCCTTCCTTCTATCTTTTTCTTGAACTCGACCTAGAGAGTTTCTCTTCGTCGCCCTTGTTCGCCGGGAAACTCATCCTTCTTCATAAACTCTTCTTCCATCAACACCCTGTTCCACCGGAAAAATTAGGCGTAACCAATCTCCCCGTTGTGGACAGCGTAAGTTGGTTTCACCACCCTTGCACTCAAAATTTTCCCCGATTTCAGTCTTTTTCATTTCTATTCTTCCCATCACGATATTTCAAAATGCCTTTTGCCCAAGGGCTCAACTCGGTGACAGCAAATGGTTAGAGTTCAGTCGAGAAATCGCTTCCGACACGAAACCCGCCTCCATTTGTCACCATACTCTTCTCCTTTTCTTTCGGTAAACCCAGAAACAGACCTCGAACCATTAGTTTCACAGGTCCCTGACTTCAGAGGGTTGGACACTTAAGTTTCATCATAAATCCATGCCCCGTTTCCTCTTCGTTTTCGGATTTCTACATACGTTTGATCGCCAGGATGAATGTAGGTTCGGGAATCATCCCAACTATAGCTTTCATTCACCCTCGGTTTGCTGTTCTTCATTCCCGTGCATCATTTGTAATCTGTTTCTGTAAACCTTGTATTATTGTTACATCTCGAGCAATATTATGACTTGGTACGGACATTGAAGTCCACGAACAGGCCAAAGAGCATACCCTGTGCTCAGTATTCGGATGTGCGGGTTACTTTTTTTTTCTGGTCCATTCGTTGGTTTATGGCATTACACTGATATTCGATACTAGAAACTAGTCCATCTCCAGTCTAAATCTGTCTGTTTGTATATTGTGAGCGCAAGGATTTGTGGTTGGTAATAGACTGGTCTTTGTCCAGTCGCGAGTTCAGTGTCCCCTGACCTATCTTGTGAGCATTATCCAATAATCTACTTCTGTTACTGTATAATGCCCGAGTGCAATACCATTAAGTTATACAATTATTCTAGCTATTGACATTTTGTTCGTTCTGACCTGACATCTTTGGGTATTGAAATACCCCGAATCTAATAAATACTTGTTTATTATTAAATAATGGAGAATTTATCTAGAAACAGATCGTTTTTAGTTACGCATGCTAATCTATACATGCAAACGTTACATGAATTAATATTATTACACGTGCGCATGCAAACTCACGCATGCAAACGTCACAAAAAACAGTCGTTTTACCATAAACGCTAACTGGCGTAATGTTACTAAAAGTATTAACGTACTTGTACGAACGTTCATATACGATTATTAACAAGGATTAAACTTCTTGCATAACTAGCTCGATAGAAAGAGCGTCAACAAGAAAAGAACAATACCAACGTGTATACAAACGAGCAACGTAAATACTTTACGAATGCCTAAGCATCTATAAATGCTACAATGAATTGAAATACACATTTAGATAAATGTAACAACTTATGTTACATAATCTTAATACTTAAATATATATATATATATATATATATATATATACATATATATCTTAAATACATAAGAAGTGTTATATCATTACATATAACACAAAATATACAAGTTAAAAATCGGTACCATATAAACCGGTTTTACATACCAATTTCGGGACTTGTTTTATACACCTTTACTTAATAAAACAATTAACTACCTAATGTATCTACCTTATATAAGAGAATACATTATTATGGCAAATTAAACCTACTAGTACATACCGTATATAACCGGTAATACACTAGTATTTAACTCATCGAAAATCTGTAACATTTACCATGTGTGTACGGTAGTGCATTAGCTCGTTATTACCAAATAAAACCTGCAGTCGTTGACGTTTGTTCATGCTCTTATTTAGCAAACAAAAACCGGAGTGGTCACCTTCACCTAGTAGCTAGTGGTGCATGCGCTCAAAAACAATTAACAAGAAAACAGTAGCTAATCATCACATGAATTAACGGTAGTGCCCTATTAATCAATCAAACAAAATTGTAGAAATCACCCCTTACTATCGTGTTGTACATGTGCTCATATTGACAACAAAATTCTGTAATGGATGCCACATGCTACGGTAATTATATACTCCTAATTAGCTAAAGGAAAACCTGTAGCACACTATTGCGATGGTGCATGTGCATTTAATTAACAAAAAAAAAAAAATCTGCAACAAGTGATTCCCACATGTTATGCGGTATTATACTAGTACTTAAATGATCGAAATACTCTAACATATAGGCAGCAAAGAAACGGGGATAAGCCATCTCATATCTAGCAATTAAAACCTATGGCAAAGCATGTATATATTTATAAGCGACAAAAAAAAAGATGGTAACATATCACATGGTCAATCGAGAATAATATGTTCCCTTGGTTGTGGCCGGTTACAAAAAAAAAAAAAAAAGTGACTCATCATCTTTAACTTTTTAAAACAATAAGTAGTGCACTTCTTATATAACATTAAACAACTTACCCCTCCCACTTGACCATTGTCGTCCTGCACAAAAGAAGCCACCGAATACCACTTATATTCCTATGACATGTATATGTAATATATATCCTAGCAACCAAATTCTTTCCACCGTACTACTACCTACCCACTTGGTCTGACAGTCCCAGCAAGCAGGCAATTATTTCACATGGGAAGCTTTCCAATTAGATAGAAAACATTATCTTGACTTTGCTGGCAAAGCCTAACCTATCACATTAAGCAGCCGACTTCCTGCTCCTTCATATCCTATTACCTTTCTTCTTCTTCCAACATAAGCATCCCAGTTTTCCCCTTCCTTTTACTGCTCCAGAACCGAGAATATACCCAGCTTTAAGACCAACCATTGGAGCTTTAGACCTTATTAATTACCGAGATGGAAGCAGGAGGTTTATACGGTGGAAGAAAATCAGAGGAAGAGGGGAAACATTATACTAGCTAAGCTAAGCAAACAAAGCCATGTTAATGTGAAGTTGAGCAGTTCTCGACAGATACCAGAAGAGGAAAGGAGAGTAGTCTACATAATTTTTTTCAAGGTAAAAACCTGCAGTAAACTAGCCTATTCTTCCCTTCCTTCATTACCGGTTGCATACCCAGTTGTTCCCAGCCTTCCTAAGCCCTTCTTCTGCTTCCACACGTACAATAACAGAGGGAAAATACCCATGCTTTGTGCAGTAGCAGTGTCTATATAAGGAGCTTCACTTTCAACCATTTCGAACCAGAGGAGTAATGCCCAGCAACAAGAGCCAAACAAAACACTCTTGCCTGACCATGTTTCGGCGTGAAATGAGCCTTGGAACCAACTCCAAAACTAGGTAAGGATCTTGTACTTCCCTAGCTTAAACCAGCCTGTAAAAGCCTTGCCTTAACCTTATTGTTCTACCGGTAATTTATATGGATATAAATAGCAGTTTAACTCTTCCTCTTGCGTATCAAAAACAGGCGTGAATAGCCCTTAATGGCAGCTTCTTACCAAGTGTGCAAACCGATCCAAGAACAAATATACCAAAGCCGTGAGTGATAAAGGCTGTTTGGAATGTTGGTGGCTTGGAAATCAAAAAAAAAACTAGGTGAGTAATACTTACCTTATATGTTAATATAGTTCTAATGATATTTTTGTTACAATAACATATCAGCCGTGAGATTTATGGGCAATATAAGACTTAATGATCTATTAAAATATTTAATACCATTTTTGGTTGGTTAGCTTGGTACATTAATGACCTATAAGGTCAAGGGAATAATTCAATGGTTAAAAACATAATTTATAAAACTATATGGTAAATAATAGTCATTACCAAAATTATAAGTGATGTTGGAAGATTTTGGTATATTATAAGTGTATAAATAATTTTAGAATTTGTCTAAGTGATTTAGATAATTCTCTGAGTATTTTGGGATATTAAAAACCTTTAAAAGATAAGGTTATATAATATTTAAAAGTTTTAAGAGTAATTTTAGAGTCCTTAAAATATTGGATTAACAATACTTATGAATTTAAATAAAGAGTTTTAGTAAGTAAAAAATAAGCTAGTGCTTAAATAACTAGTTTAATAAGTTATGTGGTAAGAATATTAAGTTTATAAAAGTTTATATGCCAATTAGAGGGAATTTATGTGCCATTCGAAATTTAAGGAAATTACATAATAAAACTATAGTTTGTAAGTTAATGTATAACCGTTATAAAGTTTTTGGGGGTTAAATGTAATTAAAGGAGAATATTGGTAAAGGACAAAAATATATGTGGCCATTTGGTAATTTATAAAAGTTAAGGTGTCCAAAATATAAATACCGATTTTATAGTGGTGATTTTATGAATTAAATAATTAAGGAAATAAAACTATGTAATATAATGTATTTTGGAAATAGATGTAAAGTTTATTAAGTTGTTGTGGTTATAATGTAATAACCGAAAATATAAGGGTGTGTATAAGAATTAAAAATGTTATTATGTCCTTTATGGATATTTGGAGGATTTAGAAAGAAAATTAAGATTTAAGGAATTATGAAATTAAAACTATATGTTATACAAGTACAAGTAATTTACTTGTAAAAGAAATAATATTATTTGGGGTTAGTTTGTAATTAATAAAAGATATGGGAATAACATGTCCATGTATGACATGTAAATAAATCTGAGATTTTATTAGGTGGTTAGGTCATTTAGACGATTATATGTAAATAACATAAATAATACATGTGTGTGAAATATATATATATTTTAGATTTTCAAGTAAATCAAAAGGAAATGAATATAAGGAATTATGGGAATTAAAACTATGGGTTACATAGTTATAAGAAATTTAATTATAACCAAATAATATTAATTGGGGTTAAGTGGAGAATAACAAAGAAATTATAAGAATATTATGTCCATACGGGACATATAAAAGTATTTGAGAAATTATGAAGTTGTTATATCGATTAAACAATTATGAACATGTAACATAAATAGTACATGGATAAATATGTATATATATTTATACATTAAAGGATTTAGAAATAAATCACAAGGAATGACAAATAAGTTATACATCCAATCATAAGGTAATTAAAAGAAATTACCACACAATATAAGTCTTATAAATTAGGACTACATGTTATGGAAATATATAAACACCTTAATTAATAATAAGGGAAAGAGGTTAAAAGAACTACCTAAATATAAAGGGATAAACCTCACATGAAATAACGAATATGAAATCGTTTCATGAAACAATGAAATTACTATACGAGAGTTACATAAATTAACGCTCTCAGATTAATCCTATTCTAGGACATTGTTTGACCAGACGTTGTCCGGGAACTAAACAAGTACAGTCTACGGTGAACGGTATGGAATTCTTGCAGTCTGCTTTCTACCGGATTACACCGGCTTGTGTGCTATCTGTTGTTTGAAATAACGACCAAGATAATTGTTGTAAAATGTTGTATTACTCTTGTGCACTGTTGTGTTATTCTATGTACGTGATGTTGCTAATAGTAACGTGTATGTCCCACACATACAACACTACATTACCAGTGGATTAAATACCTGCGCTTTATCATACCGAGAACTTGTACTCAAGTTTCTCACTAACTTCACTTCATAACAAACGTCGTTGTCCTAAACGTGACAACCGACAATACACATTGTGTTCATGATTATCGTCCTTGAGTGACATTTAACAATTCTATACTACGAGAACGAGGAGCCCAGTTGGAGCTGGCCATGCATGCTACCGGAGTTGTACCTGTCACAGGTCATCCTACATAATTTACGTCGCGACGGAACAGTACAAGTGGGGAGGAAGACTTTATTCCTCTCGAGGGTTCGATTCCCAACAGTTCAAGTGGGGAGGAAGATTTCATTCCTCTCGAGGGTTCGATTCCCAACAGTTCAAGTGGGGAGGAAGGCTTTATTCCTCTCGAGGGTTCGATTCCCACCTTTCTATAGTGCAGGAGTTAACTACGTTATCTTCTGAGGGACTAATTACCCACCTAATGTACGAGAGTCCCATCTCGTCTAAGGGTTTATCATACCCGACCATCTTACTCCACGAAGGAGGTTAACGAGGTCACTATACCTCCACTACTGCGAAGTACTCTTATATACATGTTAGTCCCATTGTGAGGATCTAACTACTGGTGAATAATTACAGGACATCTAACTTGACCTTCTGCAGTCTTGTTCTGTGTGACATTGTTATCCTTGTATGGATGCTTGTTATGATTATGATATGATGCTTATTTACAGCTTTATAAAAATGACTTGCATGTATTCGACAAAATAGTTGGTGTGGCCTAGTAGCTTGTGGGCTGCACGATTTTCATACCGGCAAATTATTTTGCTGAGCCATTTCATGGCTAAACAATTCCAGGTACCTGAAGAATGAAGAGATTACCCGACCGAGTGTAGGCGGGGTAGAATTAAGACAGGGGACTGTTATCACCGGAATCATTTTACAAGTATTGTACTTTTATGTTTTATTATTTTAGGTGTTTGTATTCAGCGCTCAGACCGTAGCATTTGTAAGTTATTTTGGAGTTAGCCTTGTTAGTCACATGGGTGACTAGCGGCATTGTAGCACCACCCGTTGTTATGTATATATTTTCCGCTGCATTTCCAGTTATCTTTGGGAGCTATCTTTGTACAGGTTATTGGATTTCGGGTTGGGGGGTTACAGGTATACTTTTGGAGAAGAAAAGGTAAAAACTGATCACTGAGAGAGCTGGTTGATTTCCTTCGGTTTATCTTTCAGACTAATATTCTGTTCAGTCTCTGGTGTGTTTTGTACATTTGCAGGAAATTATATGCACTCCTTTTTGGTACTGACCCCTGACCTTGTTATCATCCCTAAATTTTTTTTTGAGAATATGATGCCGCCAGTTTATGTGCTTGCTCTAGATCTTCATGCCTTCTGTGCGTCTCATTTTGCTTCTCGAAATATATGGCCGTTATTTTCATTTATGTTGATAATGTGGACATTGTTGTGGTTCACCGGCTGTGGTTTGCTGCAATATACATGTGTTTCTGATATTGTGTTCCTGATTCATGTAAGCACGAGGATTGATTTTGTTTTATCATCTAGCTATTCCTTCTGTACAATATGGTCCTAAGAGTTGGTAAAGGGAGATGTGTTAGTATGCGATAGTACTTGGTGTATCTCAGTAGAATAGAGCTTGAAGTTACAGTTCATTAATCTGATAAGAAACACACTTAGTTGACTTGTAATTTCATCTCTCATGCTTTAGTGAAACATAATCACCAAAAGGAGCGGGAAGGTATTGAAAAAACAATCAGAAACTGAAATGAATTGAACCGGCAGTTTAGGTTTAAACTTGTTTAAGGCTGGCAACAGCAGGCTTTAAGTGCTTGACTCCTTTTCTTACAATTCGAGCTTTTAAACTAATCTGGTCACATGTAAATAAACATAATCAAAACAACAACCAACCATTTGACTGTTAATTAGGATTTGAATTTCGTTTATTAACCTATGACTCATTATTTTCTGTTTGAATCCCCACTTCTTCAATCTTATTGAACATATGTGTTTCCTTGATTAAATGTTATTATCATCCCGATTGATTGATTACTATGAAGGTTTGCCTCTTTTTTTATTTATTTCTACACCATGCATGTACATGTTTCATATATGACTTTGTTGCAGAATTTCAATTCATTTTTGTGTATCTTTAACTATCTAAGCCTTAGTTACTATGTCCTTAGGTCCAAGCCATTAGGATAGAGGGGGTCCCCCATACTTGATTGGTCAATGACCAATCTCTTGGTGGTGATTCCCTAAATCCTAAAACACGCATCTAAAATTATGTATATATGTAAACTAACAATCCCATTGCCATTTTAGACCATCAGATTCTCTAATTCAAAATTTTGTCATCAACGTTTCATATTCTCGACCTCCAGCCTCAAATTCAAAATGTCTCTCATTTTCCATAATCACTTTGTAAATATAAACCCCAAACTTTTTTTGAAAGAAGATAAATTCATTTCCAAGTCCTGTGTTCAAACTTAAGTAAAAATAAATCCTTCAAAACAAAGATCAGTCTCAATCTGATTTCCTTTTAAAATTTCAAATTTGGCTTTCAAAACTCTAAACAAGAGAAAATCATCATAAGCCCACTAACCCGGCCCAAGCCCACAAAATCGGCCCAAGCCCATAAATTGGCCCAAAGCCCAAAATCGGCCCAAGCCCACAAAATCGGCCCAAAGCCCCACCAACCAGGCCCAAAGCCCAAAATCGGCCCCCAAGCCCAAAACCGGCCCAAGCCCACCAACCCGGCCCAAAGCCCAAAACCGGCCCAAGCCCACAAACCCGACCCAAAGTAAAACCGGCCCAAGCCCACAAAATTGGCCCAAAGCCCAAAACTGGCCCAAGCCCACCAACCCGGCCCAAGTCCACAAAAGTCAAACCAAATCCACAAAAGTCAAACCAAGTCCACAAAAGTCAAACCAAGTCCACAAAAATCAAACCAAGTCCACAAAAGTCAAACCAAGTCCACAAAAGTCAAACCTTGACCTAAACTTTGACCTTGACCCTAACATTGACCTTGACCAGAACTTTGACCTTGACCCAACCTTTGACCTTGATCCAAACTTTGACCTCGATCCAAACTTTGGCCTCGATCCAAACTTTGACCTTGATCCAAACTTTAACCTTGACCCAAAACTTTGACCAAACCCATGTTTTTACCCAGAGCTTTGACTCGATCCAAAGTTGACTATCACTTCCAAGTGACCCACCTCGGGTTTACTTCCACCTATAAAACCCAAACCACTTTCAAATCAAATCCAAAATCCCATTCAAACTCCAAAGAAAATCCTAGAACCTTCATCTTTTTTTGAATTTCAAACATTCCTTTCATCAAGCTTTCAAAAGGAACCATTCTGTGAATTTTTAAAAGGAAAAACTATTCTCACATCACAGAAAACTCTTCTCAAAGCGTAGAAAGTTCTTCTCACATATACAGAAAGTTTTCTCCCAAATATTTCTCAAAATCAATGTTTCTTTACAGAGAATTCCGTACAACTTCAGAAGTCTTTTAACTTAGTTTTCAAATCCAAAATGAAGTCGTTTTCGGGGAACAAGAAATGTCTAACATATTCAAAATGTTTTCTTCCTAGTTAGACGTCACTTGTCTCCCTTCCAAAATAAAAAATCCGAGGCGGGGCACTAGGGTCATAATCTCCCTTGTCGCAGTCTGGATCTCTTTAGGCGGGGCATTAGGGTGACAAACCTCCCCTAATTGCAGCCTAGATTTTTACAAGGCAGGGTGCTAGGGAAGTAACGACCTTCCTAGCTGCAGCTGGGATTTTAGAATCATCTAACTCCCTTCAACTCAATTTCAGTATTTTCGGTTTTTAATGTTTTAAAACCCGGGAGTTAGAGACGTTATTAGGGTTTGACCGAGAACATCTCATTCATGGTGTTTCTCTATAAATCAAATTTTTGACATAAATTCATTGCCCCATCTTTTGAGCCTCGACACTTACCATTAATTAAGTGTCGTGTTTGAGGGGGTACATAGGGTAATCCCTCGGGATTATCCACCCTTTTACAACAAAAATGATTTTTCGGTTTTAAAAACTTTAAGAGAGACAAGTTTGAATAAACCAATCCAGCCCTCTCATCAAATCTTTAAGCCGCATAAACATTTTTTAATCTTTTTCTTAACAATTCGAAATCACCTTAGTCTCATAGGACCTCCAATTCTCGAATGCTCCCGAACAACCTTAGCCATCTTAAACCCAAAACAACTTCAAAACCCGAACACCTGTAAACCAAGTATCTTCTTTCATACTCAATCATCCTGAAAACCCTAACTCCTCTTCAACACCTTCGACTTCCCAAAACACCGTAAAAAATATGAACTCCACAAACCCGAAAACTCCTCAACTTCACCAAGTCACCCAAATACCCTTCAATCTCACAAAATGACCAAAATACCCTTAAAACTCCTCAAAGCTCTCAAAAAACTCCTTAGTACTGCAAAGTCACATCCTCAAGCCTTTCAAAGACAATTAAAGCCTCCCTTGAAATTTAGACAAGATCCACACCGGGTTCATACCTTCAAACCTTCAGAGCTCCCCAATACTTCATTCCGTACTCATCCAATATCCTTAATCATAGTCCACACTCAATCCTATCCTTCTACTTTAATTGAATCTCTTTATTAAGGTTTTGAAAGAAGGCAATCCCGATAATTGGAGACCATGGTTCCTCGGGCACCAATCCGAAGTCGTGGTTGTTGTCACTTCTAAGGGGTGTAACCCAGTACGAACCCACATAGAATCTATGAAATGACCAGATAAGTCCTATCCATAAGCAACAATCTTAGAGTCAATTAACGGTTCTTAGAACCCTTCTCCTCCCTTCCTAGTTTCTTAGGTCAAACTAGGTGGCGACTCTAGTCATTTCCGCCCTTAGGGCATAAGTCCACGTGGAGCCCATCGAGAGCGGGTGTAGTGCATACTTGCACTCCCCTTTATGCTTTCTGGGAAAGACGGACGATAGAGTAGGTATTTGAGGGATGCCATAAATAACGGGTCTTCACCCTCCACAGAATGGCAGTTTCTAGGATCTAGGCTTTTTAGTCTGACCATATTTAGATAGACCCCCCTCATTCCGAAAAAATCACCCTCCACAGCCGGCACACAAGCAAACAACACACAAGTCGAGAGGACTCGGCAGGACACAAGTTGCTAGAAATCCATACCTTACACCATGGGTTACTCTACCGTGTCACCTTATGTTCCTCGGTTCACACTCTTTTCACTGATAACATTTCAAGTGTTTCTATTAACAACTAAGTACTACGGTATGTAAACAACTAATACTCCCGTAGTTAACCCCGTTACCCCGTTAATCTCAATTTTACTCAAGCATTCTTATGTGCATATTTTTCATCATCATTACTCTCCCAATGGTTTACTACTAATGCCACATATTTTTATTTGACCCGATCGACCCAATAATCGGACCCAACTGACCAACCCCCTGGGTCGGTCAAAGTCAGTAGGTTGCGGGCTTGGAAATCTTAATTCGACCGACCCACGGCCGACCCAACCCCCTGGGTTGGTCTGAAATACCCCTAACATTAAAATAATTAAATAATGATAAATAAGTATTATTTAGGGGATTATTAAAACCTAAAGGAAGTATATAAACATTTAGGTGTTAAAACGCACCTAAACTTCTTAAGGTTAGAAACGTGCGTTAAAGCCCGACCTTAAGTTAAACAAGTTATATAAGCTATAAACTTCATGTAAAGTTAATCAAGGATCATTATACGACCCTTAGAACACAGGACCTCATCTAAAACTGTGTATAAATACAAAATGCTCAGGAGTTCCCTTAAAGGCCCTTAAGGCCGAAAGTCCCTGAAATACTTTATAGGATGAAGTAAAGCATTACACTTCATTCCAAATGCACCATAACACTATATTAAACATATAAGATGGATTCCTCAAGCTAAATTCTCAGTTAAACGCAAAGTGCTAGGAGATGCCTTATGAGGGTCCCATAAACCCCTAAGAATGCCCGGAGGAGTGCCGAGGTGGCACGGACTCCTATAAAATTAATTATTAGAGTTCCTAACATCATTATTCAACATTCTAAAGAGAATTCTCGAGCCAATTCCTCAAAAATAAACAAAGTGCTCGGACGAATTTCTTAACGCTCCTTTTTGCCCGGTTAGCACGGGAATTGTGTTTTGGATTGATATAACCCCATAAAACTCAATGTAACACCTTAAAATATTATTATTGACTATAAACAATGTTTATAAAACACTTGGAACTCATAGCGACTACTTATTTCCAGATTATCCTTAAACCACAAAAATACACCTTTGGGTGTCACAAAAACGTATTCTACGCAATTACCTTGAAGTTTTTGAGGAGCCACGAGTTGATAATCTTAAAAGGGGATACATTGAGCATATAAATCAATTAATTCCAGTACTAAATTCATAGTACAAGTGGGGGCGATTTATCATCAAAAAGGTACCTAAAATCAGCATTTTTACCTTAAAACTTTCATCTTTAACCATAGTATAAATGTACCATATAAATGCTGGAACCTATTACACATATTAGTATGATCTTATTAAAATATAGTGCAACAAAAATCAAATTAAAAATCAACCCCATTTGACCTCCATGTTAGGCGCCATTTAGGTGTTTTTAAGCTAGATTTGATCTTGTAAATTGTCTTATGGAACGGTGACTCATCTAGCATGTGCTATATGATAATATGTCAAATAAAATCAGTCAATTGAATCCCTAATTACCGATTACCTACAAGGAAAAACAAGAAGAGATTAGCTTTTGAAAAAGGAAGGAAATTGAATATGCTAAAAGTAGATCTAGATTCCAAATTATACAAGTTGCTAATATACCGACAAAACAACCCATGTTCTCTAGCCATATGCAGCCGATTTCTCATGGGAAAAGAAGAGGTTGATTGCCTCATTAATTAGTCAAAATAATACTCTACCTACTAAGCATAATTCATAGTCAAATATAGATCACAGCACCTTATAGCCGATTTTGAGCAAGGAAAGAAGGCTTAAATTGCCTTATAAAAATTCAACTAAGAAGCCTACCTACCTAGCCATGTTCTAATGTTTTTAATCATCAAAATCAAATGCTATACTACAGCCCATGTTACCGAAATTATATGGAGAAAGAAGACAACAAATGACTTATATTCTACTTAGAAAATTCAAAAGAAAACACATACCTACCTTGCCTTTGTCTTCTAGTTTCAAGTGTCAAATAAAGACTCCATTACTCCTTATCATATGGCTGAAAATGTGAAATCAATTAAGGGATTTGTTGAGCCAATAATCAAAGAAATAAACTAAGGAAAAGAATACTTAAATTGACATTATTTTTGTCAAAAGAAATTCCTCTCATTCCAATCTTCTTAGACTATACGTGAGCTTCATTCTCATTTGCCCTTCACACCACCGAATTGGTAAGTCTCTTACCCTCTCTTTTCTTCTTCATTTGATAGTTCATTTCTTAGAGCTTCTAAGCTCCATTAATGGTGTTCTAAGCTCTAACACCATTTCTATGTAATTTCGTAGTTAAATCTCCTAAGTCTTGAAGCAAAAATCTTCCTAGGGCAACTACAAGTTTTCGGCTCCAATCTATACACCAAGGGAGTTGTCTTAAATCAACATAAATCAAAGGAGCATCCAAGATCATCTTAAGGTATTTTTCATGCTTGAAAATCCTTAAGACACATTTTATGTGTATCCAAAATTCTACATCTTCTAAAGCTATTTTCTTCATCAATTTCATGAAGGAAAATTAATGCTCCATCCCTCCTAGGTGTGCCGAAAATCTAAGAAGAAAAGCCTAAGGTAAATCCTTGGAAAACCACTTATAAATCTACTTAAGGTCTTTGTTAAGATCTAACTCCTAAACTCCTTCCTCTCTTGCATAAAAACCGAAGAGGAACATCAATCTACATGGAGGAAGCTTGGTAATTCAATAGGAGTTCAAGTACTTAATCATCCTTTATTAAGAGTAAGTTTACTAAGCAAATCTTTATTATTTTAAGCTTGTTTAAGCTCTTAAAAATTGTATAAAAATTATGTACACCTTCTTAGGGTTTAGAACCGAAACTATATGGTAAAGTGTACCAAAAATATAATTTAAAACATATATGGTAAGCTTATTACCTTAAGACACATTTTAATGTCACAAAAGTTACCTAGGCTAAATGATTTTTCATACCGAATTGTCTAGGAGAAATATGCTCCTTTTTGAGCTAAAAATCAATCTAAGACATTACAATAATTTTTACATGAGTTATATGACTCATATGTATTTATGTATAATTATTATAAGTTATAAATCAAGTTTTAGAAATTATATGGTGATATATTATTATTGCCGAATTCAAAAGGTGAAGAATAGTTTTTAATGAGCTAATTATGTATATAAATACATACTATGAATTTTGGGTAAGTTAAAAATAATAACTAGTGTTTAAGTGACTAGTTTAATAAGTTATGTGGTAAAAATATAATTTTTAGGAAGTTTGGGGTATGTTAGGTGATTACCGAGAATTAAGTATGTCCATGGCATAATTATAAGATAATATAGTGTGAGAATTGATATTATGAATTTTGGTTGAATTAAATAAGTGTTTAGTAGTTAACATAACAATTTATAAAGTTTTGGGGCTATTTTGTAATTTTGGGAAGATAGGTGCAAAACCGAGAATCATGTAAGTTTATGGGTAGTACTAATGTATTAAGTATGAATTTAAACTATGGTCAAAGTGTTGACCGAAAACTTTGGGTTAAAATGAATATGACATGAAATATTAAGTTTATAAAAGTATTGGGGTGATTATGTAATTTATAACAATTTAAATATAAAACCGAATTTAAAATGGGGCGAAATCATATTTTGTGGAAATATAAGTGTCCACTTGGTTATTAAGGAAATAAATATTAAAACTATAGTTTAGAAGTGAATATATAATTTATATAACGTTTTTGGGGTTAAAATGTAATTATAGAAAGTTATTTGTCAAAACCGAAAGGTTAAGGGCTAGTTGGTGATTTATAAAAGTTATTGTGTTCAAATAATAAATACCGAACTTTTAGAGGTGGTTTAGTGAATTAATTAATTAAGAAAATAAAACTATGTATTATAATGTATTTTGGAGTATAAAGTAAAGTTTATGAAATAAATGAGGTTATAATATAATAACCGAAAAGTATGATGTATTTATGGGATTAAAATATTTGTAGGTCCTATATGATATTTAGGAAATATACAAAAGGAAATTATGATTTAAGGATGTATGAAATTAAAACTATATGTATAAAGGTATAAGTAATTCATTTATAAAGAAAAATAATTATTGGGGTTAGTTTGTAATTAATAAAAGATATGGGAATAATATGTCCATGTGTGACATGTAAATACAATTTGAGAGTTTATAGAGATGTTATGTCATTTAGACAATTATAATCATGTATCATAATAATACATGTGCATAAAACTTATACAGTTAAGATTTTCAAATAAATCAAAAGGAAATGAATATAAGGGATTATGGTATTTAAACTATGGGTTACATAGTTATAAGGAATTTAATTATAACCAATTAATATTAATTATGATTAAGTGGAGGATAATAAAGAAATTATAAGAATATTATATCCATGCGTGACATATAAAAATAATTGAGAAATTATAAAGTTGATATGTCATTTAGACAATTTAAACATGTAACATAAATAGTACATGAATATATATGTATATATATATATATATATATATATTATAATATATATATATATATTACTAAAGGATTTATAAATAAATCACAAAGAATAACAAATAATTTTTACATCCAATCATAAGGTGATTAAAAGAAATTACCACACAATATAGGTCTTATAAATTAAGACTACAAGGTTTGGAAATATATAAATACCTTAATTAATAATAAGGGTAAGAGGTTAAAGAAGCTACCTGAGTATGAAGAAATAAACCTCACATGAAATAACGAATATGAGATCGTTTCATGAATCACTAAAATTATAATACGAGAGTTACATAAATTAACACTCTCAGTTAATCCTATTCTAGGACACTGTTTGACCAGACGTTGACCGGGAACTAAACAAGTACAGTCTACGGTGAACGGTATGGAATTCTTGCAGTCTGCTTACTACCGGATTACACCGGCTTGTGTGATATCTGTTGTTTGAAATAACGACCAAGATAATTATATGTAAAATGTTGTATTACTCTTGTGCACTATTGTGTTACTTTATGTGCGTGATGTTACTAACTATAACGTGTATGTTCCACGCATACAACCCTACATTACTAGTGGATTAAATACCCACGTATATTTATACCGAGAACTTGTACTCAAGTTCTCACTGACTTCACTTTATAACGAACGTCGTTATCCTAACTGTGATAAATGACAATACACATTACATTGTGTTCTTGTTTAACGTCCTTGTGTGACATCTAACAATTCTATACTACGAGAACGAGGAGCCCAGATGGATCTGGCCATGCATGCTACAGGAGCTGTACCTGTCTCAGGTCGTCTCCTATTCAATATACGTCGCGACGGAAGTTTTGGGTGCACTCTTTGTCCACTCACCGGGACCGTACCAGAACATTATCAAGTTGGGAGGAAGACTGCATTTCTCTCGAGGGTACGATAACCACTTCTTTTAGTACAGGAGTTAACTACGTTATCTCCTGAGGAATTATTGCCCACCTACTTATACAAGATTCCCACCTCGTCTAAGGGTTTATTATACCTGAAATACCCCAAACCTTGATATGTGGTTTAAATATCAAACTATGGTATGTAAAGGCTAAAAAGTGCCTTAGAAACATCAGTGAACAATTTAAATCAGTAAAATGCAATAAAGCACTAAGACACAGTTTGAGCAAAAACATGCTCTAAGCTATGAGCGAACTTGGTTAGGACCCAAAGAGCCTACCAAGACTTAATAATATTCAAGTATGATTTAACAAGGCTAACTAATTCCTTAGGAAACCTTGGTAGACAATGAAACCAAACAAAACACAAGAAAATACCTTAAAGTCAATAAGAGCAAAATGTGCTCTAAGCTTGGGATAAATGTGTATAAGACCTAATGGTCATACCTACACCTTAATTATATGTTAATGAACATATCAAATCAATTACTAAAGAAAACCAAGCTTGAAAACAAGTTAAAACACAAAAAGTGCTTAAGGAGTCTTAAAGCACGTTTTTGAAAAATTTCTTGTAAATGAGTTTTGAATGGCCAAATGTCCCTCATTACTCTTAATATATATGTGTACTATATAGTATCACATTTGGATGTCTATATCAATGGGAAATCAAAAATTTCACTTCTATGTGCCTGTTTTTGTGAATAGTGATTTTTATAAGCTAGTTTGTAACATATGTTATCTTAAGTAATTAATTGACAAATAAAGACTAAAATACCCTTATGTAATAAAGGGGGGCCGGTTTCTTAAGTGTGGTGACTCACCACTCACTTGTTAACATGTTAAATAAATAAGGTGACTAGTTTAGTTACTATTTACTTTTTAAGAACAATATCTTCTTAAAGCAAATTCTATCTTCATTCTCATTTCCCCCTCCATTTCACACGGTTCCAAACTCCATCTCCTTCTTCTTGCCTCTCTCACGGTGATATTCACCACCACCATAAAAACTCTAGCTTTGACCCCTTGTAAAATCTAGCTCACTTGTCCAAATCAAAAACAAACACCACCAATCTCTTCCTCTCATCAAGCTCTTCATTTCTATCTTCTCAAAACTTCAAGAGCCCCATTTCGGTGCCATGGAGTTCCACCATTGAAGGAGCTTGAGCTTGTCTTTCTACATTATTGATCTCCTTTGCTTCTAGGTAAGGAATCTCAAAGAAAAATCAAGTTTCCTTCATCTTTTTGCCTTGACCGAAAATGTACATTGATGGAGCTCTTTGTGTGACTTGTTCTAGCTTCATTCCAACCTTTCATGGACTAGGTGGAGTCCTCTCTTCTAGATATTCAAACTCTCTTCAAAGATCAAGGTAAAACAACTACATTAATGTTTTTGAAACAATGTAAACCTAGGGTTTACAATGAGATGAAGCTTAAAGCTTGTATACTCATTTCAATGTTTGTATATTGTGTAGTAGTTGACAAAGAATCAAATACTTACCGGTTTTGTAAGGAAACAAGAAAGAGTTGTTTGGAAAAGAGGTAAATATACTAACCTAATGTTGTTTGATGCTTAGGAGAAATGAGCTTATAATGCTTGTTAAAACTACCTAAAGAGCAAATGTGAATGACTTAGTAAAGTGTTCTCAAGGACTAGTAAAAGAACATATGTCTTGTTGTCTTATTTGCAGGTCAAAGGCATAGATTGTGGAAATTCAGTGTTTAAGGTTTAAGCAATTTAAGGGCCTAAGAGCCATGTTATTAAGGGCCTAAGTGCCAAGCAATTTTAATTATGCACTATATTGTGATGTAGTGTAAATTTGGTGAAGTTTGTGTGTGATAGTGTTCTTGATGGATTTAGGTGTTCTTGAATGTCTAATGGTGAAAACTATGAGTTTTGGAATGATGGTGTGCTAAGAGAACCCATGGCAAAATTTGTATAATGTATAAGGAGTTGTAAGTGCTTAAATGAACTTTGGTGAACTAGGATATGTTAGGAAAGGATAAATGTTTTACTAAGGAAGAAAACATGTTTTTAAGGTGTTCTAAAGTGCTACAAGGACTTTGGTATTGTCTTGGAAGTCTAGGAATTCAATGAGTGTTTTAGGATGTAATAAAGCCTTGGAGAAGTTTGTTTAAGGTTTAGGTAATGTTGATGAATAAGGAGGGAATGATGTTTAGGTAAGGTTCTGAGAAAGGAATTCAAGAAGTTGTGAAAAGAGGATTTGGTTAGTAAGAGGAGATGCTTGGGAGATGATGTTATGAAGGTGAGGAAGCATTTTAGTGTAGTGGTCATTTAAGGTGAAACACCACTTGGAAAACCAAAAGGAAATGTTACAAGTGTTAAGAGATTTGATAAGAAGATTGAGTAACAAGTTGGACAATGTTTTAAGGTGAATCAAAGTGATATTCTAGTATTAGAATATGCCTAAGTTCATGTATGAAGCTTGGGTAGTCAATGGATGAAGAGAATAGATGAAACAAACTTGGAAAGTGAAGTTCTTGGCTGTCCGAACTACCGTCCGAATGTGGACGTTCGGACGTGCCTGTGTGCGCGTGAATATTCTGATCTTCGAACAGCGTCCGAAATACCGTCCGAACATGGGAAGTTCGGACACACCTATTTATTTCTCTGGTTTGGCCTCGAACAGCGTCCGAACTTGGGAAGTCCGGACGCAAGTTCGGACATTCACCAGTTTGCACCCATAGAGTCTCGAACGGTGTCCGAACTTGGGAAGTCCGGACACAAGTTCGGACAAGGCGCTGTATGGACCAAAAACATTGTTTAGGTATGGAAATGATGTGTAATGATGGGGATTGATGGCTAATGATGTTATGAGGTTGTTAAGGACATGTTAGGTGAGTTTAATGACAATTAAGTGGGTGAAAAGTTGTAATAAAATGTGAAAGTAAAACAAGTTAAAAAGTGAAGTTATGTAACTAAACTAACGGGGAAAATTATAAGCATTAGACATTAAATAATCATGCAACCCCGATGTTAATAAAAGTATATGTAATGTTATCAGTTGTTCGAGAATTGCTCGAGGAACATAAGTGGACGTGGTAAAGTGGACTCCGGTGACAGGTATGGTTTTCTTGCAACCTGTGTCCTACCGGATTACACCGGCTTGTATGCCAATGTGTTTTTCTGGTGTTTGCCACGTTATAAGATAAATCATGAAACGAGTTTACAGTCGTTATTGTTGTTGTATGTTTACGTGCCGATACCGGTAACCTCAAATGCGCTTGAAAGGCTAGTTAACCTCTATTAGGTAAACGTAAGAGAACGGTATCCGGTGATAACGTTTCCGACCTAAGGACCGTTCTAACCACGACCATGCGTGAGTTAGTTATGTGATGTGTTGTGTGTGATGTTTGTGTGTGATTGTATGACTCTCCTTCTCTTGTGTGTGTCTAACAAGACTTAACCCAATATTGTGATAGTTTAACTAAGTTCAAAGATGGACTTCTGACAAGTGCTAACGGGGGAAGTGAGGAGTCCGGTCTGTTCCGGCCACGCGTGTGAGTATGGGGTCGTTGTCATAGCAGGTTCGATCTCTCCGTATGTTATGGTTGTTTTCCAATTTGGTTTCCAACCTCCCTTTAGCTTACCAAGGCTATTACTGACTCACGTCGGGCCACAGGGGCATACATGTTATGTTTGTTCGGTGTGCTTGGATCACTATCCGAGACACCTTGTGTTTAGTTATCGTTCATTTAACGAGACGGTAACGATTTATGTAACGAGCTTATCATGAGACTGGCAACATTCTCTAGGCTCACCAGTGTATTAACAATGTTTGGGGTCGGTTCCTAAGAGAACCATTCCCGTTATGTTATGTATTTTTGTTGTGATGCAATATCTATTGTGATGTTATGATGTACACGTTGAAACGTGCAAAGTGTTGTTATGTTTTGTTATGGGGGAATGTTATATGTCGTAAGATATGGAGTGTGTGGGTCATGGAAATGAATCCCAGTGTGTGATAAGAGGCGTTTAAGGATAACCCGATTTAAGGGTAAGTGTCGTCTATTAAGGAAGTAGCTCCATTAGAGGAGGAACACTCTAGGGATAATGAATACCTTGAGTGACTTATCAAGTAAGGATGTATTATCCGTTTGTTGAGCCCATTGAGGCGAGATGTTATGTGTGTGTGTTTATAGTTACATGCATGATTTAAATATAATCAACCGCATGCTAAGACGACAATTAGTTGTGCGTGGCCGGGTAGCATGTGGGCTGCGGGATTACCATACCAGCAAAGGTGCTGAGCCCCTTGGGGGCCACCCTTTCTCTTCTTTTCTTATTTCAGGTACGAAGTGCTGAAAGCCGTTCGAGAGTAGGACGGGTAGTCGTTGTACATGGGTAATCATTTAAGTGTATATATACAGTAGGTGTAGTAAGACCGAAATTGTTATCGGCATCAGTTATAAATACTCGGTATAGTTTGAAAAGTGTATGTTGTTGTTGTTGTTAATGGAAAGGGATAGTAATGTGTAGTTGCTGGGGAATTTAGCCCATCAGACCGGTACAATGTATATGTATTAGCCTTGTTAGCCACGTGGGGTGGTTAACGGCGTGTAACACCAACGAGTTAGGTTATTGATGAGGTTGTGTATTCCGCTGCAGTTTGTTGTAAGTGTTCGTTGTTGGATGGGGTGTTACAAAAAGTGGTATCAGAGCGAAGTATCGCTCTGATGACTGATTACCGAGCTTAGGAAGTACCGAGTTAGGATTTAGTACTTGGGTTAAGGGTTGAGTGATAGCGTGAGAGATACGCTAGTTAGGTATTACCAGTGTGTACTGGAAACCTACTACATCCTTCCCGCCCTCCACAATCCCTGTTTTGAACTTGGGAAACAACCCAGAGAGATGGAAGTCCACTCTTACTCGGGAATACCCGATCTGGCTGTTATTAAATGCCTTTTAAGGTACGGAGGACCTGTCATACGGTAGATCCCGAAAACTGGGAATCCCGGAGACGGTTCCCATCTAAACAATGTTAACCGCATTTCATAGCAAAGAATGAAGGATCTTGTGTATAGAAGAATAGAATTTTCGGCAACCTGTTCGACATGCTAAGCAGTCGAGAATAACCAACTTGCAACGCACCAACCGTGCAACAGGCAAGAAATGGATTAATAAAACCCGAGACGAGTGTCTACGGAACCACAGTTGATAAGTAATACACCAACGGTATACAACGACAAGGGAACTACAACGTAGTGCCCAAATACGTGGAACGGGCTACAAAGAGAATACGATACTAAGAAAAAGGGGTCTCCCAGAATGGGAAACACCCTAGTTGATGATCGTCATGTGAAGACGGTGAGAAGTCACCTAGAAGAGTTATTATCAAGGCGTAAGATCAGTGAGGGCCACAAGGCCAATGATGACAGTATGGGTAAAAACAATACCACAACCAGTTTGTTTTGAACCGATAGCAAGTTAGCATGGCGATTGCCATAGCAAGTGTGCTATAACAGGGCTTTCGGGAAATTTATAACCCCCACAGGGTACTAGTAAAGTACCATGAAGTTAAACGAGGATCATTATGACCATGGAAGGGCTTGATAGCCTAACCTCTGTAATTGTAAATACACCAGTCAGCAAGAAGCTAGACTTGGTTAAGGTAAGAAGATGTTGTGAAACCATGAAAATTTTCTTTCAAACTCAGATTTACACAACCCTTTTTCTTTCAAAACCAGATTTTCTTTCAAACCAACACTTCTTTCCAACCTTCTTTAAACCAAACCAATAGAACCAAGGACAGTTGACAAGGAGCAACAATGGATAAACTTTCCCTCGATTAAGTTCGGGAAGCAAGGAATGAATATTGTCACGGGACAATATAAGGGAGTTGACAACAGAATACTTCACCTAGGCGTGTGACGGACACTACGAGTGTACCAACTGAATTGTGGGACGACCGCACTCCGATAGGAGCTTGTGGGCCTGACAGACCTACTTATGGGTTAGTTGGGTAAGTAGTAATGTATCAGTATGATACCCCACATATGTATACGAGTGGAGTCCGAAACACGGGAAGTAGTCGACTCCGTCTACGGTCAGCAGTATAAATCAAACAAGAGCTAAGATTGCAAGGAATGGTTGAAATAAAAGACCTAATCAAGTTAACGAGATTAAAAGGATTAGTGAACTCCTTTCAATGAAATGTTTAAGAGTCAGGAGGTGCGAAGTGCACTAACTGTAATGCAAAGACATCGTATATGTCTTAAGGATCCTCAGGGATAAACATGATAGCTGGAACGGAGACCCAGCCTGTGCATGGCAAGGAGATGCCTGATGTGGACACATTAATGTGCAATGAATGGGATGAAACTCCCAGAATGAGTACATACACTATCAGGAAATGTTGATCTTCACAGAAGAAGATAATAACCATTAAGAACGCAAAAGGCGTGACTAACGGAATGTACCAATAAGTGTGAAACAAATGTAAGGCATAACTTAACAACACCCAGGAGCAATCCTTGAGGGGTGTTCGCATCAACAATTGTTGAACGAAATGCATGATAGAAACACAAGGGTTGAAACTAACACCCAGTTTAGACATAAGTTGTCAGGAACGGACTGACAATCCTAAGGGGCATCCCATGAAAGAGAAACCATGTAATGTTGTACAGAGAAGTACATGTGTGTGGACAGCCTACAATGAGCGCAGCTCAAGGCAAATAAGGCTTATAGGCCACAAGTAAAATGTGTTATAAAATTAGATTGATTGCAAAAGTTTATGTTATATAAGTGAATAAAGTGGAGAACGAACCACTGGACTAAGAGTGGGGATACCTCTCGATGCTGTGAGACCGCAGGAGCGGTAGTTCAAGAAATACGTTAAGGGGACCATATGGTTACTACCACCATTGGGAAGACCGGAAGGGTAATAAGTCTAATAGCAACCACCGTACGTGTGGGGCGCTAATGTGTCATGGACAACGCTCAACGAGCACTGGGTAGTCATCCAAATGATGACGAACCATAATGCAAATGATGTAAGTATATGTGTGGAAATTAATGTGACAGTAAATACCATGTAAGTTAGTGTTATATAAGAAGCACGGTGCGCAGTAAGCGACCGTTGTATAAGTGTTGTTGAATAATAATGTGGCAGATAAGACCAGTTGTGAGTTAAACTCAGTGGAGATGCAAGGTAAGCGATGTTAAACGGACTGGGCAATAAGCCAGTGGTAGGTACTATGTGATGAGGAACTCAGTGTGAATTCCATGGCGAATCGCATAAGGGATTTACTGTCAAGAGTTTACGCCTCTGCACTCTGTATGACTGAGTGTTTTGGTATTGCACTTGCGCAGTAATGATCGAGTGGGATAGCTAGGAATTGGAAACATGTTAATTGTGGAGGAATAATGTTCTAATGGCCGATGCATAGGAAATGCAAGGCCGCACCAATAAAAGAGTACTTGTACAAAACCAAATGTGGAGACATGATTAACAGTAAGTGACTACAGTAGCACTAACTGCCAAATATCGGTATGGAATATACCCCAAATGTTGTAAATAGCTGAGAGAGCACTACACACTAGGTAGTAGCTCAATCTCAACCGACAGTAAGTCGGAAGGGAACAAGTCAACCATTGTGAAATACATAGCTGTATACACAGTAAATTGTTATGGAAGTGGATAGAAAGTTTATAACTCACCGAATTCGCTAACGGTAAGAGATACCACGTGTCGGTTGAGAATTAATTATTACCAAGATAAAGGTGATATATGGGAGATGTACAATACAGTAAGAATAGCAAATGGGGCAATTAAGCTCTACAGTTATTGGAGTTTTGCAGCAGAAACTAGTGAGCCAGTGATTCAAGTGTTGAATGTACATGGTGAACATGAGTGAATAGCTAATTATTAACGCCTAGAAGCCTAACAGGCCAGAATCGAAACCAACTAAGAGTTTAAACAAACTCCAATGAGAATTCTTGGTTTAGGAACTAACCGCCAATATGGTTAAGATCCTCTAATCAGAATCCATTGTGTAATAGACCGCGTGGAAGTTAAAACACTTCACGACGGCAGAACATTTTAAGCCAATGTTTAGTGATTGATTACGTGGGCGTAATCCCTTTTAAGGGGGGTAGAGCGCAAAACCACTTAGTGTGTATTACCGTACAAGTGTACGTGATTTATGATTGTGCATAGCACAAATAATTTGTTTTGATGATTGGGGCGTGTGTTACGTAAACATACGCATTCATTCATGGTTTAATTGTGGTAATTGCGCACAGAAGATGCGAATACCATTGTGATAAGTGTGTTGAATTATTAACAGTTGTGTGTGATAGTACAAGTGTGGGAGTAGAGAAACTCCGGGGGAACAAACCCCGACAGTGTATAAATGTGAAACTGTGTGTTGTATTTTGATAAAATATATGTGTATATATATACTATATAGTGATTCATGAAAGGGCATGATACCGACATAGAACCTAGTGAGAATAAGATTCCCTAGGTAACAACATTAAAGTAATGAAGGTAACTGATAGGCGGAGTCCTATCCATTGGAGATGTTATGATCATGGTTAGAATGATTAAAAAGATAGAAAATTGGAAATGAGTGATTTACTTGATGCTTGAAAATGAAGTGGGAGGTGGAACTTGATTTGCATGCGATCAAGGGAAGCCGAACACTAATTGGAGTGGAAGGATAGTTCAACACTGATGCTGATCACATCAGGGTTGGATGATTCCTGAAGCTCCCTATAAGTGGTCACAAATAACCACGCTAAGAAAAGAAGCAAAGAGCATAAGTTGGACTTGGAGTTGTATGTGTTTTCAAAAAGGATTTTGGATTGGTATTTATAAAACGTCGATAGATGCTTTACATAATTAAAGTTCTCTTACTTAACCTCACAAGGAAAATTTTAAATTTAAGTGATTGTTTTGATCTCCCAAAGGCACGGGGACGGAAGGTGTCCATCGCGACCGGGTTCTGCGGGATCATAGTGTATATCAAGATATTTTTTGATTGCTATACATGCTATGACATGTTGTGTGGTATGTGTAATAAATGTTATTTTGACTTTGATCTCCTAAAGTGTATGCTATCAAGACCTATGAGTCTAAATGTGTTGTGTTACATAGACCTATGTGTCTAAATGTTGTTATGTTACCCAAGACCAGTGAGTCAAAGGGGTTGTTATGTATGTGTAAGTGTTGTTAAGACCCGGACCATTGAGTCCGAGGTTATCATGTGAATATGTTATGTTATGTGTGGATGTGAATGTGTTGCCCGGACCATTAAGTCCGAGGTTGTGATGTAAAGTGTGTTTGGTTATGGAAGTTTATGGCTATAAGTATTCCCGTATTCTAATCTAATGATGTGTGGGAAATGTGAACTTCGAGGACGAAGTTCTTTTAAGGGGGGTAGATTGAAATACCCCAAACCTTGATATGTGGTTTAAATATCAAACTATGGTATGTAAAGGCTAAAAAGTGCCTTAGAAACATCAGTGAACAATTTAAATCATAGTAAAATGCAATAAAGCACTAAGACACAGTTTGAGCAAAAACATGCTCTAAGCTATGAGCGAACTTGGTTAGGACCCAAAGAGCCTACCAAGACTTAATAATATTCAAGTATGATTTAGCAAGGCTAACTAAGTCCTTAGGAAACCTTGGTAGACAATGAAACCAAACAAAACACAAGAAAATACCTTAAAGTCAATAAGAGCAAAATGTGCTCTAAGCTTGGGATAAATGTGTATAAGACCTAATGGTCATACCTACACCTTATTATATGTTAATGAACATATCAAATCAATTACTAAAGAAAACCAAGCTTGAAAACAAGTTAAAACAAAAAGTGCTTTAAGGAGTCTTAAAGCACGTTTTTGAAAAATTGTCTTGTAAATGAGTTTTGAATGGCCAAATGTCCATCATTACTCTTAAATATATATGTGTACTATATAGTATCACATTTGGATGTCTATATCAATGGGAAATCAAAAATTTCACTTCTATGTGCCTTGTTTTTGTGAATAGTGATTTTTATAAGCTAGTTTGTAACATATGTTATCTAAGTAATTAATTGACAAATAAAGACTAAAATACCCTTATGTAATAAAGGGGGCCGTTTCTTAAGTGTGGTGACTCACCACTCACTTGTTAACATGTTAAATAAATAAGGTGACTAGTTTAGTTACTATTTACTTTTTAAGAACAAATATCTTCTTAAAGCAAATTCTATCTTCATTCTCATTTCCCTCCTCCATTTCACACGGTTCCAAACTCCATCTCCTTCCTTCTTGCTGCTCTCTCACGGTGATATTCACCACCACCATAAAACTCTAGCTTTGACCCTTGTAAAATCTAGCTCACTTGTCCAAATCAAAAACAAACACCACCAATCTCTTCCTCTCATCAAGCTCTTCATTTCTATCTTCTCAAAACTTCAAGAGCCCCATTTCGGTGCCATGGAGTTCCACCATTGAAGGAGCTTGAGCTTGTCTTTCTACATATTATTGATCTCCTTTGCTTCTAGGTAAGGAATCTCAAAGAAAAATCAAGTTTCCTTCATCTTTTGCCTTGACCGAAAATGTACATTGATGGAGCTCTTTGTGTGACTTTGTTCTAGCTTCATTCCAACCTTTCATGGACTAGGTGGAGTCCTCTCTTCATAGATATTCAAACTCTCTTCAAAGATCAAGGTAAAACAACTACATTAATGTTTTTGAAAAATGTAAACCTAGGGTTTACAATGAGATGAAGCTTAAAGCTTGTATACTCATTTCAATGTTTGTATATTGTGTAGTAGTTGACAAAGAATCAAATACTTTACCGGTTTTGTAAGGAAACAAGAAAGAAGTTGTTTGGAAAAGAGGTAAATATACTAACCTAATGTTGTTTGATGCCTTAGGAGAAATGAGCTTATAATGCTTGTTAAAACTACCTAAAGAGCAAATGGTGAATGACTTAGTAAAGTGTTCTCAAGAGACTAGTAAAAGAACATATGTCTTGTTGTATGTATTTGCAG
Source organism: Limonium bicolor (assembly GCA_023374045.1). Taxonomy (NCBI): domain Eukaryota; kingdom Viridiplantae; phylum Streptophyta; class Magnoliopsida; order Caryophyllales; family Plumbaginaceae; genus Limonium; species Limonium bicolor. The sequence goes on along the minus strand of CM041781.1, from coordinate 272,831,959 downwards.
GTCAAAGGCATAGATATTGTGGAAATTCAGTGTTTAAGGTTTAAGCAATTTAAGGGCCTAAGAGCCATGTTATTTAAGGGCCTAAGTGCCAAGCAATTTTAATTATGCACTATATTGTGATGTAGTGTAAATTTGGTGAAGTTTTGTGTGTGATAGTGTTCTTGATGGATTTAGGTGGTCTTGAATGTCTAATGGTGAAAACTATGAGTTTTGGAATGATGGTGTGCTAAGAGAACCCATGGCAAAATTTGTATAATGTATAAGAGTTGTAAGTGCTTAAATGAACTTTGGTGAACTAGGATATGTTAGGAAAGGATAAATGTTTTACTAAGGAAGAAAACATGTTTTTAAGGTGTTCTAAAGTGCTACAAGGACTTTGGTATTGTCTTGGAAGTTCTAGGAATTCAATGAGTGTTTTAGGATGTAATAAAGTCTTGGAGAAGTTTGATTAAGGTTTAGGTAATGTTGATGAATAAGGAGGGAATGATGTTTAGGTAAGGTTCTGAGAAAGGAATTCAAGAAGTTGTGAAAAGAGGATTTGGTTAGTAAGAGGAGATGCTTGGGAGATGATGTTATGAAGGTGAGGAAGCATTTTAGTGAAGTGGTCATTTAAGGTGAAACACCACTTGGAAAACCAAAAGGAAATGTTTACAAGTGTTAAGAATTTGATAAGAAGATTGAGTAACAAGTTGGACAATGTTTTAAGGTGAATCAAAGTGATATTCTAGTATTAGAATATGCCTAAGTTCATGTATGAAGCTTGGGTAGTCAATGGATGAAGAGAATAGATGAAACAAAACTTGGAAAGTGAAGTTCTTGGCTGTCCGAACTACCGTCCGAATGCGGACGTTCGGACGTGCCTGTGTGCGCGTGAATATTCTGATCTTCGAACAGCGTCCGAACTACCGTCCGAACATGGGAAGTTCGGACACACCTATTTATTTCTCTGGTTTGGCCTCGAACAGCGTCCGAACTTGGGAAGTCCGGACGCAAGTTCGGACATTCACCAGTTTGCACCCATAGAGTCTCGAACGGTGTCCGAACTTGGGAAGTCCGGACACAAGTTCGGACAAGGCGCTGTATGGACCAAAAGCATTGTTTAAGGTATGGAAATGATGTGTAATGATGGGGATTGATGGTTAATGATGTTATGAGGTTGTTAAGGACATGTTAGGTGAGTTTTAATGACAATTAAGTGGGTGAAAAGTTGTAATAAAATGTGAAAGTAAAACAAGTTAAAAAGTGAAGTTATGTAACTAAACTAACGGGGAAAAATTATAAGCATTAGACATTAAATAATCATGCAACCCTGATGTTAATAAAAGTATATGTAATGTTATCAGTTGTTCGAGAATTGCTCGAGGAACATAAGTGGACGTGGTAAAGTGGACTCCGGTGACAGGTATGGTTTTCTTGCAACCTGTGTCCTACCGGATTACACCGGCTTGTATGCCAATGTGTTTTTCTGTGTGTTTGCCACGTTATAAGAAAATCATGAAACGAGTTTACAGTCGTTATTGTTGTTGTATGTTTACGTGCCGATACCGGTAACCTCAAATGCGCTTGAAAGGCTAGTTAACCTCTATTAGGTAAACGTAAGAGAGCGGTATCCGGTGATAACGTTTCCGACCTAAGGAACGTTCTAACCACGACATGCGTGAGTTAGTTATGTGATGTTTGTGTGTGATGTTTGTGTGTGATGTATGACTCTCCCGTCTCTTGTGTGTGTCTAACAAGACTTAACCCAATATTGTGATTGTTTAACTAAGTTCAATGATGGACTTCTGACAAGTGCTAACGGGGGAAGTGAGGAGTCCGGTCTGTTCCGGCCACGCGTGTGAGTATGGGGGTCGTTGTCATAGCAGGTTCGATCCTCTCCGTATGTTATGGTTGTTTTCCAATTTGGTTTCCAACCTTCCCTTTAGCTTAACCAAGGCTATTACTGACTCACGTCGGGCCACAGGGGCATACTATGTTATGTTTGTTCGGTGCTTGGATCACTATATCCGAGTCACCTTGTGTTAAGTTATCCGTTCATTTAACGAGACGGTAACGAGTTATGTAACGAGCTTATCATGAGACTGGCAACATTCTCTAGGCTCACCAGTGTATTAACAATGTTTGGGTCGGTTCCTAAGAGAACCATTCCCGTTATGTTATGTATTTTTGTTGTGATGCAATATCTATTGTGATGTTATGATGTACACGTTGAAACGTGCAAAGTGTTGTTATGTTTTGTTATGTGGGGAATGTTATATGTCGTAAGATATGGAGTGTGTGGGTCATGGAAATGAATCCCAGTGTGTGATAAGAGGCGTTTAAGGATAACCCGATTTAAGGGTAAGTGTCGTCTATTAAGGAAGTAGCTCCATTAGAGGAGGAACACTCTAGGGATAATGAATACCTTGAGTGACTTATCAAGTAAGGATATTATCCGTTTGTTGAGCCCATTGAGGCGAGATGTTATGTGTTGTGTGTTTATAGTTACATGCATGATTTAAATATAATCAACCGCATGCTAAGACGACAATTAGTTGTGCGTGGCCCGGTAGCATGTGGGCTGCGGGATTACCATACCAGCAAAGGTGCTGAGCCCCTTGGGGGCCACCCTTTCTCTTCTTTTCTTATTTCAGGTACGAAGTGCTGAAAGCCGTTCGAGAGTAGGATGGGTAGTCGTTGTACATGGGTAATCATTTAAGTGTATATATACAGTAGGTGTAGTAAGACCGAAATTGTTATCGGCATCAGTTTATAAATACTCGGTATAGTTGAAAAGTGTATGTTGTTGTTGTTGTTAATGGAAAGGGATAGTAATGTGTAGTTGCTCGGGATTTAGCCCATCAGACCGGTACAATGTATATGTATTAGCCTTGTTAGCCACGTGGGTGGTTAACGGCGTGTAACACCAACGAGTTAGGTTATTGATGAGGTGTGTATTCCGCTGCAGTTTGTTGTTAAGTGTTCGTTGTTGGATGGGGTGTTACAATACCCGACCAATTTACTCTGTGAAGATAGAGTTTAACGAGGCCACTATACCTCCACTGTATTGATGAACTCTTATATACACGTTAGTCCCATTGTGTGGATCTGACTACTATCAAGCAATTACAGAACATCTAACTTGACCTTCTGAAGTCTTGTCTGTGTGACATTATTGTCCCTGTATGAATACTTGTTATGATGCTTATTTACAGCTTTACAAAAATGACTTGCATATATTCGACAAAGTAGTTGGTGTGGCTCAGTAGCTTGTGGGCTGCACGATTTCATACCGGCAAATTATTTTGCTGAGCCGTTTCATGGCTAACCATTTCCAGGTACATGAAGAAAGCAGAGTTTGCCCGACCGAGTGTAGGTGGGGTAGAATTAAGACATGGAATTATTACTACCGGTGTCATTTTACAGTATTGTACTCTTACTATTGGTTTTGTTGTTTTAAGCGGTTTGTATTCAGCGCTCAGACCGTATCATTTGTAAGTTGTATTGGAGTTAGCCTTGTTAGTCACATGGGTGACTAACGGCGTTGTAGCACCACCCTTTGTTATGTATATATTTTCTGCTGCATTTCCAGTTAACTTTGGGAGCTATCATCGTACAGGTTGTGGAGTTTCGGGTTGGGGTGTTACAAAAAGTGGTATCAGAGCGTAGTTGCGCTCTGAGATCTGAATACAACCGACATTAACCTTGGGATACAGGGTGTGTGATAGAACAGTGAGGAGTAGAAAGTTAGTTTTCACTTGGTCCGTCGAAGGGCGTTAATAACTGTTCAAACTTACAGTAACTATAAGTTATGACCTGCCTAGATAACGAGCAGATGTCATGAAAAGAAATACATTAAATGACGTAAAGTACTTAAGACTACTTGAGCTATTGAAAGGATGAGTTGAAGACTGTACGAACCAACTGACACTCACATGAGGTGCTGACGACGAATAACAGTGACGCTATACCAATGATAACCAGAAGGGCTGACAATACCGCCAAGTATACAGTGTTGAAGGAGTATATATATATATTACAATGGACAAACACTGCATGGCGCACTTGCTACAACAAGTGCTGCTTCAGTTAACCAAAACAAAGCTGGAAACCATGAAGACCTATAAGCGGTGGCTTACTACAAGATGTCAGATTGTGCCTTCCATGACGGCGACAAATTAATACTCAGAGTCGAGTAAAGACAGCATACACTAATAATGTTTGAAGAACGAATGCATGAGTTAAAGGCACCCGGAAGGCGAATGAAGGCCTCCTTGGGAAGAGCAAACACTGAATTTGATGGGATACCCAGGCACTGAGCTTGCCGCCCAGTGCGGGACTGGAAAAATCTTACCATCCTTATTAACTTCACGAGAAGATTGAGCGAAACCTTGAAATATGACTATCACTATAGTCCTACAAAAATAACCAATGATAATGTCAAGAGAAACATAATCTCACTATACCTAATGAATACATCCTTCACGGATAAGCACATGATAAAAATACCTGAGCAAAAACCAAGGGTCTCAGCTAGTATCAAAATAGTGACAATGCTGGACTCCTAATTAATAAAGAGAAAAGAATGAACTTCGAACCATTATATATTCTGAAGTTAGGAGAACTACCTAACTAACAATACCAAATGCTACATACATACATATAATTAGGTGGTTGTAAACCTAAAACTTTGAGAAGTATTGATATATTTCAGAGGGTTAAGTATCATAAAATATACCTACCCTATTATGAGGCACATGTCCTACACTATCCTTATGGATTTATACGAGTATATGTCTTCTATGACAGCATAATTAGTGAACGCAAGTGAAAGGCGCATGAAATCAAATAATGTTAACCCTCAATGTAATATAAATTTTAACGTGAACATGGTGACGAATAACCCTCCTTGACACTACCAATGGAGGCAGTGTAAGTCAAATTAAGAGTTTGAATTCATACATACACTATGAGTGAGTGGAAGTTAAAGGTAGGAAAACATACCCATTGGCTTATAACAAGTGTTCTACCCGTGAGCTTTCCGAACGTTATATACCAACCTCTATAATTTTTAAAACCTCTATTTAATACACATAATCGACCTATTTTGGGAAGTTATTGAGTTTGAGGCTTAACCATGTTTCTAAGAGGTAGAAACAAACAATAAGCTTTAATTGCCTTGTCACCAAACCGTAGGATTCAAACTGGGAACCCTTAGTTGAAATGGTACTAATGTTAAAAGGTACTTAACCTAGGTTGAACATATAGTTCACCTGATTCATGGGATTTAAATGGAGTAAGGAAAAGCCAAGCTTTAAGGAACAAGAAATAATACTTTGTGAAACCGTAATTGATCAAGTTATAAAACTCTCTTCTTGGAGTCTTATCCCAAATTTAGTAATAACTATGACTGTTTTTGTTCCAAGTGATGATAACCAAAGTGTAGGCAATGATCAAGCCCTGAAAAGTTAAATACTAGATAAAGCCTTTTAAAGAAAAGAGTATATTTCAAGGTGTCCAAGTCCATAACTGGACTTATTGCTTGTATAATGGGTTTAAGAGTCAAGTGATTGATGAAATAATTATTAGGCAATAAGCGTCTAGGTGTTTAATAAGAATCTATCTTTTATGCCAAGTGGAAGAACTAGATTTCCGCTCAATGAGTTGAACAAAGGAACTTAGTTCCAGGAATTAAGGAATACACTAGTTTCAAGTTTAGGTTACAACAGTTATAGATTAGTTGTATAACAGTCAAGAAAGAATGTTGTAATCACCACGTCACGAAGTCTTGATAAGATAAAATTTGGAAATTTGCAATTATGTGGTTGTTTGATATTTGACGTGGGAGGTCGAACTTGATCCTGGTCAGATCAAGGGAAAACCAGACACAAAATGGAGTGGAGGGATAGTTCAACTCTAACGCTGACCCCGTCAGGGTTGGATAATTCCTGAGACTCCCTACAAGTGGTCACCAATATCTCTGTGATAAGTAAATGTTTATCCCTATTTTTAATATAAATCCGTCTAATAGAGTATATTAGGTCTTGAGGACGTAAGTTAAAAGTTAGATTGTCCAGGTTACCCTGAAGAGATTAATTAGCTAAAACGACTCCGCCTTTGTCGGAAAGATAGTCAACTATGAAGGAAATACTAACTATTATTATACCATGAGTCATGATAATAAATTAAATATGAGATCAAGAGACAATTATCTATAATGACAGTATTTACAAGCTACCTTCTAAGATATGGCCTTATTGCCATCTGAAGGGAAAGATCGACTTTAAGTCTTTCTTTATGAATTCAAACCCAGTATAATAAATGGGAACCTACCTATAAGTATGGTGGAATATAAAGAGTAGAAACATTATACTAATACTCACATGAGTTATTTTATAAACCACAACACGAGAATGTGGAATGGTGAAACCTTAACAGAACCCTACTGTGGTAACGATGACAGACAATAAAAGATCGTGTATGTACTACCGACAATTTATGAAATCAATAATAACATGAATCTTTCAATATTATATACAAGATGCACGGCTCGACCGTAACCCATACTATACATTGAAAAGTGGAAACTGAATATGGTGACGGTAAACTAGAATACCAAAATCACAAGATGATGACCTAAAGACCAAAGAGAAGAATTTATAGCCCAGTATTATACAAAACCCGAATACCGACGATTACAATTACAGGAGGCGATGAATAGAAGACACATTTAAGCCCAACAAGATTACTGCAACCTTACAGCTACAACAGCTGAACCACTGAATGCATCAGCAACACCGACAAGATGATGAACCTCACTACCAGGACGCTACCACTATCAATGGAGAATACGTAAAGCAAACCAATCGGGTAAGGACCCATGGGAAGAAGAATGCTTCAACTAAACGTGCGAGAGCTTACGGACTTGACAAGAAATAATCCTATATGGGACAGGTAAGTAGTAATATATCAAGAACGTACCCCACATGCGAAGACGACTGATGTGAAGCACACGGGAGATAACCAACACTGTAACTACAAAGAGTAATGGAGACTCTAATGAAGAGCAAGACTCCTCAGTAACATCGACGAGAAGAAATCCCAGTGGAATCACCGTCAAAAGTAGCAATCAGAGATAAGCATACATGCAAAAAACAATCAAGTGGAATTCGAAAAGAACTCAATGATGAGAGATCAAAATCAGGGCAAACCTTACAATATTAGTGACAGCCCGACGTACAGTAATAAGATATACAACGAAGAATACCAAGCGATGCTACAACTAACAGTTACTTAGAGACAAAATAATCAGGAGCAGTGGCATAGCGCGGCACATCGACCCGACAGTCTAAACCAGACGCGGAATAATATCGACAACAAACAAGAGGGTAAATCACCTTCACCCATATATACGGGATTCAAATAAAAGCATAATAATGCCAAATAGAACATGTCAGCGAATGTATGGATTCTTAGGGGCAATACCCCATAAAAGGACAGAAGTCCAGACAGAATCAACAATTACAATCAAACAAAGATAATGATGAACACTGAAATACCCCGAAATTAAATATAGGATTAAAATTAATCTCATATGTATTTAAGGGCCTAATGGTACCCAATTAATACTAGTAAGGAAAAAAAATAATAAATCCAAAAGAAATAAATAAACGCTTAAAAAGCGGAAAACGCTAAATAAGCGTTAAGTAACCATAGGAGGAATGGGACCTCGGTTAGCGTGTTATATGGATTCTAAAGGTTTAATAAGACCTAAATAAAATATGGGAACAACTCCCGAAGAAAACGGATCCAAATAATGAATTAAAACGCTAATAGAGCTTTAGAGCACGTTTTTTCGAGGGAACCCGAAAACGTGACTTTAAGCGGTCAAACGAACCCGTAAAAATTATAAACCATTAAATAATAATTATTAAGCATTTGTGAAAGCTTAATAACCAATAAAATAAAGAAACGAGAAAATTCCGGAAAACGGGCCCGGTTAGTGAACAGTACCTAAACCGGGTAAAATAACGAGCGTTTTCTGTAAAAGACAAAAAACGCTCCAGCTAGTGTGACAGTAAGGGGGCCGGTTTTCATCAGTCAAATAGCTCCCTCACACACACATGTAACTAGCTAATAAAATAAGAGAGCCAAAAGCAAAAACAATAAAGTAAAAGGTTACTTTATTTCCCTTCCCTCTCACCTCACTCTCACATTTCACTCACCTCTCTCTTTCCTCTTCCCCCCCCCCCCCGTACTCCCTCTCTTATCCTTCCTCTGGCTGCGATTTGAGCTCCCCCTCTACAACCATGGAAGCTCCTCCTTCTACCTCATGCTCAAGCCACATTTGAGCTCCAATCACAAAAATAATTACATATTTGTAATCCCCTCATTCTCCTCTATCATTCTCTCTTTTCAAAATTCGAAAAGGATGAGTTTCATCTCCATGGGTTTTCCCCATTCAAAGAGAAAATGGCACCAATGTAAAACTTGGAGTCTCCTCTTTCCAACAAGGTAAAAATCTACATGAAAACTCATGTTTTCTCCACCTTGCTCCATAACCAATTTTTGCCTCTTTGTAATGCCTTGTTTTCTCTCTCCCTTTTGAGCATAATATCAACCTTGCAATGGTGGTGGATTCACCTTCTTGAACCAAGGGCTAAAACCCCTCTTAAAAGCTTCAAAGGTAAACCCTAGAAATTGTGTTTAACACTTTAAATGAATTAGCATTAATTTAAGGATTAGTAGTTTTATTGAACTTGTTTTATGTGCTTTGGGTGATGGGAATGGAGTTTGGTAACTCCATTCCCCATATGGCCGATTTGGGCAAGAAAGAGAGAAGAAGGAGAAATGAAGAAGAAAGAAGGAAATAAGAGCTTAAGGTAAGAATTCTTTCTTGGATGGTAAATTTAATGCATTGGGATAATGAGAATGGGTAAACAAATGAAAGAACCCAAAACTAATGTACTAGTATGGAAGTTTATGAAGTTTTGAGTATTTGAGGATTAGTATGTGAATTGTAGGCCTTAGAGCCAAGTGTATTGTGTATGTGCATTAGTAATGTGGATTGAGGAAGTAGTGGCGTACTAAGATTTTGTATGTGTGCTGGTAGAACCCTTGTGGTTTGGCTAGATTAGGAAGGAGTTTGATGAGAAAACACATATGTGAAGTAAGAAAGGTAGAGGAACTATGGCAAATTTTGGTAGGAATATGTACATGTAGAAATGACTTGGTGAATGGTAGAACCAAGGTATGTACTTGGATTAGTAGAGATGTTTAGTGGCACTGGAATGGTAGTTGTAGTATGAGGAATAAGAAATGTAAAATCTGTAACAAAGTGTATAGAAATACATTGGAGAAGTTAGGAAGAATTAGTGTGTAAGAATTTGGTGACAAGAGTGTTGGACTTGAAGAGGTGAGACAATGCATTGTAGGCCTTGGAGATGACATTAGGAGAGGAAACTATGTATGGAGGAAGTAGGAACCAAAAATCTGTAGCAAAGGGGTATCAAATTTGTATAGAAGGACTAGGAAAGATTAGTGTGCAAGAATTGGTAAAAAGAATTTTGGACTTGGGCATAGGTGGTATAATTGCTTAGAAATGAATTGGCATGGTAATAGGAGATGTATTTGGGATGCTAGGAGTGACATTGGTAGAGGAAATATTGAATGGTAGGAGTTGTAGGAAAATCCGTAGCATTAGAGAATGAAAAACTGTTGTATGTGTTGAAAGGAAGTGAGGGAAATTGTGTAAGTTGTTTGATGGATTTAGTAATGGATTTGGTGGATGAATTAAGGTGATTTAGAATGTTTAAATGGTACTAAAACATGTTAGGATGTATGTAGGAAGATTGGGGGAAACAATGGGTGAATTGGGAAGGAAAAACAAAATCTGTAACAAGGTTCTGGAACCGTCCGACCCAGAGTCTGGATCGGACGTGGGTCGGACAGGGCTTAAACAACGAGATGTAAACTTTCTGGAATGGTCCAACCCAGAGCCGTGGATCGGACGTGGGTCGGACAGGCTAAAATTTTTCCGTCGTCGAAGTTTCTGACTTCGTCCGACCCAGACGTTGGGTCGGACGTGGGTCGGACGGAGCTTGGACGACAGGACCAAAACCTTCTGGAATGGTCCGACCCAGAGAGTATGGGTCGGACGGAACAGTGCTGGGTCGGACAGGGTAAATTTTCTGGGAACGAATCTTACTGGAATGGTCCGACCCAGGGCTTGGGTCGGACGGTGGGTCGGACGGCCCTATACTTACAAAAAAAAACAGTAAGCTATTAACTAGTATATATACATATATATATATATATATGTAAACCCACCCATACATACGTGCATATATGTGTAAGTAAACCATTGTTAAGTAATTAAAAGTAAGTAAATAAAATGCAAGTATAAGAATGTGAAGACCTAGTAAGTATGAGTTAGGAAGCGTAAGGGTAACCGAATTAAGTTAATGATAGTTAGATTAATTATTCGGTTGTATGTATACCATAGGAGTTGAATTGTGAATACCGGAGGAACGTTGGGATACGAGTACAACGGTGAAAGGTATGATTTCTTCATGCCCTGTATCCTAATCTGGTTACCCCGATTTGTGTGCTTATTTGATCACCTAATAAGATAAATGCACGAATCGGACTATATTGCACCTACTTGTGCTTGTTTACATTGTTCTTGATATTTGTCTTGAACAATAGTTTGTATAATTCATGAAACATATGAATGATGATGAAGTGTATCGTACTTGTAGTGTACTTGTATATTGTAATGTATTTGTATGTATGTGTATATTTGTATTGTATTATTGTGGCTTGGATGTTGACTTGTGCTAATTCCTAACTATCTAACTCCTAACTTAAGTGAGTAAATTGGAATGAGTACAAGTCCGATATAGCTTCGGCCACGCGTGAGGATGCGGAGTCACAAGAGGTTGGCTGTAATTCCTGACTCTTAAACTGGTCCGCGGCCCAAATCCCTTAAATGGGTAGCATCCCGGGTTAGTGAGTCAAGTAAATCCCGGAGGTGGGACGGTGTAGTCCCCAGGGCCGGAGGTCCCGACGACTTAACTTGAGTAAGAGTAAGAGTAAGTAAGTATGGATCCGTAAGTAAGTATGTGTATGAGTATGTATGTGTATGAAGTAACGAGTAAAAGAGTAATCTCCACCCGATTAACCCGGGCGGACCAATGAAGCTAACAAGAATTGTATATTGTGTATGTAATGAGTATGTGTAATTCGGAAGAGGTAAGTATGTATTGGTTGGTTTATATCGTATCCCTTGTGTGAACTGAATTGGATGTATGTATGTTGTGTAAGTATTATGGTATTGTGTGTAAGAGCATGTATGCATGTATGCTTGTATGAAATGAACCGCATGTATTCGACCAAGTGGTCGGCGTACCCTCACTAGTACGCGGGGTATGCGGTTATCATGCTCGGCGAAAGCTGACCCCTTCGGGAGACATTTTTTAGTGTGCAGGTACCAACGATATGTCAAGGAAGAGACCGGAGGCACACCCTGGTATTTGAAGTAAGTAGCGTGTGAGGAACGGTAGTAAGTAGTCTCTTTGGTGGGTATGTATGAACTTTGAAGAGATAGTACATTGTATAAGGATCTTAGTAAACTCGGTATGTAGATTCACTGTATTGTACTTGGAGTATTGTATTGAATGGAGATTGTAGTGGCATTTGGTAATGGAGAATGCATTGTAGATTTGTAGTACTCGGGATTCCGGTCCATCAGACCGATGTTGTATGTAGAATCAGTAGCCTTGTTAGTCACGTGGGTGACTAACGACATTGTATCACCCAATGTATGTAAGTAGGTATCCGCTGCGTGCATCTAATGAGTAAGGAGATTGGACGTTAATGACTGTATTAATAGTAGGGGTGTTACAAAAAGTGGTATCAGAGCGAAGTATCGCTCTGATGACTGGAAATACCGAGCTTAGGAATACCGAGTTAGGAATTAGAAGCTTAGGGCTAAGGGCTGAGTGTTAGCATTAGAGATATGCTAGTTAGGAACTACCGGTGAGTACCGGATGCCTACAATACCAGTCCCGCCCGCCGCGAACCCCATTGTATAACTTGGGAAAGGACGCCAGAGAGAAGGAAAGTCCTCTCATACTCGGGGAACCCGGTCTGGCAGTTGTGAAGCAATCACCCAGTAAACAAGAACCGACGTATAGTAATTCCAAGGATTGGAAGCCGGAAATGGATCCCGGTTAAACCACAATACCCGCACTCAACAGCGGTTGAACGAGCACTCCAACCACGAGGAGGCTGCAACTTACAACAGCATGGGGCGACGTGCTTAGCAGTCGCGAGACCTAGCTAGACAACCAGCAGCAGGAAAGAAGCACTAACTGTACAATGAAATGGAAAAAGGAGTAATAACGGAACCCGAGACACAAGTCTATGGGATAGTAACACTTGAATAATACCACCAACGGTATACTAGCTGACTAAGGACATAGTCGGAACGGTTAACTCCAAAACTACAACGCCATTAAGGTTGCAATACCTGGCCAACATAGCTCAGACAACTATAAGAACAACCATGAAATGTAATCCAATAGGACTACAAGAGTAGTGCCTAACAAGGAAGGCTCAGTAACCACCACCGATGTGGGGAGCGAGCCGCAAGGAACGACACTAAACCAAATAGAACGGGAACCTCCAAGGAGTGGAGAAGTACCCAGATCTACGACAGCCATGTCTAGACCACCAAGAAGCTACCTAAAGGAGCGAGTATACCAATCATAGATCAATAAGATCGAGGAAGCGTCAACGAGACTAACAAACATAATTGGAAACCATACCGAGATTGGTATAGGATTACTCAAAAACCACCAGTACCACGCACTTGCCACGGCAAGTGCAGTAACAACACGAATATGTAAAGGAACACTAATACGTCACAAGTACATAGTAATGTACGGTGACCGTAACGAAACAACCACAGGAATAAACGTCCTAAAACTGAAGGAATGGAACCTTGGAAAGGCCTAACGGCCCGACCACTGTATTTAGAACATACCAGTCAGCGAGAGGCTAGACTTGGTCAGGACCTCCAACGTGGCTATGCCATGAGAGATTTCTTTTAACACCGAACCATTGTTTAAAACCCAAATTTTTCTTTTCAAAACCACAACCCTCTTTTAAAAACCTGGATTTTAAAACCAGACCACAGTATTATGGTGAGTATCATAGGATGATACAAGAGGAGTTGGCAACAGAATACTTCACCTAGGCGTGTGACGAACACTACGAGTATACCCGTTACGGGATGTGGGGACAACCGCACTCCGAAGGAGCTTGTGGGCCCGACATATAGTTGGGTATGGTAACGTATCAACATGGTACCCCACGTATGTATACATGTAGTGTACGACACACGAGAAGTAGTCAACTCCGTTCTACGGACCATCAGTAAGTTCAACCCAAGACAGCTGGACACCCCAGAGGATCAAGCATAAAGGAACTCAGAAAATCCATCTGAAGATGAGGAATAAGAACTAGGAAGTGCAAAGAGCACATGCTAATAAGTATAGACATTGGATATGTCTCAAATAATCCAAGCAATTACCTGACAGCTGGATGGAATGCCCAGCCTAAACACACTAAGGCAGTGCCTAACGTGAACACCACAATGCTCAGCAAACGGGACAGAATTCCCAAGAGCAACCCCAAGATTACCACAAATATACTCCAGCATTGAAGGGAATACCAAACCTAGTCTTAAACACTAGGAACAAGCATAAGCAGTCTACCCAAGGACGGGAGACGTCATGACCCAAAAAGGGGAAAACTCAAGTACAACACCACAAGAAGGTACAGTGGACAACATGTCATCAACATTAGCCGGGTTAACGGCATGCTTCAACAGCACTCAGGAGCAATCCTTGAAGGGTGTCTGCATTGCAACAGTCGAACAACAGCGACATGATAAAAGCACGAAAGTTAGAACGAACACGGACCCGAAGGAATTTCACTTAACAGGAAATGCCCTAAGATATTGAGAGACACCTATTAACATCAGATTACCTAAAGGGTCTCCTATGAACGGAAGCGTGATGTCACGACTTACCATGGAGCCCAATAATACCTCCAACCTATGACGGTATACAAGGAGTGGAAACATGCATAAGCAGCTTGCAAAGAGCATAGCTCGCAGCAATACGGCTTAAAAGCCACCAACCAACTACGTGTGTAACCTTAAACGTTTGCAAAACCCACACCATTACTAACAAGACTTGCAAGAGGGATTGCCTCATACGACAAGAAATCAACAACTGGACCATAAATTCAAACCCAACATCCTGAGTGCTTGGAGTATGGCCAACTCAACGTCACTGTCACTAGAGCATCAGCTTAGTATACAGTTGACGGAGTGTAAATACCCCTCATGCCTTCCGTAGCGATGGTAGCACAGAGGCATGAGAATCACGATAATGCCAACATTAGCCTAGTCCACACTTGGACACTACGAGAAAACCAAGGGAAGGTACCCCTCGTTAACCAAAGACCACTAAATGCGGTGATGATGTGAACCTTAGAAAAGGCTTCCATCTACTATAACAATAAAACCACGCAATAGATATTGCCAAGGGGTGATGGAATAAGGAAATCAGATTTCCGAACCATTACGACTTAAAGGAGTAAGCATACTCCATATGTACTCAAGGATGTGGTGAACATTGTGTAAACACCAACATAGCAAACCTTGACATTAGACCTATGAGTGGAGACAAACCCTCAACAAGAAACCTTCACTTGTCAGTGATAGAATACCCTCCAATTGGAGAACGGGACCAGAAAACCCTTGAAGTTTCACGGGATGTCCTGGTAATATACATACAAGCAAAACTACACAACCAGAGCCTAAACAATGCTCAGCACTGAAAGGCAACAATTATCAAAGCAATTAATGTGAACATACATTGAACACCATGAATGACCAACTTGTGGGAACTCCAAGTGTATTTACACCATAAGGAAATGGTGCCAAGGACAATGTCACTAAGTAAAAGGGAACTACCACGGTAACAGAAACAGTAAAGCAATGTTGTATAATGAGTAAGAATACGGTGCGCAATAAGCGACCGATAGGAGGAAGTAGCAACAATGACACGGAGTATAAGTACGAGATGACAGGCAGAAATATTCTTTCCTATCACATAAGTGACTTACTGTCAAGCGTTTACGCCTCTGCACTCTGTATGACTGAGTGTTTTGGTATCGCACTTGTGCAGCTAATGATCTAATGGGATGGCTAGGGATATGGAGAATGTAAACCATAGTAAACCTTTCTTTTCACCAACAACATGGCACTAGCCAGTTAAGCAAGCTTAGCAACAAACCGTGCGGCCTAAGGCCAAAGAAGCACGAAGAGTGTACAATACACTAACAATCACAAGTGTGAATTCCAATGGAATGAGGAGTGAAAAGAGACTTAAGAAAGTCACTAGGACCGACACATAGAAATGCAAGGTCATACAAGTAAAGAACACTTGTACTGAACCAGAAGAACTGGTGTAATTCAGAAGCTATTGACAACAGAGGAAGTACTACACTAAGTAGTGACTTAACCTCGCCCGACAATAAGTCGGAGGAGCTTAGCGAATGATCGTGGAAGTACAAATAGTGTGTATACTAGATTGCCAGAGAGCTGGTTATAAACCTACAACTCATTGAGCTCAAAACACGGTAAAAGAATACCACATCTGGTTAATAGACCTTATCCCCATGATAGACGGACAAGGTGATGTATAGCACATTAATGATAACACGAAGGGTAAGTACCCAAGCTATCAGGGTCGCGCAGCAGAAGCTAGTGGGCCCTAACTAGGAGAAGATATACCTAGTGAGTATAGCAAAATGGCTGTTAATGCCTTGAAGCCTGATAGGCTAGAACCGAATTAACGATGAGTTAAATAAACTCATATAGGAACTCTTGGTGCAAAGACTAAACCGTTGGTATGGTTAAGACCCTTTGACCAGAGCATATTCTATAGTATACCATAGTGAAGCTAAACACTTCAGTCTGCCCAAACTGATTAAACCAATGTTTAATAATAATAACATATGGTAGATTACGTGGGCGTAATCCCTTTTAAGGGGGGTAGAGCGAAAACCGCTTAATGTAAGTTTTATGAATAAAACACTTAAACCGTAATGTGCATAGCATAAATGAGAATCAAATTGATGATTGGTACTATGTTAAATAAACATAAGTACTCATTCATATTGTAATTATGGTAACTAGGCATTAAACATGCAAATACCATAGGAGGAATGTACCTATCTTGTAACACCAGTGTAAGAGTATTAGTAAAAGAAAAGTAATGAGTAGTGGACGAAGCTCCACAAGTATTGTAACCTTTGAAGAAGTAGTACGAAATGAATGAGGATAGTAGATGAAGGAATTTATGAGTAGTGGAATCGTAAGTAAAATATTTGAAACAATTGAAGACAACTAAATCTTAGAAATGAAGTATTCCTTAGTTAGAATATAGGATATGATGGTGAGTAATGGACGGAAGTAGTGGAGGTTGATGAAATGAGCATTAGGATTGAACCATGGAGTAAAGCATTTGGAAATAGAGTGAGAATGATTGAAGGACTGATTCCATCCTTTGGAGATGTATGGATTCGTAACCCACGACTAGAAAGAATAAAAAGGTAGAAGATGAAAACAATTAAATTATTTGTTTGGTTGAACCTGATGTGGGAAGTCGAACTTGATCCTGATCAGATCAAGGGAAACCGAACACAAATTGGGGTGGAAAGATAGTTCAACACTGATGCTGATCATCATCAGGGTCGAATGATTCTCGAAGCTCCCCTCAAGTGGTCACAAGAATCACACATAGGATAGAAGTAATGAACATAAATTGGAATCTGGAGTTGTATGTTTTAGAAGGATTTCTATGTAGCCGTGAGGAAGGATTTTCCTTAGACTAGAGACTAGAGTATTTGTTGGAAGCTGGTACGGGAGAAGATTGTAATATATTATGTTGATTATTCCAAGGGCGGCGGGACATAGAGGAGTCCCGTGTCTAGATGATCTGAGCGCCTACGGGATTGGAATGTGTACTGCATCGCTTTGGGGATAGCCTTACATTGTATGTATGTATAAATTTGGTAATGAGGAACCGGGTGGTCGGTAGTAATGCGGATTGGAATAACTATAGTACATTGGTATGGTATGGTATGTAGAGACCGAGTAATGGATTTGGGAATTGTAAGAAGGAAGAAGGTATGGCTTTGGTATTAGACACGTAAGAATAAGTAAGCATTGTAAACCAGTAACCTCGAACAACTTTGAGGACAAAGTTCCTAAGGGGGTAGATTTAAATACCCGAAATTAAATATAGGGATTAAATTAATCTCATATGTATTTAAGGGCCTAATGGTACCCAATTAATACTAGTAAGGAAAAAAAATCCAAAAGAAATAAATAAACGCTTAAAAAGCGGAAAACGCTAAATAAGCGTAAGTAACCATAGGAGGAATGGGACCTCTGTAGCGTGTTATATGGATTCTAAAGGTTTAATAAGACCTAAATAAAATATGGGAACAACTCCCGAAGAAAACGGATCCAAATAATGAATTAAAAACGCTAATAGAGCTTTAGAGCACGTTTTTCGAGGGAACCCGAAAACGTGACTTTAAGCGGTCAAACGAACCCGTAAAAATTATAAATAAATACCCCAAACCTAGTTATGTTGTTTTAAACACCTAAATAGGGTGTAACAAGACTAAAAAGAGTCTTAGAAACCTTACTAAACAATTTAAACAAAAGGAAACACAAATGTGCTTTAAAGTCAATAAGAGCTAAAATGTGCTCTAAGCTTGGGATAAACTTGAGTAAGGCCTAATGAGCTTACCAAGACCTCACTTATACACTAATGAAATATAAACCAATTACCAAGGAAAACCAAGCTTTGAAAACAAGTTAAAACACAAAATGTGCTTTAAGAAGTCTTAAAGCACATTTTTGAAAAATTGTCTTGTAAATGAGTTTTGAATGGCTAAATGTCCATCATTACTCTTAAATATATATGTGTACTATATAGTATCACATTTGGGGCTATATTAGTGGGAAATCAAAAATTTCACTTCTATGTGCCTTGTATAAGTGAATAGTACTTTTTAGCTAATTTGTAACATATGTTGTATTATATTAAATTGACAAACAAAGACTAAAACACCCAACACACTATATAAGGGGCCGGTTTTTAGGGTTGACTCACCCACTCTCTTATAATGTATTAAGTAAGATAAGATAAGTAAATAAGCTACTTTTTACCTTTTAACACATAATATCTCTTAAAGCAAATTCTATCTTCATTCTCATTTCTCTCATTCATTCCTTGCTCACACGGTTTTCCCACTCATCTTCTCCCTTCTTCTTTGTTCTCTCACGATAAACCACCACCACCATTGAAACACAAGCTTTGACCACTTGCTAAATCTAGCTCACTTGTCCAAATCAAAAACAAATACCACCAATCTCTTCCTCTCATCAAGCTCTTCATTCCTATCTTCTCAAAACTCCAAGAGCTCCATTTCGGTGCCAAGGTGTTCCACCATTGAAGGAGCTTGAGCTATATTTTGACATATTATTACTCTCCTTGGTTTTCTAGGTAAGGAATCTCAAACAAAAACTTCCTTTCCTCCTTGTTTTTGTCATGTCCGAAAATACACTTGATATAGCTCATTGTGTGACTTTGTTCTAGCTTCATTTCAACTCTTCATGGACTAGGTGGAGTCCTCTCTTGCTAGATATCCAACTCTCTTCAAAGAACAAGGTAAAACAACTACATTGATGTTTTTGAAACAATGTCAAATTAGGGTTTACAATGAGATGAAGCCTATAGCTTGAATACTCATTATAGAGTTGTATATTGTTTAGAACTTGTCAAGGAATCAAGTACTCTATTGGTTTTCTAAAGGAAACAAGAAAGAAGTTATCTTGCAAAAGAGGTAAATCTACTAACATAATGCTATTTTAATGCCTTAGGAGAAATGAGCTTATAATGCTTATTAAAACTATCTAAAGACCAATGGGGAATGACTTAGCAAAGTGTTCTTAAGAGACTAGTAAAGGGCATATGTGTATGTTGAGTGTATTGCAGGTTAAAGGCATATATATTTGTGGAAATTCAGTGTTTATGATTTAAGCACTTTAAGGGCCTAAGAGCCATGCATTTTAAGGGCCTAAGTGCCAAGCAATTTAAATTATGCACTATATTGTGATGTAGTGTGTTTGGGTGAAGTTGTGTGAAAGTATTCTTGGTGTTCTTAGTGTTCTAGGATGATGATGATGAAAATGATTTGGTCTAAGGTGTAACACATGCTAGGGGAACTAATGTTAAATTTAGGAATGCATAAGGAGTCATGAGGTTGTAAAGGAATTTTGATGAACTAAGAATGTTCTATAGTGTAATAGGACTTAGGCATATCTTGAGATTTTAGTATGTACCCAAGTCATTTTGGACTTAGATTGAGACTTAGGCAAACTTTGGTAAACTAAGGAGAATGTATGAACTGGAAAAGGATTTGAAGTAATGATATAAGAGTTAGTTGTGAGAGATGATGCTTGGGAGATGATATTAAGTCAAGGAGAAAGCATTTTGGGATAGTATTACCATAGGTGAGAAACACCATCTAGGAACCTAGTATAAATAACATAAGTGTTAAGGAATTTTTACAAGGAAATAAGTAAATGATTTAAGGAATTAGAAAATGAGTTTCATGGATGTTGTATGTGGATGTAAGGTTGCCAAATGTTGTTAGGAAGCATTAAGAGGCCTTAGGAGAAGTTTGGTGAAGAATTGGCAAGTTTGGGTAAGTTTAGAAGGCGACCGACCCAGGGGCCGACCCAGTTTTTGGGTCGGTCGAGCCTCTGTAAAATGTTAGGAAAATGTTCGGTGATGGTCCGACCCAAAAGGGTGGGTCGGACATGGGTCGGTCGGTCAAGTTTCAAAGGAGGGAAAATGTTCGCACATGGACCGACCCAGAATGGTGGGTCGGACGTGGGTCGGACGGGCATGATTATAAGGAAGTAAAAAGTTCTGTAATGGACCGACCCAGAAGGTTGGGTCGGACATGGGTCGGTCAAGTAAAGTTTTTCAGACCCGAAGACCACTGGGAGGGTCCGACCCAGTTGTGGGTCGGACGGTGGGTCGGTCGGACCAAAACTTGTAAAAAAAAAACAGAAAAGAATGTGACTTATGTAGTTAACCCTAGGGTGTATAATGAAGGTAACCTAGGGTAAGATAGGCATTAAAACATGTCATACAATCATGTTAAATACTTAGTAAGTTTGAAGTAAATAAATAATTAACCGACATTACTAATGTGTTTAGGATTCTCTCAAGGTGGAAATCAAACGAGGCAAGGACCAAGGTATGGTTTTCTTGCAGTCTGTTGCCTAACGGTTTACACCGGCTTGTGTGTTGTTTGTTTTCTGTGTGTTTATGACTTTGTAAGATTAAATCATGTAAAGAGTTTACAGTTGTTAAATGTATTATGTTGTTAATTATGACTCTCTCTTCCCATATGAGTGTCTAACAAGACTTGACCTGTTATTGTGAATTGTTGTTGTGCTCAATGTTGAACTACTAACATGGGCTAACGGGGGAAGTGAGGAGTCCGGTCTGTTCCGGCCACGCGTGTGAGTATGGGAGTCGATGTCATAACCGGTTCGATTCTCTCTGTATGTTATGGTTAAGTTTCCAATTTGGTTTCTAACCTTCCCTTTAGCTTAACCAAGGCTATTTTACTGACTCACGTCGGGCCACAGGGGCATACTATGTGTTTTGTTTCGGTGTGCTTGGATCACTATATCCGGGGCACCTTGTGTTAAGTTAACCGTTCAATCTAACCGGACGGTAACGAGTTGTGTAACGAGCTAAGTATGAGCGTGGCAACATTCTCGAAGCTCTCAATGGGGACTAACTGTGTTGGTTCCATTCCAAAAGGATTTGTATGTTTGTGATGTGTGTTATGATGTGTACAATACCCTTGTTATGTTATATATGTTATGTGTGGTGTTTTAAAATGTATATCATGTCATCATGACAATTGGTTGCGCGTATCCCGGTAGTCGATGGGCTGCGCGTTAGCCATACCAGCAAAGGTGCTGACCCCCTCGGGGGCTCCATATTTTTATTGCAGGATGAGGATCGAAGAGGCAGAGTGGCTCTAGGTCCTAGAGAGTATTTACTTTTGAAGTATTTTTGGATGTTTGCCCGGGTTGCGCTGTGCACCCGTGGCGTATTATATACTTGTTGTGACGGTTTACAGTGAAGTATACAGTGAAGGATTTTGTAAATACTGGTATTATATTGTTATATATATATGTGGTTGTTAGTTCTATGCTCGGGAGTCTGATCATCAGACCGGTACAATTGTATTTATTCAGCCTTGTTAGCCACGTGGGTGGTTGACGGCATTGTAGCACCATCGTTTAGTTATTGTTTAGTTGTTTATTTCCGCTGCGATTCCAAGTATAGTAATGTGCGTAGTAGGGGTGTTACAAAAAGTGGTATCAGAGCGAAGTATCGCTCTGATGACTAGAATACCGAGCTTAGGGATATACCGAGTTAGGAAACCTAACTACAGATACCTAAGTGAACAGATTTGGAAAGGTTGAACCACTAACTAAGTGTGGAGATACCTTATTATCGGGAAGCGTTACAATCGTTGGACCGATAAGTGTGCAAGCATAATGCTAATGAGATGTTCATAAAATTCAGATGGCAGGTAGACCACGAGGAGAGGCCGCGGGCGCGGTACTGGAGATATGGGTGACCAGGGCGATGATACTACACGGCCCAGACTATGGCTGAGGCAGTTGCAGCCGCCGTAGCCCAGTTGGTACCCCAGTTAGTTGCTGCTATACAGCAAGGGCAACAGCCTGGAGTTCAGCCACCACCACCACCGCCACGAGAGACCAATTGGGTCAAGGCGTTGGCTGATCTGAGGCCGCCTTCATTCAGTGGGGAGACCGATCCCGTAAGCTCGAGGCGTACATCTCCGAGATGGAGACCGCCTTCGAAACCCTAGCACCACCTGAGCAGGTCAAGGTACGACTTGCTGCATATTATCTGAAGGCTCGGCACAAAACTGGTGGAAGCTTGTGCGCGAGGGTAGAGTTGCTGATCCGACATTCCAGTGGAGGGAGTACACGGCTCTTCTGCGAGCCAAATACTACCCTATACATGTGCAAGAGGCCAAGCGCCTGGAGTTGGACAACCTGAGGCAAGGGGATAAGATGACGGTAGATGAGTACTACTCAGCCTTCATCGGACTAATCCACCTGCTTACCGGATCTGGGTTACTCAGACCGGATCCTTGTGAACCGTTTCTACAACGGACTGAACTACCTCGCCTACGCTACGGCATGGGGCCACTGGATATACCACCTTGCAGGTAAAGGAATTACAGTGTAATGTGAATAAGTGTGTACAATGTGTTAATGTGATGTGAATTTATTTGCGGGGCATAACTGACACCCTAAATATAGGAGTGCTATCATGCCGCTGCTATTGTGGAGATCACCGTCCGTCTGAGGGACGAGGAGAGTGCGCTCAAGCGCAAGGCTCAGAACGAGGGCCAAGGCACGCAAGGGCAGTGGGGAGGGAAGAAGAAGAAGTCATACTCCCAGACCCAGAAGGGACAGCAACAGGTGGCAAGGGCCAGACCCAGACCACCACTGCTGATGAGCCTCTGCAGCTCACCTATGCGTATGCGGCCAAGCCCCTACGTTCTTACCCACCTAAGGGTAATTGTCTAAACCTGTGTGATGAGTTAGAGTATATGTTAATAAGTTGTGAAACAATTAATAATGTGTATTGTGATAGCAGCTAGCACGGGCTCTGGACCGGAGCGCCACTATTACTGCAAGTGGTGCAACGGCGACCACCCCGGCAAGGACTGCAAGGGTAATGATGTTCAGTGCCGGTACTGTAAGAAGATGGGTCACCGCGCACCACGAGTGCTGGCAGAACCCGAACAGTAGGAACTTCAGGCCCAAGGGGCAATGGAAGGGTAAGGCCACTGCGACCACCGATGGCCAGAAGACGGCGAACCAGCCACCCCCAGATCAGAGGTACACGGAGTCCCAGAAGGGAAGGGGTCGGGGTCCAACAAGGCCACCCTGAATGTGGTGGACCGGTCTGAGGCGCCAGGGCCCTCTTCTAGACCAGGTACCGCCTAAGTTGTTGAATGTAATAAGTGTCTGCATACCGCATTCATGCATGTGTGTGAGTGAGTTTAAATAAACGACCATGTGAGTGAATAAATAAAGTGTAGTGTGAGATTTACCTAACTAGAGTACTCTAAACTTAAAGGAACTTTCAATATATGTTATCCAATCCCACCCACACCGAACCCTGAAGAAACCACCATCAACATCACCGACTTTCCATTGGAGCAATGTCAGGTCATCCAGCCGGTATGATACTTTTAAATGGATACCTGACACCGGAGGCACAAATCCATATCATCAGACGATGCGACGAACTTGGAGCAAAACCAGGAGGGTTTTACACACCCGAATACCCGAATGGAGCAAGGATGCAATTGAAGATGATGTGCATGGGTAAGGACTGGAACCCTTACACCAAGTCATATCAAGAAGTTCGAGCTGAAGATGGAGCAACAGTATCAAGTATACCAGAGGAGTTCCACGCGGTCGTTAACCACGCCGTGGGAATTGCTCAGCAAGTTGAACGGAATCAATTCCAAGTGTAAAAGCAGATTTATGCATTGTAAACTTCTACCAGAAAGGTGGACGGTTAGGTATGCACCAAGACAAGGACGAGTCACCCGAGTCTCTAAGTAAGGGAGTACCCGTGGTGTCTTGGTCCATTGGTGACACCGCAGTGTTTGTGTATGGCGAGCAGAAGCGTGCTGACCTCGCAAAGAAGCTATTGCTAAAATCGGGAGATGTATTAATCATGGGTGGGCAATCAAGGATGCTATACCATGGCATCAGAAAGATCAAACTGAATACCGCACCGTCGGCAGTGATCAATGCCACACACATGAAACCCGGACGTCTGAATTTGACTTTCAGACAGTTTTAAGCCTTGTATAATTATGTGACAAACCAGTATGTATAAGGATGTTGTAAGTGTGAATCATGGCGACGGTATAAGCCAATAAATGTTGTTAAAAGGAGTGTGTTAATGAATAAAGTGGAGTTGTTTGAATCATATCAACCGTGTTGTTACCCAATACTTATTAGTTTGCCAATGAAGGCTGTGCACTCGGAACGGGAGGTATACTGAGTGTCTGCAATAAGGCAGAAGCCGCAAGAGCGGCACAATCCTCACCGGTACCTTTCCAGTGAATGGCGTGGATGCATCGATCTTGTTCGACTCTGGAGCCTCACATACATTCATTTCGCTATCATTTGCGAAGAGGCTGGGTTGATGGTGAAGAGATGCCAGACTTCGTGGTTCTCTCCCCGCGTCGAAAGAGCGGATCAGATGTACCCGTTACTACCGAGGTGCTATTGTTCGAATCAGGGGTGAAGAGTTTCCGATCGACTTGATAGAGTTCGACGGACTAGGCTTTGATGTGATTGTCGGGATGAACTGGTTGGAGCGGCACAAGGGCAGAATCCTGTGTGCCGAGCATCGACTGCTTCTTCGGAGTCCATCTGGGGTTACCATATCTTACCGCCAGAGGCCCAGGGAGCCTTCGACTCAGATCATCACCGCCATGGCTATGTATCACGAGTTACGACGAGGGAGTGATGTATACCCTGCTATGTCCAGGACATAGAGAGAGACCCTGAGTTTAGCCCAGATGTGCCGGTAGTGTCGGAGTTTCCTGATGTATTTCCTAAGGAACTGCCGGGCATGCCGCCAGCACGAGAGGTTGAGTTTGAGATTGATTTAGTTCCGGGCACGGACCCATTGCGAAAGCACCTTACCGTATGGCTCCAGCAGAAATGACAGAGCTCAAGGAGCAGCTGAGAGACCTACTCGACAAGGGCTTTATCCGCCCTAGTGTGTCACCATGGGGAGCGCCGGTCCTCTTCGTGAAGAAGAAGGACGGTAGTCTCCGCCTATGTATTGATTATCGGGAGCTGAATGCTGTGACGGTGAAGAACCGTTACCCCTTACCACGCATCGACGATCTATTTGATCAGCTTAGGGGAGCATCAGTATTCTCCAAGATAGACCTACGTTCCGGATATCACCAGATTGCCATCCGTGACAGTGACATCGAAAAGACAGCTTTCAGAACTAGGTATGGGCACTATGAGTTCACCGTTATGCCGTTTGGCTTATCAAATGCACCAGCAAAGTTCATGGACTTAATGAACCGTTTGTTCCAAGATCAGTTGGACAAATCAGTGGTAGTCTTCATCGATGACATACTAGTGTATTCGAAATCGAGAGGTGAGCATGAAAGCCACCTGAGAGATGTATTGCAGACATTGAGGAGGAATCAGTTGTATGCTAATTTTCTAAGTGTGAATTTTGGTTGAACCAAGTATCATTCCTTGGACATGTGATATCTGAGGCCGGGATCGCTGTTGATCCGGCAAAGATAGATGCAGTGCGCACCTGGCCTAGGCCGAAGACAGTTACCGATATCAGGAGCTTCCTCGGTCTGGCAGGTTACTATAGGAGATTTGTGAAGGACTTCTCCAGTGTCTCGAAGCCGATGACTTCCTTGATGAAGAAGGATGCACCATTCGAGTGGACAGTCGACTGTGAGAGGGCTTTCGCGAGTCTCAAGGATGCTCTGACATCTGCACCGGTTCTGACATTACCAGACGGTCCAGATGGTTTTGAGGTCTATTGCGACGCATCAGGCAGGGGTATGGGTTGTGTGTTGATGCAACACGGGAAGGTCGTGGCTTACGCCTCCCGACAGCTGAAGAAGCATGAGGAGAACTACCCTACCCACGACTTAGAGTTGGGGGCCATTGTCTTCGCACTGAAGATATGGCGACATCATTTGTATGGGGTAAGTGTGACGATTTATTCTGACCACAAGAGCTTGAAAGTACTTGTTCACTCAGAAAGAGTTGAACATGAGGCAAAGAAGGTGGGTTGAATTCCTGAATGATTATGACATCAATTTACAGTACAAGGAGGGTAAGGCAAATGTGGTAGCTGACGCATTGAGTCGCCGAGCACACTCTCTCCATTCGCTAGTCTCTCATACTGGCTTGGTTGAAGAGGTGCGGAGTGCTCAGATGACGGATCAGTACATGATGGAGATCAGACAGAAGCTTACTGATGGCACATTCGAGGGTCAGAAGTATGACTTCAGACTCCACGATGATGACCTGATTAGGCTAATGGCAGATTGTGTATACCCAGGAGTAGCGCTGAGCTGAAGGAGCGCATATTGAGTGAATCCCACTGTTCTACTACTTCGATTCACCCCGGAGCTTCAAAGATGTATAAAGGTATGAAAAGATACTTCTGGTGGGCTGGAATGAAAAAGGATGTAAATGATTATGTGTTGAGGTGTCTCACTTGTCAGAAGGTCAAGTTTGAGCACCGACGGCCTGGTGGTATGGTGCAGCCAATGCCAGTGCCGGAGTGGAAGTTCCATGACATATCTATGGACTTCGTAGTAGGGCTTCCGCCTACAAGGGGAGGTCTGAATATGATTTGGGTGGTAGTTGACCGACTGACCAAGGTGTCTCGATTCATTCCGATGAAGGACACCTGGAAAGTGGCAAGATGGCAGAATTGTTCGATAAAGAGATTGTTAGACATCATGGTGTACCAAAGACGATAGTATCTGACAGAGATACCAGATTCTATCCAGATATTGGAAGTCTACACGAGAGGCACTGGGTACTGAACTGAAATTGAGTACGGCGTTTCACCCACAGACCGATGGTCAGAGTGAGCGCACCTACAGACACTTGAGGATATGCTACGTGCATGTGCACTTGACTTTCAGACCAGCTGGATTGATAAGTTACATCTGATCGAGTTTAGTTACAACAACAGTTATCATGCATCGATCAAGATGTCTCCCTTCCAGGCATTGTACGGTAGACCATGCCGCACGCCATTATGCTGGGATGAGTCGAGTGAGACGGTCATTATAGGACCAGAGTATCTTGAGCAAGTTCAGGCAGAAGTTCGCCAGATCAGGGCTAATATGAAAGCAGCTCAGGATAGACAAAAGTCGTACGCAGATGTGCGCCGACGTGACCTGGAGTTCGCCGTGGGCGATCAGGTATTTTTGAGAGTATCCCCCATGAAGGGAGTGTTTCGTTTTGGCCAGAAAGGCAAGTTGAGCCCAAATATGTGGGACCTTATGTTGTGACGGAGCGGATCGGCCCGGTAGCTTATAGACTTGATTTACCCGCCGAGCTGGGCAAGGTACATGATGTATTTCATGTGTCCCAGTTGAAGAAGTATATGTCTCATCCGTCTCATGTGCTTCAGCCTGAAAGGCTAACTTTAGAGCCGACCATGCGATCAGTGGAGACTCCGGTACGGATTCTGGACACTAAGACTCGAGACACTCGCCATAAGTCCGTGAGACTGGTGAAGGTTCTCTGGTCTAACCAGGACGTTGAGGAGGCCACTTGGGAGCTGGAAGATAAGATGAAGGCGAAGTACCCGTCGTTGTTACTTCTTAGTATTTGTATGTATAGGGTACGGGGCGTACCCCTATTTAAGGGGGGTAGAGCCGTTTCGGTTATGTATATGACATGTATTTGAATACATTGTCTGTGTTGTGTTGTATGTCATGTTGTATTGTCATGTTGTTAATGTTGCAGACCGCTGAGTCTGAATGATGTTTTGTTGTTTGGACCACGTGTCCGATATGATGTAAGATGTTGTTAATGTGATATAGAAGTGTTGTTAATATGTGTTCTCATGTTCTAATGTTAAAGTTAAGTGGAAGTATGAACTTGGGGACAAAGTTCTTTTAAGGGGGGTAGATTGAAATACCCCAAACCTAGTTATGTTGTTTAAACACCTAAATAGGGTGTAACAAGACTAAAAAGAGTCTTAGAAACCTTACTAAACAAATTTAAACAAAAGGAAACACAAATGTGCTTTAAAGTCAATAAGAGCTAAAATGTGCTCTAAGCTTGGGATAAACTTGAGTAAGGCCTAATGAGCTTACCAAGACCTCAATTATACACTAATGAACATATTAAACCAATTACCAAAGAAAACCAAGCTTTGAAAACAAGTTAAAACACAAAATGTGCTTTAAGAAGTCTTAAAGCACATTTTTGAAAAATTGTCTTGTAAATGAGTTTTGAATGGCTAAATGTCCATCATTACTCTTAAATATATATGTGTACTATATAGTATCACATTTGGGTGGCTATATTAGTGGGAAATCAAAAATTTCACTTCTATGTGCCTTGTATAAGTGAATAGTACTTTTTATAAGCTAATTTGTAACATATGTTGTATTAAGTAATTAAATTGACAAACAAAGACTAAAACACCCCCACACTAATATAAGGGGCCGGTTTTATAAGGGGTGACTCACCACTCTCTTATTAATGTATTAAGTAAGATAAGATAAGTAAATAAGCTACTTTTTACCTTTTAAACATAAATATCTCTTAAAGCAAATTCTATCTTCATTCTCTCATTTCCTTTCCTTGCTCACACGGTTTCCCCTCATCTTCTCCCTTCTTCTTTGTTCTCTCACGATAAACCACACACCATTGAAACACAAGCTTTGACCACTTGCTAAATCTAGCTCACTTGTCCAAATCAAAAACAAATACCACCAATCTCTTCCTCTCATCAAGCTCTTCATTCCTATCTTCTCAAAACTCCAAGAGCTCCATTTCGGTGCCAAGGTGTTCCACCATTGAAGGAGCTTGAGCTTATATTTTGACATATTATTACTCTCCTTGGTTTCTAGGTAAGGAATCTCAAACAAAAACTTCCTTTCCTCCTTGTTTTTGTCATGTCCGAAAAATACACATTGATATAGCTCATTGTGTGACTTTGTTCTAGCTTCATTTCAACTCTTCATGGACTAGGTGGAGTCCTCTCTTGCTAGATATCCAAACTCTCTTCAAAGAACAAGGTAAAACAACTACATTGATGTTTTTGAAACAATGTCAAATTAGGGTTTACAATGAGATGAAGCCTATAGCTTGAATACTCATTATAGAGTTGTATATTGTTTAGAACTTGTCAAGGAATCAAGTACTCTATTGGTTTTCTAAAGGAAACAAGAAAGAAGTTATCTTGCAAAAGAGGTAAATCTACTAACCTAATGCTATTTTAATGCCTTAGGAGAAATGAGCTTATAATGCTTATTAAAAACTATCTAAAGAGCCAATGGGGAATGACTTAGCAAAGTGTTCTTAAGAGACTAGTAAAGGGCATATGTGTATGTTGAGTGTATTTGCAGGTTAAAGGCATAATATTGTGGAAATTCAGTGTTTATGATTTAAGCACTTTAAGGGCCTAAGAGCCATGCATTTTAAGGGCCTAAGTGCCATGCAATTTAAATTATGCACTATATTGTGATGTAGTGTGATTTTGGTGAAGTTGTGTAGAAAGTGTTCTTGGTTCTTAGTGTTCTAGGATGATTGATGATGGAAAATGATGTGCTAAGGGTGTCAAAAAAAATCTAGGAGAAACTATGTCGAAATTTAGGAAATGAATAAGGAGTTCATGATGTTGTAAAAGAAATTTTGATGAACTAAGAAGTGTTCTAGAGTGTAATAGGACTTAGGCATGATCTTGAGATTTTAGTATGTACCAAGTCATTTTGGACTTAGATTGAGACTTAGGCAAACTTTGGTAAACTAAGGAGAATGTATGAACTTGAAAAGGATTTGAAGTAATGATATAAAGAGTTAGTTGTGAGAGATGATGCTTGGGAGATGATATTAAGTCAAGGAGAAAGCATTTTGGGATAGTAGTTACCATAGGTGAGAAACACCATCTAGGAACCTAGTATAAAATAACATAAGTGTTAAGGAATTTTTACAAGGAAATAAGTAAATGATTTAAGGAATTAGAAAATGAGTTTCATGGATGTTGTATGTGGATGTAAGGTTGCCAAATGTTGTTAGGAAGCATTAAGAGGCTTAGGAGAAGTTTGGTGAAGAATTGGCAAGTTTGGGTAAGTTTAGAAGGCGACCGACCCAGGGGCCGACCCAGTTTTGGGTCGGTCGAGCCTCTGTAAAATGTTAGGAAAATGTTCGGTGATGGTCCGACCCAAAAGGGTGGGTCGGACATGGGTCGGTCGGTCAAGTTTCAAAGGAGGGAAAATGTTCGCACATGGACCGACCCAGAATGGTGGGTCGGACGTGGGTCGGACGGGCATGATTATAAGGAAGTAAAGGTTCTGTAATGGACCGACCCAGAAGGTGGGGTCGGACATGGGTCGGTCAAGGTAAAGTTTTCAGACCCGAAGACCACTGGGAGGGTCCGACCCAGTTGTGGGTCGGACGGTGGGTCGGTCGGACCAAAACTTGTAAAAAAAAAAACAGAAAAGAATGTGACTTATGTAGTTAACCCTAGGGTGTATAATGAAGGTAACCTAGGGTAAGATAGGCATTAAAAACATGTCATACAATCATGTTAAATACTTAGTAAGTTTGAAGTAAATAAATAATTAACCGACATTACTAATGTGTTTAGGATTCTCTCAAGGTGGAAATCAAACGAGGCAAGGACCAAGGTATGGTTTTCTTGCAGTCTGTTGCCTAACGGTTTACACCGGCTTGTGTGTTGTTTGTTTTCTGTGTGTTTATGACTTTGTAAGATTAAATCATGTAAAGAGTTTACAGTTGTTAAATGTTATTATGTTGTTAATTATGACTCTCTCTTCCCATATGAGTGTCTAACAAGACTTGACCTGTATTGTGAATTGTTGTTGTGCTCAATGTTGAACTACTAACATGGGCTAACGGGGGAAGTGAGGAGTCCGGTCTGTTCCGGCCACGCGTGTGAGTATGGGAGTCGATGTCATAACCGGTTCGATTCTCTCTGTATGTTATGGTTAAGTTTCCAATTTGGTTTCTAACCTTCCCTTTAGCTTAACCAAGGCTATTTTACTGACTCACGTCGGGCCACAGGGGCATACTATTGTTTTGTTTCGGTGTGCTTGGATCACTATATCCGGGGCACCTTGTGTTAAGTTAACCGTTCAATCTAACCGGACGGTAACGAGTTGTGTAACGAGCTAAGTATGAGCGTGGCAACATTCTCGAAGCTCTCAATGGGGACTAACTGTGTTGGTTCCATTCCAAAAGGATTTGTATGTTTGTGATGTGTGTTATGATGTGTACAATACCCTTGTTATGTTATATATGTTGTGTTGTGTGTTTAAAAAGTAATCATGTCATCATGACAATTGGTTGCGCGTATCCCGGTAGCCGATGGGCTGCGCGTTAGCCATACCAGCAAAGGTGCTGACCCCCTCGGGGGCTCCATATTTTTATTGCAGGATGAGGATCGAAGAGGCAGAGTGGCTCTAGGTCCTAGAGAGTAGTTTACTTTTGAAGTATTTTGGATGTTTGCCCGGGTTGCGCCTGTGCACCCGTGGCGTATTATATACTTGTTGGGACGGTTTACAGTGAAGTATACAGTGAAGGATTTGTAAATACTCGGTATTATATGTATATATATATGTGGTTGTTAGTTCTATGCTCGGGAGTCTGATCATCAGACCGGTACAATTGTATTTATTCAGCCTTGTTAGCCACGTGGGTGGTTGACGGCATTGTAGCACCAATCGTTTAGTTATTGTTTAGTTGTTTATTTCCGCTGCGATTCCAAGTATAGTTATGTGCGTAGTAGGGGTTTACAGTACCTTATTACGGAGTGAGTGGGCCCATTAGATTACAGGTTAGATTTACCTGTTGAAGCTTGGAGGAGTGCACAAGTAGAACAAGACCATTAGAATGGTCAAGGTTCTATGGTCAAAACAAACGATATTGAGGAGGGGAATGGGAGTTAGCGAACTCCATGCGAGACAAGTATACGTCACTTTTTCTTTAGTTTTGTGTATACTGTGGGGTACGTGGGCGTAAACCCTTTTAGGGGGTAGAGCACCACACATGCGACTTGCATATCTACAGTCTATACTGGTTTTGTAATTGGTTGTTTGGGTTTGATTGTTGAGCATGTGTGCAATTGGTGGATGGTTATGATTATTGTGATTATACTATGTGACAATGGTGATTATTGATGATATGTCCTTTGTGACAAGGAATGATTTTGGTTGTGTCCTATGTGACACTGAAGGATATGGTTGTGTTCTAGTAACACTGGGATGTTTATAGAAGTACTTATTTACTTTACAATATGTTCATTCCTATGCAATCACACAAGAGAATTACTGCCAAGGTTTTACGCCTCTCCACTCTGTAGGACTGAGGATTTGGTATTGCACTTGTGCAGTAATGACCGAGTGGGATAGCTAAGAAGTTGGGACACTTATTTGTTTTACATTGATTATCATGAGTAAGGTTATGGATATGTACAAATGCATAGAGTTGGATTACAGATGGAATGTAGGAGTGTCAATATATATTGATAAACCAAGAATGATAAGTTTATAGGAAAAATATGAGGAACTGATTCCAGAGGTGAATAAGTATAAGTTATGACTCGAGACGAAGTCTTTTAAGGGGGGTAGACTGAATACCCATAACATTTAAATAATTATTGGGGAATTATAAATATTAGTTGGGGGATTATTAAACCCTAAGAAAGCATATAAACACTTGGCGTTAAAAACGCACCTAAACTCTTAAGGTAAAAAAACGTGCGTTAATGCCCGACCTTAAGTTAAACAAGTTATATAAGCCATAAAATTCATACGAAGTTAATCAAGGATCATTATATGACCCTTAGAACACATGACTTCATCTAAAATGAGTGAAAATACAATATGCTCGGGAATTCCCTTAAAGGCCCTTAAGGCCGAAAGTCCCAGAAATACAGTATAGGATGAAGTAAAGCTATACACTTCATTATAAATGCACCATAACACCTTATTAAATATATACGATGAAGTTCTCAAGCTAAATTCTCAGTTAAACGCAATGTGCTAAGAGATGCCTTATGGGGGTCCCATAAACCCTCGGGAATGCCCAGGAGGAGTGCCGAGGTGGCACGAACTCCTATAAAATAAATACTTAGAGTTCCTAAATCATTATTCAACATTCTAAAGAGATTAGTCGAGCTACTTCCTAAAAAATAAACAAAGTGTTCGGACGAATTTCTTAACGCTCCTTTTGCCGGCTAGCCCGGGAGTTGGGTTTAGAGTTGATGTAACCCCATATAACTCAATGTAACACCTTGACATAATATTATTGACTATAAAAAAATTTCAATAAACACTTGGAACTCATAGCGACTAATTATTTTTCAGAAAATCTTAGAGCACAAAAATGCACCTTTGGGTGTCACAAAAAGGCTTTTACGCAATTGCCTTGAAGTTTTGAGGAGCCACGAGTTGATAATCTTAAAAGGGGATAAATTAACATCTAAATCAATTAATTCCAGTACTAACTCATAGTAAAAATAGGGGCGATTTTGGGTCAAAAAAGGTACCTAAAATCAGCATTTTTACCTTAAAAGTTTCACCTTTTTCCATAGTTAAATGTACCAATTAAATGCTGGAACCTATTACACATATTAGTATGGTCTAAGTAAAATATAATGTGACAGGAATTAAATGAAAAATTAATCCCAAATGGTCCCTATGTCATGCGCCAAACTGGGTAGATTGTGACTAGTTTTAATTCAAAAATTAGTCTTATGCAAGTGTGACTCATCCAGCATGTGTTACATTATAATGAATCAATAAATACTATCAATGAAGCCTCCTCCACCGTATAACCTGCTAGAGAAAAGAAAGAAAATTAGTATAAGATTAACAAAAGAAATGAAAAGCAATGTATTAGTTAACATCTAGATCTACTTTTACGAGACTATAAAACAAAAAAATTCAATTGCTCTTGCAGCACATGGAGCAGCCGAGATGATGGAGAATACAAGGGACTGATTGCCTATATTAAATCAAAAGTAAACATCACTAATTAAGCTAGCCTCCTATGTAAAAGATGACAAAATCAAATGACATGTTAGACCACATGATTACCGATTTTGTGTAGGAAAAAGAAGGCTGTTTGCCTGTTAAATTCAAACTAAAATACCTAGCAATATAGCCATGTTCTTATGTCATTAATTAACAAGGAAATCAAGTGGCAATCTATACATACACTACCGTGGAAGACATGAGAAAACAAGACAAAATATATATAGAAAACCAATAGAAACATACACTAAACTTACT
Source organism: Limonium bicolor (assembly GCA_023374045.1). NCBI lineage: Eukaryota > Viridiplantae > Streptophyta > Magnoliopsida > Caryophyllales > Plumbaginaceae > Limonium > Limonium bicolor. Next base: position 272,797,663 of record CM041781.1, on the reverse strand, counting down.
CTTGTCTTCTAGTTTCAAGTGGTCAACAAAGTCTTCAATTTTCTTATCAAGCAGCCGATGGACTACAATAAGAGAAGGCATAATTGAGCAAATAAACAAATAATTAACAAAAAGAAAGATTAGTTAATTTGACAATTATTGTCAAAATAATTCCATTCTTCATTCCAACCTTCTTAGTCCATACGTGAGCACCCTTCTCATTGCTTCACTCAGAATGGTAAGGCTCTCTAATCCTCCCTTTTCCTCTTCATTTGCTAAGTAATTCTTTAAGTTTCAAAGCTCCAATTAATGGTGATCTAAGCTCTAACACCATTTCTATGTAAATTCCTAGTTAAATCTTCTAAATCTTGAAGAGAAAAACATCCTAGCAAACCTACAATTTTCACCAAGCATTAGATGTTCCAAGGAGGTTCCTAGATTCAACAACAACACAAGGAACAACAAGATCAAGTTAAGGTATATTTCATGTTGAAAATCCTAACTAAAATCCTTAAGGCAGTTTCGAAATTTTGAACTTGTAAACCGAGGTCTCTTCATTATTTCATGAAGGAAACATGGATCTACAATCATCACAAGGTGTATCAAAAAATACCTTGATAAATTCCTAAGGTAAACTCTTGTAGAACTACTCCAAATATTATTTATAAATCCTTGTTAAAAGTCTAACATTGGATCTCTAAACCTATGTGTGGAGGCCGAAATCTCTTTATCAAAATAGCATTTGGAGAGCTTGGAATTCAAGGAGAAATCAAGTACAAGAATTATCTGATTTAAGGAGTAAGCTTAAGATGTATAGGATGTGAGGGGATTGTAAGAAGGATAGTATTTGTTAAGGTTGGTATGTACTAATGTTCGGTATATTCTGTCAATCAGACCGTGGCAAGGTCCTGGAGTGTATTGATTCCGCCGTGACATTTATAATATGTTATTAAGTTGCGAAACCACATTTGGAATGAGATGGGGTGTTACAAAAAGTGGTATCAGAGCGTAGTTACGCTCTGAAGACAAGAATTACCGAACTTAGGAGAATACAGAGGTTGAGTTTGAGTTATGGGTTAGGGTTGAGTGATAGAGTGAGAGGTGCGTTAATTAGGACTCCCCGGTATTTACCGGATATCCCATAGTACCTAGACCCACCCTCCACATCCCTAAACCCTGAATACGTGGAACAAATGCCAGAGAGAAGAAAGCCTTCTCTTACTCGGGAAAACCCGATCTGGCAGTTAGTTAACAGTAAGCCAATACGAGAAACATCTTGTTGCACAACAGTTACGGAGAACTTGGAGGTTTTTTAATGGAGCGCAAAAGAGAAACAGGCGCTACCTATGGAATTCTATCAATAAGGGAACGGTAATTACCGCAACATGGGTCGACATGCTACGCAGTCAAAATAACCCGCCATACCAATGATAATGCAATGGGTAAGAAAAGATAAGTGACGTGAGTACCGGACAGTGGTCCGAATAAGCATAGCAGTGGGATAATATAAAGCTGAAGGGATAAGATTACTCGAAAGTCCAGTTAAGAACGGGAACTCCAAACCCCATACAATGAAGAAGGTTGCAAAACCTGGCCGACATAACGCAGACGACGGTAGAAACTCATACAACTGTACACCAGAATAGGACTACGATGTAGTGCCTAAAGGAGGATCATTACTTAGTAACCACGACAAAATGTGGGGAAGGGGGAGGGAAGATTAAGACATAAGAAATAATAAGGGGTTCCCTCAGAAAGAGGAATGCCCGGATAAGTGACAGTATGGTCAAAACAACAGGAAACTGCCGGATGGCTAGTTATCCAAAAAAGGAAGAACATCGAAGGATTCTCGAGGACTATCAAAGATATAAGAGATCAGGTGGAAGTACCAATACCGACGCACACAGTACCGGTAACCCATTTTGCATGGCGCCTTGCCATAGCAAGTGATACCACGGTTAAATAGTACGGAAAGCCATCATGGCGAGGTAATAGAACGCTACAGTTGTAGTACACACTAATACCGGATTGTAAATCTATAAGAACTGGAGAATGAGACCTGGGAAGGGCCTGACGGCTGACCATGATGAGATGAGGGATACACCAGTCAGCAGGGAGTTAAACTTGGACAGAATACTAAACGTTATAAATATTCGCAACGGTACAACCTACTACAACAACAACCGACAGTGCGGTAAGAACATCAATCCCAAACCCCGAGAGGAAAACGTAAGAGATCGCTCAGTAATGCGAGCAAAACACTACGCAAGTGATAACGTACAAGGAATGCATTACGAAATACAATGGAGACCGTCAACATAAAAAATTTCAACAAGAATAGGATAAGACTCCCAGATTGATCACTAAGAATACGAGTAATGAGCATTCTTCAATGAAGATGTTGGAAAACCCATAAAACAAGGGTAAAAGAAATGAACGTAAGCTATAACCTACTAAGGATTAAAGACGTACACCCTGGAAAAGGAAAGCTCAAAAGAGCTTGTGAGTAAACGGATGACTTCTTCAGTAACCGGTAAAATTTCATGGTAAATAACGTCTTAAAGGATGAAAGAATGTGAGAAAAATTAGCCTACTTATGAACCTGAGATTGAAGTAGAACACCTTCGTATAAGAGATAACCATTTTACAGCACGGTATGACAACCGCAAACACCGAAATGACAGGACCCCAATGTGTTTACACTAGAAAGGGATTGAGTATAAAATAAGATGTTAGAATAAATGAGTAAGGAGTTGCACCATCAATGGGCAACATGGTAAGGGCCAACTACCACGGTAGTAGTGGTCGGAGTACAATATTTATATAAGGGGATTAAGTAATGGTGGCGCAGTAAAGCGACGTTATGTATGAGCCGCCAAATATTGACACTGAGGCAATTAAATTTATGAGTTAAGACCAATATAAGTAAGGAAATAAGATGGAAGACGAGCTGTGCATTGATGCCAGTAGTCTGGACCTGGTTAGGTAAGATTTCACAAGAAGAACACACCATTCCTTAAGAAACTGGAAGTGCATTCCTAGTAGATCAAAATATGAGAAACAAGATAAGAGGCTCTGTGGAAAGAGACCTCAGTCGCAAAGATACCGAATCAGTACGGGATACAGAAACAACTAGAGCATACAATACCCAGAACGCAGTAAATGGATTTCCCTTGATTAAATTAAGAAGAACAATAAGTGTTATATGGAACGATGAAAGAGGAGATCGACAGTAGAATACTTCATAATTAGCAATAGCTAAACGTGTGACGGACACTACGAGTTTACTAAATGAGATGTGGGACGACCGCACCCCACAGGGGCTTGTAGGCCTGACACGCTCATTTATGAGTTAGTCGGGTAAGTAGTTAATGTACCAGTAAGGTAACCATGCATGTAGACGAGGGTGGTAAGGAAACACGGGAAGTAGTCGACTCCGTACCACGGACAACGACGCAAGATCAGACAAGAGCAGCTACTACCACAAACAGTCGAAGAGAAGAATTTAGTTGAACAACAACATAAATGAATCAGAGAACAAATAATTAAGGACTATGAAGTGCGAAGAGCATAGATTGTAAGTACAGACATTGTACATGTCTTAAGATGTAAGAGATTAAACTATAAAGCGCAATAAGCACTAAACAGTAATCTCAGATTAAGAATCATCCTCAGACCAAAGGTCAGATGGAAAGAACGATTTAGACACTTGAGAAAACACTAAGAATACAACATTAGATCTCCAGGGAGACTGGATAGACGAGCTACAACTCATCAAGGCCGTGTATATAAAGATAACACGTGTCCATTGAAAGACCTTTAGTACACAGATATAAGGATGCAGGAGAAGAATATACAATACTATAAAAGGATAAGAAAGGAAAAACGGAGCCTAAGATATCAGAGTCGCGCAGCAGAAGCTAGCAAATCAGTTACCTTTGAGGTTAGATCAAACTAAGTTAAGAAAATTGGTATAAGTACGTAAGAATCCTCGATATAGAGACTAAGCCGTTACCATAGTTATGACCCTCTGATCGAATTATAAGTGAGATAGATGACATGGAAGCTAGGAATGCTTGGTGCGAATTAGACATCTTGAACCATGTTCAAGGATGATATAATGTTGATTACGTGGGCGTAATCCATTTTAAGGGGGGGGTAGAGAGAAAACCGCTTAGCGTATGTTTGTGTACTGAGTACATGAAATACGGTGTGCATAACACAAAAGAATTTGAGAATCGGTTTTACATAAACATTTTGAGATAAATTATGGTTATTGCCCACAGAAAGATGTGAATACCATACATATTAAGTACTTATCTTGTTAACTCTGATGTGAGTACAAGTTAAGAGAATTAAGGAAGAGGATTAAGGAGACTTAAGGAATGTGGAATATATGAGTTATGGGTCGATGTGGAAGTATTTAAGAGATAAGAATAAGATAACATTATGAGATATTATTGACATGAGTATGAGGAAGAAGATAGTATGCTATGAGATATAAGATGATGAGAAATGGTATGAGACTGATACAGGAACTTAGTAAGAATGAGTGCCTTGATAATTACTAAGAGATGAATTGGGAATGAGTGATGGACTGAGTCCACACCTTGGAGATGTATTGATTACGATTAGAAAGACTAAAAAGATAGAAAATTGGACATGAGTGAATTATTTGATGTTTGAAAAGACGTGGGAGGTGGAACTTGATTTTCTAGGGATCAAGGGAAACCGAACACAAAATTGGGGTGGAAGGATAGTTCTACATGATGTGATCACATCAAGGTTGGATGGTTCCTAAAAACTCTTACCAGTGGTCACAATTAAATCACGCTAAGGATAGAGGCATTAGGATAAAATGAAATGGAGTTGATTGTATTTTTAATTAGAGGAATTATTCCTCAATGACCTCGTAAAAAGGATTACCTTTTTACGAGTCTCGCCCATGAAGTCGAGGACGCACGAGCCTTTATCTTCAGACCGGGGACATGGGGAGAGCAGAGTTGTTTGTATTCTGGCCCATGGTGACGAGGACAGATGAGCCATTTTCTACGGACCGGTGACATGGGAGAATACGTTGGAAATTATGTGAATGTTTTAATCATCAAAAGGAACAAGGGAATTTTGAGTGCTTTACATGCTTAAGCGTGTTGTGTGATATTTAAGTATAAGAATATGGTGGATCTAATGATGCAATGAGTTTAAGTATACATAAGTACGATCTATATGATCTATGGAATGAGGTAAGACATGTATTCTAATAAGATAAGATGCATGGGAACTTGGGGACAAAGTTCTTTTAAGGGGGGTAGATGAAATACCCAAACCTAAGTATGATAAGTAAACATCAAATTATGATTTAGTAAGGCTAAAATATGCCTTAGAAAGATTGGTGAGACAATTTAAACCAAGGAAAACACAAGAAAAACGCCTAAGGGCAATTTAGGCAAAAATGTGCTTTAAGCTTGGAGTGACTTGATTAGCAACCAAATACCATTATAAGACTTTAGTAATATGCTAATGGACATTTTAAATCAATTAACAAAGAAAACCAGCTCAAAAACAAGCTAACACAAAATGTGCTTAAGACTCCTAAAGCACCTTTTTGAGAAATTGTCTTAGAAATGAGTTTGAGTGGCTAAATGCCCATGATTACACCTTAATCAACATGCGTACTAATTAGTATCACATTAGGAAGCCTAAATCAACGGGAAACAAAAAATTTCACGAAATGTGCACTAATTAGTGAATAGTGCTCAAATAGTGCTAGTTTTGACTTAAGTCACCTTAATTATATAAATGGCCAAAACAAGGCCTTATGTATGCTAATTAGTAAGGGGGGATGGTTTTAAGGGGATGAGTCACCATAGACTTCATCAAATAAGGAATAAGAAGAGATAAAGTAAAGAAAGTTACTATTGCTTTAATAAAGCAAAAATCTCCTTTATTAGCCTACCTCTCTCCTCTCTTCTTCATTTCTCTTCTTCACCAACGAGTTCCCTTCTTCTTCTTCTGTTCTAAAACCGTTCCCAAAACAGCACCATCGTTGCCTAACCTGGCTTTGCCCCAAAATCTTCATTTTAGCTCCAATCAAAAACTAAACACATAATATTCTTAGTTAGCTCAGCTCTAACTTCCTATCTTTTTAAATTGGGAAGCTTCATTTTGGAGCCATGGGAAAAACCCATTGATGGAGGAAAAATCAAGTTTGAAGAGCCCATTTGGTTCTCCATCATTCAAGGTGAGAAAATGTAAGAAAAATCATCTTTCCATCACTTATTCACATGTCCGAAAATTTCACTCATGGGGCTTCATTTTTATGCCTTGTTCTAGCTTTTTTTATTCACCAAGGACTAGTGGAGGTCTATTTCATTCAATGCCCAAGTCTACCTTGAGACTTCAAAGGTAATCATCCACTTTATACCTTAGAACACATTTTAACCTAGGTTTTTCATTCCTTAAGGTTAGTGTATTGTTTAGCACTCATGTGAGTCATTGAATATTGATTAGAACATTGGCCAAGGAAATTTAATGGGTGGCCGAGATTCATTCAAGAAGAAGGTCTAAGGAGGAAGTTAAGATAAGATTGGAAAAAACAAGGTAAATTGCTTACCTAATGGTGGTTTAAGGTTTAAGGGGTGGTATTTAGATAAGAACTAATGTAGCTTAAAGCTTACATTATGTAATGGGTTATATAACCTAGGAAAAAAAATTTAACCAAGCTTTTGAACTTGTGACTAAGGAGCCAAAGGAAATGAGTTATTAAGATAAGTTTAAGGTGGGTTTTAAGAGCATTATAACTACTATGAGATTGATGGGTGTATTTGCTGGTTGAAAGCTTTTATATGTGGGAAATTCAGTATTTAAATTCATGTCATTTAAGGGCCTAAGAGCCATGTCATTTAAGGGCCTAAGAGCCATGTCATTTAAGGGCCTAAGAGCCATGTCATTTAAGAGCCTTAGTGCTATGCGATTTAAGATTATTGCACTATATTGAGTTTATTATGAATGAGTTGATTTGGGTGAGAAAATATGATGAGAAAGGACTTGATGTGTGTGAGATGGTTGAATGAGGAAAACAATGCATTTGGGCATGATAATATACTAGAGAAACTATGGCGAAATTTGAGTAGGAAACTAAGTGTTTAAGGTGTTCTAAGGAGATTTTATTACTAAGGATGTTCTAGTGATCACTAAGGGTTATTTTGGTGAAAATGGATAAACCATGGAGTTCTTGAGTACTAGGAAGACCTAGGAATGTATAAGAGGGACTAGGGGTGATAATGGTGAGTTTTATGCACCAAAACCATGGTCAAGGAAGCTAGGAAACTTGTACAAAGTTTGAAGGAAAAAAAAGGTATAATGACTTATAAGGATGTAAGCATGTGCTAGATTATATATGGCTTTGAGAAGTTTGAGTAAAGCAAATGGGTGTGCAAAATGATGCTTGAGGAGTAGTTAAGATGGTGGTGAAGAAGAAACATAATGATTAGTTGAGGTCTTAGGCAAAGTCACAAGAGGGAAGTGTAAGGAATCAAGTGTTAAGTGTAAGAATTTTGTAAGAAATTGAGTGTCAAGTTTGCTGATTTTTGAGGAAGGTTTAGTACATGTTTTAAGGTGTTTAAACATGTAGAAAACAAGTGGAAAGATTGTGGAATGAGTGGGAAAAGATTGGGGTAAATTTGGAGTTCAAAATGAGGAGAAAAGCACTTTGGAAAATAGGTTCTACTGTGGACCGCCCCTGTGGGGAGGTCCAGGCAAATCGTGCAGGATATTAGCTTCTGGTTGGGACCGCCCCAGAGGGGCGGTCTAGAGCAGAGAAAAAGAAAAAAATTTGTTTTGGCTTCTAATGATGGGGGATTGAATGGTAATGGTTTTAGATGATGTTTAGGCCTTGTTTGGTGACATGTAAAGGCCTCAAAAGGTGTAACAAGTGTTATGAATTCCTAGTAAGAATTGAGAAAGTAGCTAAGGAGTTTTTAGTGGATGCTTAAAGGTGAGTTTAAGTGCCTAAATGGTATTAGGACACATGGGGGAACTTGTGGAGAAGTTTGGAGTCAAATGGGAATCTAAAAACAAAGGTCTGGAGCAGACCGACCTTGGGGACCGGACTTACAAGGTCGGTCATGTCTAAAATTTTGTACGTGGATTGGTCTCTGGAACCGACCAAACTTGGGACCGACCTTGACAAGGTCGATCGGGCTTAAATTTTCAACGGGGAAAACTCTCGGGAATGGACCGACCTTGGGGACCGGACTTGCAAGGTCGGTCGGGGTAAAATTTTCAAACGGCGATAAGTTTTGGAATGGACCGACCTTGGGTAAGGTCGGTCGGTAGGGTCGGTCGACCCTTAAGTTGTAAAAAAAAAGAAAGAAACACTAAGAAAGTTTATAGGTATAAATGGTACCCCATTAAGAGGGCATTGATGATTAGAGGTACAAAGACCTAAGGGATTAAGTTAAGTATAAACTTAAAAGTTTAAGTTTAGGTTGTAAGAATAAGTTGTAAAACTTAAGAGGTGTTAGGTGGGGAATCATTATGGGTTAAGTAAGTTAAATAAGTTGAATTAAGTTAAGTGATTAACAACCTAAAACTGAATGAACGTTTTAGGGCTTGAGTATTTGGACTCTGGAAGAGAGTAAGCAACCGAGCGACCAACGGTGAATGGTACAGTTCTTCTTGTGACATGCTTGCTAATGAGGTGTCCCTCGGCTTGTGTGCTATTTGTTTATGTGTGCCGGCTAAACAAGATAAAGCATGCTGCTAACAGAGAAATTGTTAGGATAAAAATTATATACAAAAGGGATAAAATAATAAATTAAACCTACAACTCTACTACGGGTAGTAAAATAAAACCCGGTCAGAGTATAGTGTAAATATATTACGACCGAGAGTATCGTACCCAAGGGACTTATAGAAAATTAGTCCTAATCCGGGCAAAAGCCTATTCTATAATAACAGAGGGGGGAATTGAAAATGTGATCCTAAACTAAATAAATAAATAAATAAACTAACTTTGATTTGGGAAGACTATCAATGCAAAAGGTTCGTATGACCAATGATCAAGGGTGGCAAGTCTCAAAGAGGATTTGGTCTCCAAAATGCATATGCCGGATGTGATGCCGGATCCTCGCTACCCGGCAGATTCATGGCCTTGAACGTGCCGGATAACTTATACCCGGCATGCCATCCGGCATAGTACATTTCGCAAACAACACTTCCAGATTCGGTTCTGACAAAAGGAACTCAATATTCATACTTGCATCGTGCATAGCCAATGCCGCGAATACAACAGAATTATGGGAAATAAGAGATTAACCCTAAACCTTAGGTCTTGCTCCCGCTGAGGCGCAGAAGACAATGTTAAAGATTACCAAAATCCTAATCTATCCTATTCTTGTCTTGTGAACATCAAATAGGACTTAGAGATAAGAGAATGAATAGCTACTTCATTCTACTTGTAAGAAGATTAGAACTCGGGTTAAGAAACTTGAAAATTCCATAAATGATCATAAGAGTTTTACAAGGAAGTCATCCCTAACCAAAACCTAACAAGGATTCTGCATCACCATCCACACAACTACAAGAAGAGAATACAAAGGGGGAGAAGGAGATGTTAATAGCCTTAACCCTGACAAGGTCTTCTTCTTCTCTTGCGTGGATGGATCTGCAAATGTTCCTTGGACACCAACACTTGGAGTGGGGCGGAAACTGAGATGTGAATGAAGTATAATATGGTGTTGAAGTGTGTCAAATTGTAGCCTTCCTCGGCCTATTTATAGGCATTAAATGTGTCGTTGCCGGGCGTCGTGCCGGATCACCAGTAGCCGGCACACGCGATAAATGCGCCCAACTGTTAACGGTCGAAACCGTCAATTCCGCGCGAAACAGTGCATATGCGGGTAAGATATACACCCGGCATGCATCCTTTTCACCAACGGTCAATAACTGCTATCGCTTGGTCAACCGTGGCGACTCTTCACTTATGCCGGATGGAATCTACCCGGCATTAGGTCCGGCAAGGCCTCTTTTCAGTTCTGTGCTTATGCCGTGCAGAAACAACCCGGCATGGAGTCCGGCTTCAACTGAACTTTTGCCTAGAAAATCATTTTGCACAGAAAACTCATAAAAAACATAAATCTGTACAAATATTATACTTTAACACATAATAAGCATAAATAACATAAATATAACTTTATTTAGATAAATATAATACTAAATCTAGTGCATAAAATATGATAAGTCTGCGGCTTATCAAGGCCCTACACTTACCTTTTGCTAGTCCTCGAGCAAAACAAGAATAGAAAGGACAAATTACTTATGCACAAAACAGATAAACTCTAGAATGAAATGTAGATAAATATTTCCAACTATATGACTCTAATTCATAAGTATCACTTACTCTACCTTATTCTATCAAAACATACTAATGGGTATAAAAAGATCTTCAAAATCGATCAAAAACTTTTGGGCTATTTTGCATAAGGGATTTTTGTAATCTCTCCTTTTTCCGGTTTCCATCATTCAGCTCTATTTTTCAAGAGTTTCTGAATGTGGCCAAGACACTCATCATTGGTTTTTACTATTCAGCCCTATTTTGCAAGGGTTTCTGAATCAACCGTGATTGTTTTCTGCATTGAAGAACGGGGAATTTAGGAGAAAAATAAAAGGAAAAACTCTCGTTTCTTGCTTTTATTCTGAGGCATTTTTATACAACCTCTAGGTATTGCTTTTCCTTTAGAAGAAGATTTTTTTTTATTTTTTTCTTCTTTTTTTTCTTTTTCTTCTTTTTTTCACAAATACCCTATTTAAGATTTGTACCCAAAAGATTTTTCACAATTTGGAAAGAAAAGAATAACACCCAGAAGTATAATAAGGAAAGAATTAGGAGAAAGATCATGTACTCATGTTAATAAAGAGAATCAAAAAGTTAAAACAGGAATCTATAAGTCATTAGAGAGCTTACCTCTTGAGAGAACAAGCTTTTAGTCATTCCTAATCTCATCTTAATCAAAAACATGCAAAAAGTTTAGTAAAACATTGATAAAACGCAAAACTTATGCATATTATAAAAAACTTATTTTTTTAAGGGGGGTCCCTGCCCTACACTTGGCAGGAACACTGTCCCCAGTGTTTGAAAGAAAACGAATAAGTAAAACTTTTTTTTTTAAGAAACTTGAAACTACTATAATGAAAGCAATAACATAAATTAAAAGAGAAAAATTAAATGATACGAAGGGCTCCCTGTTTGATAGTGAAGGCGTAAGGAGGAACCGCCCTACACTTAGCCTTTTAGGCTATTTGGCATCCTTGGAGATCCTAGGTAGAATGGTGACCGAATTCGCATGCTCCCGTGGATTGGTTTGCGTTTGGGACGGGAGCTGACCTTGTTGTCGCGGTTGCGTCAGAAGTTGCTGTAATTGCAACTGCAACGATTTGTGCTCCTTGCGAATGGTCGAGATCTCATTTTGAGTACTGGGTCTTGTTCATCAGGGCTGACATCATGTCACGAAGTTCAGCCATTTCAGCCTCTGATGATGATGCAGGGTGGGATGGTCTGAATTGCCTTGGACCTCCCCGGTAGCCGGCTTGACTCTGGAAGTGTTGAGGTGGTTGGTGCCCCTGTTGCCATGGCTGCTGATACCCTTGGTTACTCACATAGTTGACTTCCTCAACATTCTGAAAGTCTGGAATGTCAGGGCTCAAAGCGTGAGGTCGTGCACTAACCACGTTCGCTTGTTGAGGAAGTTTGTTCATTGCTATTTGCTCCACCACTTTCTGTAGAGCACTAACTTTCGTTGACATCTGGGCATTACTCTCCAATAACTGCTCATGACTTTCCATCAATTTGTCGAATTTGGAGTCGCCCTCTTCCACTCGAAATAAACCAGCGGTACCATCCCTGGTTCCACCTGTGGCCCAATCTCTAATCTCTTCGCAAAGAGATTCAACTCCACTAAGGAATTGATCTCCAGGCTTCTTCAATATGTCTGCACCAAGGGAGGAAAGGATCATGGTCTTGCATTGGTTGACCAATCCCTTGTAAAACAACTGAGATAGTTGTTCCTTGGTGAGGCCGTGGTGAGGACATGTGCGTAGCAACCCCTTGAATCTGTCCCAAGTCTCACAGATGTTCTCCGAGGTGGGTTGTCTGAAGTTGTATATCTCGGCGATCATCTCCAGGGTGCGACTTGGAGGCATGAACTTGTCATAAAACTTGGTTGCCATGTCCTCCCATGTGGTGATGGTACTGGGGGTTAGACTGTGGTACCACTTGCTGGCATTCCCTGTAAGGCTATGGGGGAAGAGAGCAAGTCTGGCGTATTCGAGGACATTGTTTGTGGAGGTTAGGCTGTTTGTGTGTTGCAAGAATTTGGTGATGTGGAGCAAAGCATCGTCCGGGTTTGTACCATCGAACATACCCAATTCCTTGATGCATCGTATTTGATGATATGGCTTAAGTTTTTGCCATTCATCGTATTCGTTTTGTGGAAGGAGAGGGACGTCGATTGCGGGCTTTTGGCCTTGGTTAGACGGCCGGTTTATGTTACGGACGGTAGGTGTTGCCATTGGTGTAGGATCTTGCTTCTTGTAGGGTTCGTTGTTGCCTTAAAGTTTGAAGCATGGTTCTCTCAATCTCCGGATCAAGGTTGGCTAAATTGTCAGGAGTACTCGTTGACCGAAGAAGCATTCACTTGGATAACTTCAGGAGGAGCAAGAGAGAACGTTATAATATTCGTAATAATAAAAGAAATAATATAATTACATAATTAAAATTATGAAAATACACGAATGAGCAAATTTTGGTTATGCCGGACAGAATGCCGGGTGACGCGTACCCGGCAATGGACTTCCTCCACTAATGCCGGGTGTGTACAAACCGGCATGTTGCCCGGCGTGACCAAAAATCGAGCATAACTTAATTAAAAGATAATGTAAAGGATAATCAAAATAAATGTAAGAGTAAATAAGAGATTGTAGGAGATTACTCCTAATTATCCCTACAATTTGCGACAAAAATATTGAGAGAAATTGAGCATGCCGGGTGACATGCCGGATCAACCCCGTCCGGCATAGGACTTCCTCCGAAATGCCGGGTGAAGAACACCGGGCACAATACACGGCAAATGCAAACTCGAAATTCAAAATAAAGAATTATAGTATAGGAACTAATATATAGAGAATAAATAACGGAAGGGGTAGACAATAATGCATTTAATTTGTAAAACTCAACAGCGTATGAAATTTTGAAAACAATTTGAACATGCCGGACATGATGCCGGGCCTATCCTGTCCGGCATCGGACTTCCTCCGGGTTGCCGGGTGACAGATGCCCGGCACATTCAAATCTGCGAAACTAAGTGCGAAAATAAATTAAAGAATCAAAGAATAAAGAATACAGAATAAAGAATAGGGCGTTTTACCGAATTTAGGACTTGGACTAATTCCAAGTCCCCGGCAACGGCGACAATTTGCTAACAGAGAAATTGTTAGGATAAAAATTATATACAAAAGGGATAAAATAATAAATTAAACCTACAACTCTACTACGGGTAGCAAAATAAAACCCGGTCGGAGTATAGTGTAAATATATTACGACCGAGAGTATCGTACCCAAGGGACTTATAGAAAATTAGTCCTAATCCGGGCAAAAGCCTATTCTATAATAACAAAGGGGGGAATTGAAAATGTGATCCTAAACTAAATAAATAAATAAATAAACTAACTTTGATTTGGGAAGACTATCAATGCAAAAGGTTCGTATGACCAATGATCAAGGGTGGCAAGTCTCAAAGAGGATTTGGTCTCGCAAAATGCATATGCCGGATGTGATGCCGGATCCTCGCTACCCGGCAGATTCATGGACTTGAACGTGCCGGATAACTTATACCCGGCATGCCATCCGACATAGTACATTTCGTAAACAACACTTCCAGATTCGGTTCTGACAAAAGGAACTCAATATTCATACTTGCATTGTGCATAGCCAATGCCGCGAATACAACAGAATAATGGGAAATAAGAGATTAACCCTAAACCTTAGGTCTTGCTCCCGCTGAGGCGCAGAAGACAATGTTAAAGATTACCAAAATCCTAATCTATCCTATTCTTGTCTGTGAACATCAAATAGGACTTAGAGATAAGAGAATGAGTAGCTACTTCATTCTACTTGTAAGAAGATTAGAACTCGGGTTAAGAAACTTGAAAATTCCATAAATGATCATAAGAGTTTTACAAGGAAGTCATCCCTAACCAAAACCTAACAAGGATTCTGCATCACCATCCACACAACTACAAGAAGAGAATACAAAGGGGGAGAAGGAGATGTTAATAGCCTTAACCCTGACAAGGTCTTCTTCTTCTCTTGCGTGGATGGATCTGCAAATGTTCCTTGGACACCAACACTTGGAGTGGGGCGGAAACTGAGATGTGAATGAAGTATAATATGGTGTTGAAGTGTGTCAAATTGTAGCCTTCCTCGGCCTATTTATAGGCATTAAATGTGTCGTTGCCGGGCGTCGTGCCGGATCACCAGTAGCCGGCACACGCGATAAATGCGCCCAACTGTTAACGGTCGAAATCGTCAATTCCACGCGAAACAGTGCATATGCCGGGTAAGATATACCGGCATCACACCGGCAGCATCCTTTTCACCAACGGTCAATAACTGCTATCGCTTGGTCAACCGTGGCGACTCTTCACTTATACCGGATGGAATCTACCCGGCATTAGGTCCGGCAAGGCCTCTTTTAGTTCTGTGCTTATGCCGTGCAGAAACAACCCGGCATGGAGTCCGGCTTCAACTGAACTTTTGCCTAGAAAATCATTCCTTGCACAGAAAACTCATAAAAACATAAATCTGTACAAATATTATACTTTAACACATAATAAGCATAAATAAGATAAATATAACTTTATTTAGATAAATATAATACTAAATCTAGTGCATAAAATATGATAAGTCTGCGGCTTATCACATGCAACCGGAGCATTATGTTTATTGCATTGTGTGTGATGTTTGGAAACTAACACAACTTACCGTGAGAACTTACTAACCAACGTTTAGTAAGGAATTGAGTGAGACTAAGGAACGCTCCCTAATATTAGTTTGTTAATAACCGAAAGAGGTTTAACAAACAAACATTGTCTTGAGACTTCTACTAACTGGAATTTAAGGGGGAGTGAGGAACCCGGGACTGACTCCGGTCATGCATGCTAAGGAAAAAAGGGGTCGGTATCTATAGCAGATCCGACTTCCGCTTAAGGACTTGTTCGGACTTGTTGCCTAGGGTCGGTTGCCGGCTCAGCTACATTGGACATACAGTCCAAGGTAGGAGGCATTAAGATGGTGCGGTAGGATCACCTAAATCCTAAATTATAAGATAAGTTGTTTATTCAACCAATGGAGTTAATAGCTCTTGGCTAGGGTTGCTTTTGACCCGACAAAAATAAACATTGATTATGTAAGATACAATCATTTCTATTTAAAGAGTGGTTTGTATTCTAAGATTAAGATAAGGTTTGAGATAAGTTGCAACCATTCCTTTCTAAAGGATAGTTTGTATTATAAGACTAAGATAAGCTACATCCATTCCTTTTTAAAGGATGGTTGTTTCTAAGACTAAGATAAGACTAAGATTGAGGTAAGATAAGGATGGACTAAGAATAAGAGGAAACATAACTTAAGGAGTTAAATAATTAACTCTCTAATTAAGGGAACGCATTTAAGTCATTCATTATGTTTGAACTTTGATTGTTCATATTTGGATTGTTGTTTACTACACTTTCTATGATGTTGTGCATCTAATCAACCTCTATGCTATCGACAATTAGCCGCCGTATCCACGGGCCATGAGAGGATCGTACCAGCATTCATGCTGACCCCCTTTGGGGGCTATTTTTACTACACAGGTGAACGTCAGGAGGCGGCCGTCGCAAGAGTAAGATGGGGTACAAGCGTTACGGGTTAAGTGTGGCCTACGAGTTGTGCATGTACACTCGTACGGAAATTCGAGTTAGTAAGATGTATATGATGTGAGGGGATTGTAAGAAGGATATGTATTTGGTTAAGGTTGGTATGTTATGTTCGGTATATTCTGTCAATCAGACCGTGGCAAGGACCTGGAGTGTATTGAATTCCGCTGTGACATTTATATATATGTTATTAAGTTGCGAAACCACATTTGGAATGAGATGGGGTGTTACACTCGGTTTAGTTATGAAGTGGAATTATAATGTGTAAGTGCTCGGGGATCTGGTCCATCAGACTGATACAATTTGTAAGAATTAGCCTTGTTAGCCACGTGGGTGGCTAACGGCGTGTAACACCAATGGGTAAGTTAATTGTAAGGAGTTGTATTTTCGGTGCGAATTGTTGTTAAGTACGATGTTTGTAGTTGGGTTGTTACAAAAAGTAATATGAGAGCGAAGTATCACTCTGATGCCTGGAATTACCGAGCTTAGGAAGTACCGTGTTAGGAATTATAGACTTTGGGTTAAGGGTTGAGTGATAGCGTGAGAGATACGCTAGTTAGGAATTACCAGTGTGTACTGGATACCTACGATATCCTTCCCGCCCTCCACAACCCCCATTTTATAACTCGGGAAGGATCTCCAGAGAGATGAAGGTCCTCTCTTACTCGGAAAAACCCGGTCTGGCCGTTATTAAGTATCTCTAGAAGTACGAAGAACCTGTCACACGGTAGATTCCGAACACTGGGAATCCGGAGATAGTTCCGTCTGAACAATGTTAACCGCACTTAATAGCGGAGAATTGAAGAATCCTATTTATAGGAAAACGAATTTTCTGGCAACCTGGGTCGACATGCCTAGCAGTCGAGGGAGCCCGGCCCGGCCAACAAGTAGGAAGTACTAACCGTACGAAGAAGCGGTAAATGGAGAAGTAATAGAACCTGAGACGTGTGTCTACGGGACCACAATTGTTAAATAATGTTGCCAATGGTATACCAACCGACTAAGGAACTACAAGGTAGTGCCCAAACAAGAGACAAGTCTCGGTAACCACGACAAATGCATGGGAACGAGCAATAAGGATGACATGGAACTAAGTGGATAAGGGTCTCCGAGAGCGGAGAAGCGCCGTGATTAATGACCATGGAGTCAAGATCAATGAAAGGTTGTGCAGAAGATTGATTACCAAATTAGAGCATCAAAGTAAGAGCCAGCAAGGCCATTGAGTACGGGTGTGGGTAAAAATAATACCGCAACCGGTATGTGTTGAACCAATAGCCAGCCTGCATGGCGCACTTGCCATGGCAAGTGCCCTTGTAACGGGACTACTCGGAAGGATTGTAATGACTATGAAGTACTTAGTAAAGTACTGTATTGGTGAATGAAGTATTTGTAGAACCACGAATCCAAGGATTTGAAGAGTAAACCTAGAAGGGCTTAGCAGCCTAACCAATGTATTTGGGGATATACCGGTCAGCATGAAGCTAGACTCGGTTAAGGCAAGAAGACATTTTAATACCATGAGAATTTTTCTTTCAAACTCAGATTTATTTCAAACTCACTTTCAAAACCAAACTCTCTTTCAAACTTATATTTATTTTTAACCTTCTTTTAAGCCCAAATTTCTCTCAAATTTCAGATTTACACCGGCCTCAGTGCCACACAGTAGGTATGTTACACCCATTTCACTTTCGAACAACCTTAGAAAATCCTACAACCCGAGGGTTTCAACCCAAGGGATGGATTGAGTCCATACTAAATACAAACAGTGGATAGACTTCTCTTGTTTAAGAGCACTGAATGCATGTTATCATAGGACGGTATAAGATGAGTTGACAACAGAATATTTCACATAGGCATGTGACGGACACTATGAGTATACGAAAATGAAATGTGGGACGACCACACTCCGATAGGAGCTTACAGGCCTGACAGACCTACTTATAAGTTAGTCGGGTAGGTAGCAATATATCAGTAGGGTACCCCACATATGTATACGAGTAGAGTTAGGAACACGGGAAGTAGTCGACTCCATACTACAGCCAACAGTAGAAGTCAAACAAGAGCAACGGATTACCACGAATGGTTGAAGTAAAAGAATTCAGTTAGTTAACGAGACCAAAGGAATTAGTGAATTCATTTCAAGGAAATGTTTAAGAGTCAGGAAGTGCGAAGTGCACTGACTAGTAGGTAAATACATCGCATTTGTCTCAAGAATCACGAGGGACAAAACATGATAGCTGGAAAGAATACCCAGCCTATACATGGTAAGGCAGATGCCTAATATGGACACGTTAATGTGCAATGAACGGGATTAAATTCCTCGAATAATCACCTAGGCTACCAGGGGATATCGATCTTCACTGAAGAGGATATTAAACACTGCCAAGAACGCAAAGCGGTGTAGTTAACTAAACATACCCATAAGAACAAGCCAAATGTAATGGCATAACGTAGAAACACCCAGGAGAAATCCTTGAAGGGTGTTTGGGTCAACAATTGTTGAACGAAATATCATGATAGAAACACAAGAGTTGAAACAAATACTCGGTTTAATTGTAGAACCCTAAGTTGCCAAAGAGGCAACCTGACATTCCTAAGAGGCATCCCATGAACGGAAGCGTGATGCAACGACCTTGTCATGGAGCCCAATACAACCTCCAAACCATGTGATGTTGTACGGAGAAGTAAAATTTGTGTGAACAGCCTCTAATGAGTAGAGCTCGAGGGAATGAGGCTTATAAGCCACAAACCAAACGTGTTACGTGAATTTAATTGATTACAAAAGTTTATGTTATACAAGTGAATAGAGCGGAGAACGAACCACTGCTTTAAGAGTGGGGATGCCTCTCGATATTGTGAGACCGCGGGGAGCGGTAATTATGTGAACAAAGTTCAAGAAATATGTTAAAGATTGACCATGTTGTTATTGCCAAAGAAAGATTTGAATAAGAATAATACGAAAAATAATCTTTTATACCAATTGTGGAAAACCGGAAGGGTAGTCAGTTTAATAGCAACCACCTCAAGTATGTGATGCGAAGTGTAGAGTGAATAATGCTCAAGGAGCATAAAGACTTGAAGGATAGCGTATTCGGTAATCAGCCCAGTAAATGGTAGACCATAGCGTAATGACGTAAGTACATGAGCGAAGGCTAACATAACAATGGATGCCATGTAAATTAATATTGTATAAGGAATAAGAACACGGTGTGTAGTAAGCGACCGTTGTACGAGTATTGTTAAACAATGATATGGTGAATAAGCAGAGTTATGAGTTAGTTAAACTTGTGAATATGCAAGGTAAGTGATAGTAAATAGACTGAGCAGAAAGCCAGTAGCCGGTACTATGTGAGGAAGATCTCATTGGAACATGGTATGAGTTCCTATTGCAATTGCATAAGGAATGGAAGTGTACTCCTAGTAAATTATCACGATAAGCGAAGAAGTAATAAGCCTCAAGACAAGAATACATGATTGCTAAATAGCCAAACTGTAACACCCCAACTAACAACGTCACACTTAACAATAAATTGTAGCAGAAAACATAACTCATCACATTACTTAACTCTTTGGTGTTACACGCCGTTAGCCACCCACGTGGCTAACAAGGCTAATACATATACATTGTATCGGTCTGATGGACCAGGTTCCCGAGCAACTACACATTACATTACTTTTCATTTCCAACAATCATTATACATTTACATTCCAACTACACCGAGTATTTACAAACTAATGCCGACAACAATTTCGGTCTTACTACACCTACAATGCATAAGTAATTAAATGAACTACCCATGCGCAAACAACTACCCCGTCCTACTCTCGAACGGTTTCTAGCTCCTTGTACCTGAAATCGAAAAGAAAGGGTGGCCCCCTAGGGGGCTCAACACCTTTGCTGGTATGGTAATCGTGCAGCCCGCATGCTACCGGGCCACGCACAACTAATTGCCGTCAAAATATGCGGTTGATTATTAATTAAATCATGCATGAAAACTATAAACACACAACACATTACATACCCATGACAATATGGCTCAACAAATCAATCAACACATCAATAATCGTTAGATCACTCTTTGTGTTCTATAACCCTTGAGGGTTTCTCTTATAATGGAGCTAATTTCTTGTTAGATGACATTTACCCATTAGTCGGGTTATACTTAATTTCCTCTTATCACAACCTGGGATTAATACCCATGATCCACACACTCCACATAACAACTCATATCACCTTTCAACGTACATACAACATAACTTGGAGAGGGTTACGTGAGGACACGTACCCCGAAATGTGAGTTAGTAATCTCATTAGAGCCTAGAGAATCTTTTTATTCCCATGATAAGCTCGATATACAATAACTTATTGTTCTACATAGAGAACACGCGACACTTATGGTGCGTCGAAAATACTTAGTTCCGAACACACCGTACACATTAACTTTACTGAGAAGTGTCGGTCTCAATATAGTATCGAACACATCGTACATATTTCCCCCTAGCCCGAACAATAATCAAGGTAGGTAAGCTTTGGCTAAGCTTGTAGGTGATTGTAATCCAAGAAGGAAAAACAATTATAACATAACACAGAGGGAGTTAAAGAAACTGTATACATCAACTCCCAAACAACACGCGCGACCGGAACACTCCGGATTCCTCACCCCCATTTGTATATATAGATATATATATAAAAATATATAGTTAAGAGCTCCATTACGGGACCTATCACATCCACATACCATAAGGTATTACACCGGATTAAACACACAAGGGAGGTAAACATACTTACACGCATAAACAACACACAACTAACTCACGTATAGCCGTGGTTAGAACGTTCCCATGTTTGGGTCGTTAAATCCGAATACCAATCTCTTATGTGATCCTAGAGTCGGTTAGCTAAGGTTTAACACATGTTGCGGCTAAACGGTATCGGAACTAAACACACCATATATATGAATTACTGTAAACTCATTTCATGCTTATTCTTGCAAGGTGGCAAACACACAGAAAAACAAGTTGCATACAAGCCGGTGTAATCCGGTAGAACACAGGTTGCAAGAAAACCATACCTGTCACCAAGGTCCACTCTAATGTGTCCTCTTATGTTCCTCGAATAATTCTCGAACAACTGGTAACATTACAATTGCTTTCATTAACATCGGGGTAATATGATTTTTAACATCTAATGCCCATCGTTAACCCGTTAACTAGTTAAATAATTTCACATTTTAACTTGTTTTACTTTCACATTTTACTACAACTTTTCACCCACTTAATTGTCATTATAACACACCTAACATTTCTTAAACAACCTTATAACATCATTACATACCAATCCCCATCATTAGAAGCCTTAAAAAAAATTATATAACTGGCCGACCGACCTTGTAGGGTAGCTCCCAAGGTCGGGGAACCAGAAACATTCCCGTCTGCAAAATTTTAGCCCGACCGACCTTGCCAAGGTCAGTCCTAAGGTAGGTCGAAGTCAGAAAACTTCCTGGATGGTATTCTAGGCCCGACCTGCCTTGCCAAGGTCGGTCCTAAGGTAGGTCGAAACCAGAAACTTGTTTTTAAGTGCCTATTTCACTCCAAATTCACCCCAATCTTTTCCTAAGCATTACACATGTTTTCCCACATGTTTTAACATCTTTTTGGCACACAAAAACCCTCTCTAATCATCCTAAAAACTCCTTAACATTTACTCAAATTTTTACTAAATGCTTAACACTTAGAAAATTTGCCTTACACTTGTAACTTGTAATCTTGCTTAAAACTTCCACTAACCAAAGTGTTCTTCCACAACAAGATAACCACTCCTAAAGCATCTTTTTGCATCACACTCATCCCCTTTACACACACTCCTCAAGTCTTTCCCACAAGTTCATAATTAAACCTTCACAAGGCATTACTACTTTTGTTTACCAAATTTTGCACAAGATCAAACCACATTTCCACCATGACCTTGGGTGTATCTAGAAATTATCCATTAGTTCTCTTACCCTCCAAGACTATGCCCAAGGCATCTTAACACATTAATTCACTTTCTTTCACCAATTTAACACTTAACAATTCCAAGAACAATCTAGGTCACCAAACTTAATTTAATCACCTAAACACCTTGTATATGTTGTTTCCCGATGCTAGTGTTACTGAGCTTTGCTGACTATTGTTTTTCTTGTGTTGTTTAAAATGTGTTGTTAAGCAGATAACGATCAGGATTGAGTGCACGGGAATGGGGAGTGATCACCTAACACTAGGATGTCAAATTGCATAGAGTTAAAGCCAAAATCAAACTAGTTTTAGAGTTCAGCTTGTAATTGAGTTTGTAACTTTGACGGTTGTTAAGGCCTTCAGTTTGTTTATCTTAGGTTACTTTTACGTCAGGAACAGTAGTGATTAATGTAATACATTGGTCTTGATGAATTTCTTCTAAGAATAAAGTTTGAATTGAATTAAGATTGTTCAAAAATGAAATCCATTAACTTCTAGCCTTAGCGCCCTTATGGACATGGCGGTAACACCCAGGTTAATCTAGTCTTTCGCTGTCGTAATAAAACTACAAAAATTGGGGGTGTTACACGCCCTTCTGATTCGTATCCATTTGCTATAATGCAGGTTAGTATGTCTCTAATAATCTTGTTCATTATGGTAAATGTTTGACTGAAAATACTAGCCTTAATCATATTTAAATTATGATTTTACTTATTTAAGGAACAATAAACATGTCGTCTTCAAATCACACTTGATGGATATTGTGTGGATGCTGCATATAGTACTGTGCTACAATCAAGACTGACTTTATTGATTAATTTCAAGTATCTTCCCCCATTCTATGCTAGCGTAATCCTGCAGACCATCATTGACGGATTTGATAATGCTTTTCTTCCCATGGATATTGTTGGCAAAGTCACACTTTTCGACGGGAAGGGTGCTATTGTACCATGGCCAGCCATTTTTATTATCATCACCGATGAGGTATGTTTAAATCTTTTATGAACTGTTTAACCTTTTAAAATATACATTGTTTTAATTTCTTTGTTCTTTGCATTATATGATTGGGTAGGTCCCTAATCAAACGAGAAGATTGGGAAACCGTGATGAGGAGATCAACCAATCAATGGTTGTTGCTCAAGAGAACACATAATTGGCCAAGGGCAACCAGACATCCAAGGGAAAAGAACCTATGACAACAAAGGTAACACTAAAGCTCAGCAAAAGAAGTTTGTGTGTCCCCCCTTTGTGATAAAAAATTTGGGATGTATGAGAAGATGATGTATGACAAGGTATTGCAAAAGGGTCTGCATATGACTAGCTTGACAGTGTGGTTACCGCAGTGGCTTTTCCATTACCAAGCGAATCAAACAACAATGATAAATTTTGAGGACATCTGAAATACCCCAAACCTTTGTATGTTGTTTAAATGTTAAAATGATATATTAAGGCTAAAAAGTGCCTTAGAAGCATGAGTGTACAATTTAAACCATAGTAAAAACAGTAAAGTACTACTAACATAGTTTGAGCAAAAACATGCTCTAAGCTTGGAGTGGACTTGGTTAGGACCCAAAGTGCCTACCAAGACTTTATAACATTCAATTATGATTTAATAAGGCTAATTAAGTCCTTAGGAGACTTTGATAGACAAATAAACTCAACAAAACACAAAAAAATACCTTAAAGCCAATATGGGCGAAAATGTGCTCTAAGCTTGGGATAAGTGGTTAAGACCTAATAAGCTTACCAAGACCTTATTTGTATGTTAATGAACATATTAAACCAATTACTAAAGAAAACCAAGCTTGAAAACAAGTTAAAACACAAAATGTGCTTTAAGGAGTCTTAAAGCACATTTTTGAAAAATTGTCTTGTAAATGGGTTTTGAGTGGCTAAATGTCCATCATTACTCTTTAATTAACATGTGTACTACTTAGTATCACATTAGGAAGTTTAAATCAATGGGAAATCAAAAATTTCACAATTATGTGCCTTGTTTTGTGAATAGTAACTAAATTAAGTTAGTTTAAGTTATAAGTCAAACATAAGTTGTTTAATTGGTCAACAAAGGCCATTATATGCCCTTCTATATAAAGGGGCCGGTTTTCCAAGTGTGACTCACCACACCCAACTAATGAATTAAAGGAGAAAGGAAAAAGCAAGTAAATTCACTATTTACTTTACAACTTATAAATCTTCAAAGTATACTCTTTCACCTCATTCTCTTCTTCCTCCTTGGTTCCCACCATCTCCAACCTCCTCCATCCTTCTCCATCGGTTTGCTACAGCAAGTAGCCATTCTCCAACTTCCATTGCTTGTAACTTCTAGCTCCATATACCGAATCAAATTCTAAGACCATATTTGTCTTAGTTAGGCCAAGATCTACACTTCTCTATTTTCAAATCTTCAAGAACTCCCATTTTGGTGCCATGGAGATTCACCATTGAAGGAGCTTGAGTGTAACACACCTTCCAACATTAACACGCTTAACAACAAACTGCAGCGGAAACAAACTTCATCACATTACTTAACTTCTTGGTGTTACACGCCATTAACCACCCACGTGGCTAACAAGGCTATTACATATACAATTGTACCGGTCTGATGGACTAGACTCCCGAGCGACTACACATTGTTATCCCTTTCCATTAACACAACAACAACATACACCTTTCAACTGTACCGAGTATTCACAATCTGATTGTAACACCCCCAACTCAATCCAGATGTGGTCTCGCAACTTAACAGTATATATATAAACATGTCACAGCGGAATTCTTTACAATCCAGGACCTTGCCACGGTCTGTCTACACAATATACCGAACATTAGTACTACAACCTTAACCAATTACATATCCTTCTTACAACCCCCTCACATCCTATACATCTTACTAACTCAAATTGCCATACGAGTGTACATGCACAACTCGTAGGCCACACTTAACCCGTAACACTTATACCCCTTCTTACTCGCGACGGCCGCTTCCTGATGTACCTGTGTAGTAAAAACAGCCCCCAAAGGGGGTCAGCACGAATGCTGGTACGATCCTCTCATGGCCCCCAAGCTAACGTGGCTACGACGACTAATTGTCGATATCATGGAGGTTGATTAGATGCACAACATAATAGAAAGTGCAGTAAACAACAACTCAGATATGAACAATCAAAGTTCACACACAATGGACGACATAAATGCGCTCCCTTAATTAGAGATGAAATACCCAAAACCTTAATATATTGTTTAAACACCTAAATATGGTATATTAAGACTAAAAAGAGTCTTAGAAACATTAGTAAACAAATTTAAACAAAAAGAAAACACAAAATGTGCTTTAAGGTCATTAAGAGCCAAAATGTGCTCTAAGCTTGGGTTGAGCTTGGTTAAGACCTAATGAACTTACCAAGACCTTATTTATATACTAATGGACATATTAAACCAATTACCAAAGAAAACCAAGCTTGAAAACAAGTTAAAACACAAAATGTGCTTAAGGAGTCTTAAAGCACATTTTTGAAAAATTGCCTTGTAAATGAGTTTTGAGTGGCTAGATGTCCATCATTACTCTTAAATATATATGTGTACTATATAATATCACATTTGGATGTCTATATCAATAGGAAATCAAAAATTTCACTTCTATGTGCCTTGTTTTTATGAATAGTGATTTTTATAAGCTAGTTTGTAACATATGTTGTATTAGTAATTAAATTGACAAACAAAGACAAAAATACCCTCATTATATTATAGGGGGCCGGTTTTCTAAGTGTGGTGACTCACCACTCTCTAGTTAATATGATAAGTAAATAAAAGAAAACTAATAAACTACTTTTTACTTTATAAGAACAAATATCTTCTTAAAGCAAATTCTATCTCATTCTCTCATTTCCCTTCTTCATTCACACGGTTCCAACTCCTTCTCCTCCCTTCTTGCTGTTCTCTCACGGTAATATCACCACCACCATTAAACCTCTTCTTTGACCTCTTGTAAAATCTAGCTCACTTGTCCAAATCAAAAAACAAACACCACCAATCTCTTCCTCTCATCAAGCTCTTCATTCTTATCTTCTAAAAACTTCAAGAGCCCCATTTCGGTGCCAAGGAGTTCCACCATTGAAGGAGCTTGAGCTTGTATTTTACATATTATTACTCTCCTTTGCTTCTAGGTAAGGAATCTCAAATAAAAACTACATTTCCTCCATGTTTTTGTTGTGACCGAAAATACCCATTGATGAAGCTCTTTGTGTGACCTTGTTCTAGCTTCATTCCAACTCTTCATGGACTAGGTGGAGTCCTCTCTTGATATATATTCAAACTCTCTTCAAAGATAAAGGTAAAACAACTACATCAATGTTTTTGAAACAATGTAAAAACTAGGGTTTACAAGGAGTTTAAGCTTGGAGCTTGTATACTCATTTCAATGTTTGTATATTGTTTAGAACTTGACAAGGAATCAAATACCTTACCGTTTTTTTTTATAAGGAAGCAAGAAAGAAGTTGTTTGGAAAAAGAGGTAAATCTACTAACCTAATGTTGTTAATGCCTTAGGAGAAATGGAGCTTATAATGCTTGTTAAAACTACCTAAAGAGCAAATGGTGAATGACTTAGTAAAGTGTTCTCAAGAGACTAGTAAAAGGCATATGTGTGTTGAGTGTATTTGCAGGACAAAGGCAAATATATTGTGGAAATTCAGTGTTTAAGAATTATGCACTTTAAGGGCCTAAGAGCCATAAATTTTAAGGGCCTAAGTGCCATGCAATTTAAATTGTGCACTATATTGTGATGTAGTGCTTATGAGTGAAGAAGTTTGTGTATAATAAAGTGTTTGATGGATTTTTAGTGTTCTTGTGTGTTAATGGTGAGAACAATGTGCTTTGGTGTAACAAAATGCTAGGAGAACCTATGTCGAAATTTAGGAAATGTATAAGGAATTCAAGATGTTTTAAAGGAATTTTGAGGAACTAGGAAGTGTTCTAGAGTATAATAAGGACTTAGGCATGATCTTGAGGTTTTAGTATGTACCAAAGTCATTTTGGACTTAGGTAAAGACTTAGGCAAACTTTGGTAAAATAAAGAGAAAGCACTTGGTATAATAGCTTGAATAGGCATGAAACATCACTTAGGAACCTAGGGAGTAAATACTATAAGTGTTGGAGGCTTTGGTGAAATTTGGCTAAGTGTTTGAAGACTTAGAAGTTGAGCATTTTGCCTTGTCCGAACTTCCGTCCGGACATGGAAGTTCGGACAGGCTCTGTTGGGTAGAAGAATTCTCACTCGCGAACAGTGTCCGAACATGGGAATTCCGGACACTAGTTCGGACGTACCCACTCATCCTTAGGATTATCCTCGAACTGTGTCCGGACTTGGGAAGTCCGGACACATGTTCGGACGCATGGATTTCTGTCTAGATTTTTCTCGGCTCACGTCCGAACTTCCAAAGTCCGGACATAAGTTCAGACGTGTGTCTGTTTTTCTGTGTAAAGTCACGGCTTGCGTCCGAACTTGGAGGTTCGGACACAAGTTCGGACGGGCCACAATATGGACCAAAAATGTTGTTTTAAGATGGGAAATGTTATCTAAAAATGGTAATTAGTGAGTAATGATGATATGAGGTTAATTAAGACATGTTAGAAGTGTTATAATGGTAATTGAAATGGTGAAGAGTTATAACAAGTATGAAAAATAAAATAAAATAGATATGTGAAGTAACAAGTTAACAATGGATTAGTGTGTTAATTAACCGACGTTACTAATGTGTTTAGGATTCTCTCAAGGTGGAAACGAATCGAGGCAAGGACCAAGGTATGTTTTCTTGCAGTCTGTTGCCTACGGTTTTACACCGGCTGTGTGTTGTTTGTTTTTCTGTGTGTTTATGACTTTGTAAGATTAAAGCATGTAAAGAGTTTACAGTTGTTAAATATTATTATGTTGATAAGTATGACTCTCTCTTCCCTTGTGTGGTCTAACAAAACTTGACCTATTGTGTGAATTGTGTATTGAGTTCAATGATGAACTACTAACAAGTGTAACGGGGAAAGTGAGGAGTCCGGTCTGTTCCGGCCACGCGTGTGAGTATGGGAGTCGATGTCATAACCGGTGCGATTCTCTCGTATGTTATGGTTGTTCTCCAATTTGGTTTCCAACCTTCCCTTTAGCTTAACCAAGGCTATTACTGACTCACATCGGGCCACAGGGGCATACTATGTGTTATTTCGGTGGGCTTGGATCACTATATCCGAGGCACCTTGTGTAAGTTATCCGTTCAATCTAACAGGACGGTAACGAGTTATGTAACGAGCTTAGCATGAGCATGGCAACATTCTCTAGGCTCTCTATGGGGACTAACTGTGTTGGTTCTCTTCCTAAAAGGAATTGTTCTTGTGTGATGTGTGCGATGTTGTGTACAATACCCATGTTATGATATATATGTATAAGTTGTGTGTTTTAAAATGAATGCCATGTCATCATGACAAATAGTTTGCGTGCATCCCGGTAGCCGATGGGCTGCGCGTTAACCATACCAGCCAAGGGTTGCTGACCCCCTCGGGGGCTCCATATTTCTTTACTGCAGGATGAGGATCGAAGAAGCGGAGTGGCTTTAGATCCTAGGATGCAGGTTTACTTTTGGTTGCTTTTGGATTGTAACACCCCAACTGCTAATCTCATCATTACCTCTTAAACTGTTACAATTTACCATTAAGCTCGCAGCGGAATTCTAATACAACAGAGGGTGATACAACGCCGTTAGCCACCCTCGTGGCTAACCAGGCCTGACTCACATACAGTAACGGTCTGATGGACTGGAACAACCGAGTACTTCACAGCACAATACTCAATTCCTTACTTTACCATACCGAGTCTACAATATACGGATGCCGATAACATACTCGGACTTACACCTCTTTCAAATGCATTAGTAATTACTATCTAACTACCCATGCTTCATAGCAGTCCCGTCCTACTCTCTCGAACGGTGGTCAGCTTCAAGTACCTGCACACTAAAAACGTTCCCCCTAGGGGGTCAGCTTACGCTGCGCATGAAATTCGCATATACGCGTGCTAACCGCGGTACGCCGACTACTTTGGGTCGGATATACATGGAGTTCATTTTAATCAAAAAACATGCATCATGGCAATACAATATATATGTATATCCCACCAGGAATCTACATCCAATCACGAACACGATTCCTAACTAACATAACAATGTTGTTAGTGGTAACTGGTTACTCTTAGGCATTGAGGGTTATTCCTCACTATGCCTTGTTTACTATTTCAATACCTCACCCTCTCTCTCGGTTACTTATTCTTATACTTACCCGTTCTCTCGGGTTACTCATCGTATACACACCCATTCTCTTGGGCTACTCATTCTTATACTTACCCGTTCTCTCGGGTTACTCATACATATACTCACCCCTTTCTCTCGGGGTTATTTATACTCATTATCTCACCCACACTCTTGGGTTACTCATACTCAAGCTCTGTAGATTCTCGAGACACTACAGGTCTCCTACGTCACGCTTGTTACTCTCTTTACATACTTAAGCCAAAACTCATGGCTCTCTAGCATAGTCTTACTTCCCCGGTTTCGACCCTACTCTGGGTCTAGCATGGTGGGAAGGTTCAACTAGCTCACGGAACTCTCTCTTAGTTCCTATCTTTTACTTAGGTCCGACTACTCTCGGACTACTCTCGTTCCCATACACTCCTCTCTCGGAGTTGAGTTATAATAATATCATGTATATTAGTCTAGAAGCATCATTCTCGATGTTTCTAATGACTTTGGGAACTTTACTTAAATTCGGGTAATCTTAGGTTTAAGTGTTACCCTCACAATCATTTGCTTGTACATTCGGATATTTTCTTATACCGGGTAAAATCCTCATTTAGGAGGTCGACCGTGTCTCAAGGGAACCACATAGTCCCTTAGGTCTCTTTTACCTTTCTTATATATTCACATCATTGGACTAACTTAAATCCTCTCGATGGAGGTTCATTTATCTCTCCACTCATATTTATTTCGTGGATTGTTTCAATAAGGTTTTCTAACCGTTATCGGGTATTTACTCAACCCGTACATCTCCTCACATTCTAGGGAGTTCACATGTTTACGATATCGTTATGCTTAATCGATAGTTTATGTGGTTTGCATATTTCCATTGCTTATGAGACTACCCGTACTACGGGTTATTAGTCAATCAATACTCACTATGAGTCGGTCAGGCACTCTGTTAGACCACACCGGCATACAAGTATGTTAGCTCATACAACATACATCAAGGCATACATAATCAAACAAGGGATTATTTTCATGCTCTAATCTTGATTAGGCTGGCACACAAAACACACAAATCAGAGTAACTCGGTTAGCATACGGGGCATGAGAAAATCATACCTTTCACCGGGGTTTTTACTTTTACCGTGTCATCTCACCATGCTCGGGTCACGCACGATTCTGATAATGTTTCAAACATATATTAATACTAAGCTCATACGGGACATTATTAAATGCTACTCCCGTACTTACACCGTTATCCCGTTATCTCGGTTTACTTTTGTAATTTGAGTTCTCACTTCTCAATCACTTCTAACACTTTCTTACACTTCCTAGGGCCTTTACATGTCACCAAAACAGGCATTAACATCTTATAACATCATTAACATTCAAACCCCCATCATTAGCAACCTTTAAAAACACTCACGGGGCAATTCTGGGGGTGGTCCGGGACTTGGTCCTTACCTAAAGTCCCGGACCAATTGTTTTCCTAACTCTCGGCTGATTTCAGACTATGGTCCGGGACCTTGCCTGGAGTATAGTCCCGGACCAGGGGTGTGCTGCAAACTCTCGACCGTTTTTTAAGTGTGGTACGGGACTTTGTCCAAGGACCAAGTCCCGGACCCTGCTAAAACCTGCTCCAAACTTAATTTTTCCACTCCAAATCAATCCTTAAACCACCCTTAATCTTTCCATAAACTTTCCACAAGTTTTCACATTTAATCACCTTTAATCATGCCCTAAACCTCTTCAATTCATGGGTTAAACCCCTACTCAAATTCTTACTCAAAATCACAATTTTACATTCTCACTTCAACACTTTGCACCCTTGTGCATTCTCTAACCTTTCTTGACACTGCATATTGTTCTCTCTTCATTTGGCCATTCCAAAACTTCTAAGATAATGCACACCACATACCAAGTTCCACGACTAACTCTTAAACCTTAACCTCATCCTTTTCCAAAAACTTCCAAGGCATTTCAATCAACTCTTAATGTAGCACAACCAAGTCCATATCTCCTAAACGAATTTGACAGCACTTGCCTACTTTCTATGCATTCACACCACACCATATAACACACAATCACTTCTTCACCCCTGTTTAATGAGGCACCAACAACTACAACACATTTGATTCCCATTTGCCACATATGTACACTAGCTTGGTTTCTAGATTTATTTGCACACAAAACCACATTAAAACATTCTCATTCCCACTCAACAAACAACATAGTATCATGACCACCACAATTCAAGGTCCTTAATTAAACCTATCATTTAACTCACAAGTCACATAAAAACTAGCTCAAGGTAAGCTTCTTACCTTGCTCCTTTTCGGTTTTCTCTCCTCCTTCCTCTTTCTCTTGTTCCCTCTTTCTCCTCATGTTTCCACATCAAAACAAAGGGGCATAGATTGCCAACTACAATCATATCCCCACCACATATGTCAAACTTATTAATCCAAACCCTCCTTTAAAACTAGTATTTAAGAGCTAGTTTTTAAGGCTTAACTTTGACATTACCTTAGAGTGTCCAAAAGGAGAGCTTTGGCAATCAAATAATGGAATTTCCAACACCCCACAAAGGCATGGAGAATCGGCTGAAATGGAGAAAATCCAACGTGGGTTTTTTTTTTGATTTTGCAAGAACAAACTAGGAAAGGATGGAACTCTTGATTATATTGTTACCTTAAAAAATTAAGTGATGATGGGGAGTCCAAAGCACACCTTTAAAGCTTCAAGAGGCCAAACTGCCAGGGAGGTGAAGATGGAGGTTCCAAGCTTTCGAAGGGTGGAAAACGTAGCCCTTGACGAGAGGAATTCAACGGTGGTGGTTTTTGTGTGATTTGGTGAAGAAATGAGGGAGATAATGGAGGAAGGAGGTGGTGGCTGCTTTGTTTCTTCTCAAATCGGAAATAGGCAGAGGAAGAAGAAGATATGCAGAGAGGAGGAGGAAAAAATGTGGCTGCTAAGGAGAATGGAGGTGAGAGAATCACTAACCCCCCTTTTAACTATTTCCCTCCTCACTTTATTTATTTGTCATCTAGTGACTTAATAAAAGCTAATTGTTTAAGTAAGTGTGTGTGTGTGTATATTAAAACCGGTCCCACATTATTAGTGAGCTGGAGCGTTTTCCCCGTTTTCGAATTAAACGCGTTTTATCTCCCGGTATGACACTATTCACTTACCGGGCGTTTTCCGGAATTTTCTCGTTTAATTAATTTTAATGGTTATTAAGCTTCATTAAACTTAATTATAGTTATTTAATCAACTATAATTTTTACGGGTCCATTTGACCACTTAAAGTCACGTTTTCGGGTTTTCTCGAAAAACGTGCTTTTATGGCTTAATTAGCGTTTTAATCCATTATTTGGATCCATTTTCTTTGGGAATCATTCCCGTATACTAATTAGGCCTAACTAAGCCTTAGGAATCCATCTCGGACCCTTACGAGATTATATATCTCTTATTTCCATTTAATGCGCATTTTAGCGTTTTTTCGCGTTTAACGCATTTCTCTTTTCTTTGGTTTTATTCTTTTACCAATACACTTTAGGCACCATTAGGCCTTAATAATCATATTAGAGTAATTAATCACCATTTTTAGATCGGGGTATTACAATCTACCCCCTTAGGAACTTTGTCCTCAAAGTTGGTGAATCTAGATGGTTACTCTCATGGCGTACTATGCCAAGGTTATAATACATGTATCACCTTACAGACTCCACAAGTCTGTCTCATTTCATATACACATACCACACACATATCACAGCATGTATAGCAATCAAAAAATACTCTTTTTACTCTCTCCATGGAATCGGTCCGAAGACAAGAAGGCACTACAGTCCTCGAATCCATATTGAGTAATATACTACTGATCCCTCAGGGTACGGTCACGTTGAACACTTACTCTTTTGGTTCACGGCCGTTTCATGACAAATGGGCACTTACTCTCTCTGGCCCACGTCCCTTCGGTTCTGATCAAAAACATTACACCTATACATATCCTCAGGCACTCTGGTTGACTCACTCAACACAGGAACATCTCAGGGTACTCTCCCGTCCTGCTGCCTTTGGAAAAATCACACACTGACACCGCCCCAACCGGTCACTTAGGGACCGCCGCACGTAGGTTGGTGCAATGGTTTCAAAACTAATACACGCCCACCGTTCTACCGGTCATCAGACTTAAGGCCACAACCATCGGCGGGTGATAGCGGTTTCAAACCAGTCTCCGTTTCCATCTTCATACTTGAAGAAAATTCTTTTTCAAAATCTATTGAAAATTCTTTTTAAAAACATCACACAACTCCAAATAATTTATGGTAGCTGTATCTTTTCTTAGCGTGATTACTTGTGACCACTTATAGGGAGCTTCAAGAATCATCCAACCCTGATGTGATCAGCATCAGTGTTGAAACTATCCTTCCACCCCAATTTGTGTTCGGTTTCCCTTGATCGCTAGCAGATCAAGTTCCACCTCCCACGTCAGTTTCAAACAATCAGATAGTCAAACATTTTGTTTTCTATCTTTTACTCTTTCTAGTCATATTCACGAAACAATTCGTTTCAATTAATCTCTAGTTCCTAGTACTTAGGTCATTTGTCATTCTCGTTACTTCACTACTTTACCTAGGTATTCCATACTTATGGCTTCTTTACTCCCAAATTGTTGCTCAATTTAAAAACACATAACATACAACTCCAAAGGATGGAAACTCACTCCATCTATCGTTCTCAAATAAAATCACCTAGGAACTCACTCCCTCTTAGGTTACACATCGGTTTCATGCCGATTCATACTCATCATAACTCATGTCTAATCTCACTAGACATATAATATAGGGATTCTCATTCCCTAGGAGTCTCTCTACTCCTCTTTTCATAAATATTACATACTCGTTACTTGCATCACTCATGCACAATAATCATTATTACACAATGAATGGGTACATATGTTTATGTAAAATAAGTTCCAATCATCAAAACAATTTCTTTTTGTGCTATGCAACATAGTAGTTACGCACCAATACGTAAAACATACTCTAAGCGGTTTCTCGCCCTACCCCCTTAAAAGGGGTTACGCGTCCGCGTAAACCAACCATATGTTTCACTGAACATTGGTTCTCTAATTCGGGTATTATGAAGTGTTTTAACTTCAGTACGGTTAATTAACTCATAACGGGTTCGGTTCTAGCTCTAAGGCTTCAAGGGTTTATGATATAGGTATACTTAACCCTGAATCACGGTCCACGAGCTTCTGCTGCGTGACCTGATACTAGAGCTTAATTCGCTCTTTGGTATTCTCAATGTATTTCAATCGTCGCTTGGTATCTCTTACCGTATGCGAATTCGATGAATTTTAGATTGTCTCTCCAGTTCTCTGGGAATCTACTTCGTATTACACTGTATACCTTTGTGATTATTCACTTATTTTCCCGACTTGTTGTCGGTTGGAGGTCAAGCTACTACTTAGCATGTAGTGCTTCCTCGTTTAATAGTGGCTCATGGATTATGTTTGTTTCTTGGTTCTGTACCAGAGTTCTTCATTCATACTACTCTGCATTACCATTCATCGATCCTGGGCCCTGTGGGTTACTGCCCACGTTCTTTGTGCATCTTTGGCCAATGGGCGCAACGGTTATCTCTCTAATTCTCACTCAACAGGCTTCGTTGACATTTCTCAATTCCTGGCTCTCCCACTCGATTATTACCGCACAAGTGCAATAACAAAACACTCAGTCATACAGAGTGCAGGAAACGTAAACCCTTGACAGTAAATCTCTCATGAGATAGGAATGAACATGTCTTCTTTACCACATTTCATCATCAATTCTGATCACTATTGAATATACTTGAATGGTCGCTTAACTGCGTTACCTTGGTCTGTTCTCATTTCATGGCATGCCCTCCGCTACTACTTTAGCTTCCGCCCAGGTGTTCTCGCCATTTACACTAGGCTTGCCATTCACTTGGCTCAACAAAATACACTATTCTTTAAATTTCTTGCGCACTTGCGCGCTGCTTACTCTTCTGCAGTTCATATTGCACACATACAGTGTTCACTACTCATCCGATTACTCTATCGGTATCTTTTTTTTTTCTGCTATCAAGCTTTCCTCTTACACTCTACTATAGCTCATATACCCCTTGGCAATATACACATGCTCAAGTTTCACTACACCGCTCTAGCGGTTTCACATTACATATTTAGGTGGTATCCCTTCTCTAGAGGATTCACGCAAATGCCACTCCATAGGCCCTACAATAACAAGTGGTAACCCACTCTAAGATAGTGGTTCATTGTCCACTGTTCCTTTTTATGCCGTTATGCTTAGGTTTGCAATGTTTGAAATTACAAATTGTAGTTAGTTTTATCGGCTTACAAGCCACCTTGCCTCGAGTCATGCTCCATGCGGCTGTTTATATAGGTTTCTTCTTCTCCGTACACCATTCAATGGTTGGGAGGTATTACTGGGCTTTTCGATAAAATTGTCTCAACACACTTCCATACTTGGAAGGCCCTTTAAGTAACTTGATAATTGTTGATGCCCTCTGGCAATCTAGGGTATCCCGTGTTACTGTGGGATCCCTTCGGGTTCTACCCGAGTGTTTGCTTAAACACTTGTGTTTCAACACGATATTTCGTTCAACTACTGTTGACTCCGGCACCCTTCTCGGATTGCTCCTGGGTGTTACTGAGTAATGCCATTACATTTGGCTTGTACTTATGGTTATGTTTAGTTGCGACTTCGCCTTGCGGCTATGTCCTTGACTATCCCATTTAGGGTTGTAGTGTCTCCCGTCATTGGGTTGATCATTGGTACTACCTTTACCTTCCTGATCAGGCCGTCATTTCTTCAGTGAAGTATACTATGGGAATTCTATCCCGTTTATCGAACATTAATATGTTTATTTTAGGCATTCGCCGTATTATTTACACTGGTATTCACCCAGTTATTAGGTATTTCCTGAGACATATCCAATGTCTGTACTTAATACTCTGTGCTTCTCGCACTTCTTAACGCCTTATCCTTAGGTCCGTGACCTTACTGGATTCTAGACTCCCTTAACTCGGTAAGCTTCCTTGTGTTCTTCGATCATTCGAGATGTCCAACTGTCTTTGTTTGAATTGGCTCTTTCGTCCGTAGTATGGAGTGGGCTACTTCCCGTGTACCGTACTCTACTTGTATACATACATGGAGTATCTTGTTGATACGTTACCACTTACCCAACTAACTCATAATTGGTCTGTCAGGCCCGCAAGCTCCTTTGGAGTGCGGTCGTTCCATGTCTCCTTTGTGTACACTTGTAGTGTCGGTCACGCCTAAGTGAAGTATTCTGTTGCCAACTCCTCTTGTATCGTCCTATGATGATTTACCATGGCTCTCTGGTTTGGTTTAAAAACTCGGGGGTTTTTGGAAAATTTTATGTTTGAAAGAAAATTCGAGTTTTAAAAGCAAGCTCCTCATGACATTTCAATGCCAGCTGATTCTTACCCAGTCCAGCTTCTGCTGGCCGGTATGTTCTTTATACAGTGGTCAGGCCTTTAGGCCTTTCCAAGGTTTCGTTTCAGAATTCTTAGGGTTTGTGGTGCTGCATTGGCTTCTCTTGCCGTCTTGGTACTTGCTAAGTACTGGTCGCTTGTCAAAGCTCTTCTTAGCTGTCCGTTATACTGCACTTGCCGAGGCAAGTGCGCGGTACAGGCAGTTTTTGGGTTAACTCATACCGGTCACGGTATTGTTCACATTGTATTTGGTAGCCTGTTGGCTCTTCCTTGATCCCCGTAGTTGGATAACTGCTCCTTGGAGCTGATTCTCATTCCTCTTGACATGACTGTCATTCATTTAGGTGCTCCTCCACTCTCGGAGTTCCTTAATTACTTAATTCTAGGCTTTACCTCGTTGCTCGTTCCCACGTCTTTACTGTGGTTACCGAGGTTTAACTTATTTAGGTACTACTGTTGTAGTCCTATTCGGGTATGTTCCGTAGTTATACTCGTAGCTGTCTAAGCTGTGCCCGTTAGGTATTGCAACCTCTTCGGGTGTGGCAGGGTGGGGTGTACCTACTCTTGACTAGATTCTTAGTCGGTTAGTGTACCGATGTTGGTATTACTTGCTATGGCGGTCCGTAGATTTGTGTCCCGGTTCTCGTTAGTTTTCATAAGTCCGTCTTGTCGCACGGTTGGTGTTTCTTCTTGCTGCTGCTCGGCCAGCTAGGTTCTCGCGACTGCTAAGCATGTCGCCCCAAGCTGCCACAAATTCTGGTCTCCTTGGATTAGGATGTCTCGACCTTCCGTCATTGCACGCGGTTTTTGTCATTCAGCGGGATCCGTCTCCGGGATTTCCGGTTCTCGGGATCTACCGCATGACAGGTTCTGGTTCATATTGAGATATTTAGTAACTGCCAGATTGGGCTTCCCCGTCTCTCTGGCGTTTTCCCAAGCTTTTAATGCGGGGGTTGTGGAGGGCGGGTCTGGTATTGTAGGTATCCAGATCATACTGGAAGTTCCTATCTAGCGCATCTCTCACGCTACCACTCAACCATAGCCCTAAGTCTCTATATCCTAACTCGGTATTTCCTAAGCTCGGTATTTCCAGTCATCAGAGCGATACTTCGCTCTGATACCATTTTTGTAACACCCCAACTGCTAATCTCATCATTACCTCTTAAACTGTTACAATTTACCATTAAGCTCGCAGCGGAATTCTAATACAACAGAGGGTGATACAACGCCGTTAGCCACCCTGTGGCTAACCAGGCCTGACTCACATACAGTAACGGTCTGATGGACTGGAACAACCGAGTACTTCATACAGCACAATACTCAATTCCTTACTTTACCATACCGAGTCTACAATATACGGATGCCGATAACATACTCGGACTTACACCTCTTTCAAATGCATTAGTAATTACTATCTAACTACCCATGCTTCATAGCAGTCCCCGTCCTACTCTCTCGAACGGTGGTCAGCTTCAAGTACCTGCACACTAAAAACGTTCCCCCTAGGGGGTCAGCTTACGCTGCGCATGAAATTCGCATATACCGCGTGCTAACCGCGGTACGCCGACTACTTTGGGTCGGATATACATGGAGTTCATTTTAATCAAACAACATGCATCATGGCAATACAATATATATGTATATCCCACAGGAATCTACATCCAATCACGGAACACGATTCCTAACTAACATAACAATGTTGTTAGTGGTAACTGGTTACTCTTAGGCATTGAGGGTTATTCCTCACTATGCCTTGTTTACTATTCAATACCTCACCCTCTCTCTCGGGTTACTTATTCTTATACTTACCCGTTCTCTCGGGTACTCATTCGTATACACACCATTCTCTTGGGCTACTCATTCTTATACTTACCCGTTCTCTCGGGTTACTCATACATATACTCACCCCTTTCTCTCGGGTTATTTATACTCGTTATCTCACCCACACTCTGGGTTACTCATACTCAAGCTCTTGTAGATTCTCGAGACACTACAGGTCTCCTACGTCACGCTTGTTACTCTCTTTACATACTTAAGCCAAAACTCATGGCTCTCTAGCATAGTCTTACTTCCCCGGTTTCGACCCTACTCTGGGTCTAGCATGGTGGGAAGGTTCAACTAGCTCACGGAACTCTCTCTTAGTTCCTATCTCTTTTACTTAGGTCCGACTACTCTCGGACTACTCTCGTTCCCATACACTCCTCTCTCGGAGTTATAATAATATCATGTATATTAGTCTAGAAGCATCATTCTCGATGTTTCTAATGACTTTGGGAACTTTACTTAAATTCGGGTAATCTTAGGTTTAAGTGTTACCCTCACAATCATTTGCTTGTACATTCGGATATTTTCTTATACCGGGTAAAATCCTCATTTAGGAGGTCGACCGTGTCTCAAGGGAACCACATAGTCCCTTAGGTCTCTTTTACCTTTCTTATATATTCACATCATTGGACTAACTTCAATCCTCTCGATGGAGGTTCATTTATCTCTCCACTCATATTTATTTCGTGGATTGTTTCAATAAGGTTTTCTAACCGTTATCGGGTATTTACTCAACCCGTACATCTCCTCACATTCTAGGGAGTTCACATGTTTACGATATCGTTATGCTTTAATCGATAGTTTATGTGTGTTTGCATATTTCCATTGCTTATGAGACTACCCGTACTACGGGTATTAGTCAATCAATACTCACTATGAGTCGGTCTAGGCACTCTGTTAGACCACACCGGCATACAAGTATGTTAGCTCATACAACATACATCAAGGCATACATAATCAAACAAGGGATTATTTTCATGCTCTAATCTTGATTAGGCTGGCACACAAACACACAAATCAGAGTAACTCGGTTAGCATACGGGGCATGAGAAAAATCATACCTTTCACCGGGGTTTTTACTTTTACCGTGTCATCTCACCATGCTCGGGTCACGCACGATTCTCTGATAATGTTTCAAACATTATTATTAATACTAAGCTCATACGGTACATTATTAAATGCTACTCCCGTACTTACCCCGTTATCCCGTTATTTCGGTTTTACTTTTTTAATTTGAGTTCTCACTTCTCAATCACTTCTAACACTTTCTTACACTTCCTAGGGCCTTTACATGTCACCAAACAAGGCCTTAACATCTTATAACATCATTAACATTCAAACCCCCATCATTAGCAACCTTTAAAACACTCACGGGGCAATTCTGGGGGTGGTCCGGGACTTGGTCCTTACCTAAAGTCCCGGACCAATTGTTTTCCTAACTCTCGGCTGATTTTAGACTATGGTCCGGGACCTTGTCCTGGAGTATAGTCCCGGACCAGGGGTGTGCTGCAACTCTCGACCGTTTTTTTAAGTGTGGTCCGGGACTTTGTCCAAGGACCAAGTCCCGGACCCTGCTAAAACCTGCTCCAAACTTAATTTTTCCACTCCAAATCAATCCTTAAACCACCCTTAATCTTTCCATAAACTTTCCACAAGTTTTCCACATGTTTAATCACCTTAATCATGCCCTAAACCTCTTCAATTCATGGGTTAAACCCCTACTCAAATTCTTACTCAAAATCACAATTTTACATTCTCACTTCAACACTTTGCACCCTTGTGCATTCTCTAACCTTTCTTGACACTTGCATTATTGTTCTCTCTTCATTTGGCCATTCCAAAACTTCTAAGATAATGCACACCACATACCAAGTTCCACGACTAACTCTTAAACCTTAAACTCTCATCCTTTTCCAAAACTTCCAAGGCATTTCAATCACCTCTTAATGTAGCACCCAAGTCCATACTCTCCTAAACGAATTTTGACAGCACTTGCCTACTTTCTATGCATTCACACCACACCATATAAACACACAATCACTTCTTCACCCCTGTTTAATGAGGCACCAACAACTACAACACATTTGATTCCCATTTGCTCACATATGTACACTAGCTTGGTTTCTAGATTTATTTGCACACATAAACCACATTAAAACATTCTCATTCCCACTCAACAAACAACATTATAGTATCATGACCACCACAATTCAAGGTCCTTAATTCAACCTATCATTTAACTCACAAGTCACATAAAAACTAGCTCAAGGTAAGCTTCTTACCTTGCTCCTTTTCGGTTTTCTCCCTCTTCTTCCTCTTTCTCTTGTTCCCTCTTTCTCCTCATGTTTCCACATCAAAACAAAGGGGCATAGATTGCCAACTACAATCATATCCCCACACACATATGTCAAACTTATTAATCCAAACCCTCCTTACAAAACTAGTATTTAAGAGCTAGTTTTAAGGCTTAACTTTGACATTACCTTAGAGTGTCCAAAAGGAGAGCTTGGCAATCAAATAATGGAATTTCCAACACCCCACAAAGGCATGGAGAATCGGCTGAAATGGAGAAAAATCCAACGTGGGTTTTTTTTTGATTTTGCAAGAACAAACTAGGAAAGGATGGAACTCTTGATTATATTACCTTAAAACATTAAGGTGATGATGGGGAGTCCAAAGCACACCTTTAAGCTTCAAGAGGCCAAACTGCCATGGAGGTGAAGATGGAGGTTCCAAGCTTTCGAAGGGTGGAAAACGTAGCCCTTGACGAGAGGAATTCAACGGTGGTGTTTTTGTGTGATTTGGTGAAGAAATGAGTGAGATAATGGAGGAAGGAGGTGGTGGCTGCTTTGTTTCTTCTCAAATCGGAAATAGGCAGAGGAAGAAGAAGATGCAGAGAGGAGGAGGAAAAACGTGGCTGCTAAGGAGAATGGAGGTGAGAGAATCACTAACCCCCCTTTTAACTATTCCCTCCTCACTTTATTTATTTGTCATCTAGTGACTTAATAAACTAGCTAATTGTTTAAGTAAGTGTGTTGTGTGTATATTAAAAACCGGTCCCACATTATTAGTGAGCTGGAGCGTTTTCCCCGTTTTTCGAATTAAACGCGTTTTATCTCCCGGTTATGACACTATTCACTTACCGGGTCCGTTTTTCCGGAATTTTCTCGTTTAATTAATTTTAATGGTTATTAAGCTTCCATTAATACTTAATTATAGTTATTTAATCAACTATAATTTTTACGGGTCCATTTGACCACTTAAAGTCACGTTTTCGGGTTTTCTCGAAAAACGTGCTTTTATGCTTAATTAGCGTTTTAATCCATTATTTGGATCCGTTTTCTTTGGGAATCATTCCCGTATACTAATTAGGCCTAACTAAGCCTTAGGAATCCATCTCGGACCCTTACGAGATTATATATCTCTTATTTCCATTTAATGCGCATTTTAGCGTTTTTCGCGTTTAACGCATTTTCTCTTTTTTCTTTGGTTTTATTCTTTTTACCAATACACTTTAGGCACCATTAGGCCCTTAATAATCATATTAGAGTAATTTAATCACCATTTTTAGATCCGGGGTATTACATGGATGTTGGCCCGGGATGCGCCTGTGCTCCCGTGGCGTTATATATTTTGGTTGCGAACGGTTTACAGTGACAGTATACAGTAAAGGATGTAAGTAAATACTCGGTATTTTGTTAATGTATATATGTGGTTGTTAGTTCTATGCTCGGAGTCTGATCATCAGACCGGTACACTTGTATTTATTCAGCCTTGTTAACCACGTGGGTGGTTGACGGCGTTGTAGCACCATTCATTTAGTTACTGTTTAGTTGTTTATATTCCGCTGCGATTCAAGCATGTGATGTGCGTAGTAGGGGTGTTACAAGAGAGTTAATTATTTAACTCCTTAAGTAATGTTCCCTCTTAATCTTAGTCCATCCTTATCTCACCTCAATATTAGTCTTATCTTAATCTTAGGAACAACCATCCTTTAATAAGGAGTGGATGTAGCTTATCTTAATCTTAATAATACAAACCATCCTTTAAAAAGGAACGGTTGCAACTTATCTTAACCTTACCTTAATCTTAATCTTAATAATACAAACCATCCTTTAAAAAGGAATGGTTGCAACTTATCTTAACCTTACCTTAATCTTAATCTTAATAATACAAACCATCCTTTAAAAAGGAATGGTTGCAACTTATCTTAACCTTACCTTAATCTTAATCTTAATCTTAACTTAATCTTAATATACAAACCGTTCTGGAAGGGAATGGTTGTAG
Organism: Limonium bicolor; assembly: GCA_023374045.1. Classification (NCBI taxonomy): domain Eukaryota; kingdom Viridiplantae; phylum Streptophyta; class Magnoliopsida; order Caryophyllales; family Plumbaginaceae; genus Limonium; species Limonium bicolor. The sequence goes on along the minus strand of CM041781.1, from coordinate 272,754,817 downwards.
CTTAATTCGAACATGGGATTTAGGTGATCCCACCGCACCATCTTAATGCCACCTACTCTGGATGGGAGTCCAGCGTAGCTGAGCGGCAACCGGCCCTAGGCTACAAGTCCGAAGACAAGTCCTTAATTGGAAGTCGAATCTGCTATAGATACCGACCCCCTTTCCTTAGCATGCACGACCGGAGATCGGTCCCGGGTTTCCTCACTCAAGTTCCAGTTAGTAGTAGTAATCTCAAGACCCTGTTTGTTGGTTAACCTCTTTCGGTTCATATCGTCCCTTATTAGGGGGTGTTCTTAGTCTCACTCAATTCCTTACTAAACATTGGTTAGTAAGTTCTCACGGTATGTTGTGTTAGTTTTCAAACATCACACAACAATACAATAAATATAATATATTCCGGTTGCATGCTTTATCTTGTTTAGTGAGCACACAAAAACAAATAGCACACAAGCCGAGGGACACCTCGTTAGCAAGCAGGTCACAAGAGAATTGTACCGTTCACCGTTGGCCGTTCGGTTGCTTAATCTCTTCCGGAGTCCAATTCCAAGTCCTAAAACATTCATTCAGTTTTAGGTTGTTAATCACTTAACTCAATTCAAATTACTTATCTTACTTAACTTACTTAACCCTTAATGATTCCAACCTAACACCTCTTAAGTCTTACAACTTAATCTTACAAACTTAATCTTAAACTTTTAAGTTTATTCTTAACTTAATCCCTTAGGTCTTTATACCTCTAATCATCATTGCCCCCTTAATGGGGTACCATTAATACCACTAAACTTTCTTAGGGTTTCTTTCTTTTTTTTTTAAGACTTAAGGGTCGACCGACCCACCGACCGACCCAACCCCTGGGTCGGTCCGTCCAGAAACTTTTCCGTCTTTTGAAACCCATCCGTCCGACCCAGAGCTAGACCGACCGACCAAACCCTCTGGGTCGGTCCATTACAGAACCCATTTCCTATGTTAAATTTTTGTCCGACCGACCCAAAGCTAAGCCGACCGACCCAAACCCTCTGGGTCGGTCCAGTCCAGAGACATTCCGGCTGGCTCAACATGGCCCGACCGACCCAAAACTGGGTCAGACCCTGGGTCGGTCCACTACAGATTTTTCTCTTAAATTGCTCTTTCAATTCCAAACTCTTCCACAAGTGTCCTAATAGGTCCAACACCATCTTGGCACTTTAAACCCACCTTATAACCTCCACCAAACTCATTAAAACAACTTCCAAAGATCTTCTCAAACATTTACTCAATTCTTACAAAGCTCCCAACACTTAGCACTTATTTTCTTACATTTCTCACATGCATTTTGCCTAAAACTTCAATTAACCAAAGTGTTTCTTTTCAACCCATATAACTCCTCCTTAACATCATTGCACTCCATCTTTGCTTGTTAAACCTTGCAAGGTCATCTTGCATGTCCATGCACAATTCCTCTTCTTTTCACTTGTTACACATCACTCTTAAACTCTTAAGCTTGCTTATACATTTCTTTCCATTACCTTAATACCTTGACATGGTTCTTCATCTACCCTGACCATGTAACACCCTCCTTAGACATTTCCACCTCTTTTATGCATCTTACTCACCATTCTCATGATCATACATCCTCATACGTTTCTAGTCATCTTCCCGACTCACTCCTCCTCCTACATTCACTTCCATTACATTACCAAGTCCACACATTACCATTTAACTAAGCCTTACTAGTCCACCACTAACATCATCACACTTACACAAGGTTCTCAAAACTCTCATTGTTTTACTCTCTAGTTCATACCTAAATCACCTTAAGGCATTATACACCTTTCCTTAAAACTTATGCACAAGTCTTACATTCCTCATATCATGATTTTGGTGTGTTTAGTACACTCGCCAATCCTCTAATTCCTCCTAGACATCTCTAGGTCACTCTAAACCTCAAGAACTCCTTAGTTAACTCATTTCACCCAATTTTTCTTTTCATGCTCCCTAGTAAACCCTAGGGCATATTAACTCACCACTACCACTTAAACACTTTGTTTTCTACTCAAATTTCGCCATAGCTTCTCTAGCATCTTATCATGCCCAAATGCATTGTTTTCCTCATTCAACCATCTCACACACATCAAGTTCTTTCTCATCATATCTCATCACCCAAACCAACTCATCACAACAAACTCAATGTATTGCAATAATCTTAAATTGCATGGCACCAAGGCTCTTAAATGACATGACTCTTAGGCCCTTAAATGACTTAAACTTAAACACTGAATTTCCCACATATAAAAGCTTTCAACCTGCAAATACACCCATCAATCTCATAGTAATTATAATGCTCTTAAAATCCACCTTAAACTTATATTACTAACTCATTCTCATTGGCTCCTTAGTCACAAGTTCACAAGCTTATTTAAGTTCTTTTTCTATATTACATAACCCATTACCTAATGTAAGCCCTAGGCTACATTGGTACCCATCTAAAACTCATTCCTTAAACCTTAAACCACCATTAGGTAAGTAATTTACCTTGTTTTCTCAAGCTTATCTATCTCCTCCTTAGACCTTCTTCTTGAATGAATATCGGCCACCACTTAACTTCCCTTGCCAATGTTCTAATCAATATTCAATGACTCATATGAGTACTAAACAATACACTAACCTCAAGGAATGAAAACCTAGTTGTTAGAAATGTGTTCTAAGGCATAAAAGTGGATGATTACCTTTGAAGTCTCAAAGTAGACTTGGGCATTGAATGAAATAGGACCTCCACTAGTCCTTGGTGAATAAATCAAGCTAGAACAAGGCATAAAAACAAGGCCCCATGAGTAGAAATTTTCGGCCATGTACAAGAAATGATGGAAACATGGTTTTTCTTACATTTTCTTTACCTTAAGAGAATGGAGAAGCTAATGAGCTCTTCAAACTTGATCTTCCATCAATGGAGTTTCCTCTTGGCACCAAAATGGAGCTTTGAAGGATTTGAAAAGATAGAAAGATAGGTCTTGGCCTAACTAAGAGAAATATATGTTTAGTTTTTGATTTGGAGCTAAAATGAGTAAGTTGTTGCCAAAGCAAGGTGGTGGTGCCATGGGTGCTGCTCCTACATGAATGAAGGGAGGAAGAAGATGGTGAAATCTTTGGAAGAAGAGAAATGACGAGAGAGAAGAGGAAAGGTGGCTAATATAAGATATTTGCTTTAATAAAGCAAATAGTACCCCTTTACTTATCTCTTCTTTTCTTCCTTATTTGACTACTTATGGTGACTCATCCCCCTTAGAAAACCGGCCCCCTATCTTAAATAAGGCAAGTCATGGTCTTTGTTGACCAACTAATTAGCTTATATTGATTAAACTTAAACTAGTCACTATTTGGTACTATTCACTAATTAGTACACATATTTCTGAAATTTTTGATTTCCCATTAGTTTAGGCTTCCTAATGTGATACTAATTAGTACACATGTTGATTAAAGAGTAATGATGGGCATTTAGCCACTCAAAACTCAATTCTAAGACAATTTCTCAAAAATGTGCTTTAAGACTTCTTAAAGCACATTTTGTGTTTTAACTTGTTTTCAAGCTTCGTTTTCTTTGCTAATTGATTTAAAATGACCATTAGAATATTACTAAGTCTTATCATGATATTTGGGTACTCACCCAAGTCTCTCCAAGCTTAGAGCACGTTTTTGCCCTAGTTGCCCTTAAGGTATTTTCTTGTGTTTTCCTTGGTTAAAATTGTCTACCAATCTTTCTAAGGCATATCCTAGCCTTACTACATCATAATTTGATGTTTACTTAGCATACTTAGGTTTGGGGTATTTCACTGATGCCGATAACAATCTCGGTCTTACTACACCTACTGTACATATACAACTTAAATGATTACCCATGTACAACGACTACCCCGTCCTACTCTCGAACGGTTCCTGCTCTTTGTACCTGCAATAGGAAAAGAAGAGAAAGGGTGGCCCCCAAGGGGCTCAGCACCTTTGCTGGTATGGTAATCCCGCAGCCCACATGCTACCGGGCCACGCACAACTAATTGTCGTCTTAGCATGCGGTTGATTATATTTAGATCATGCATGCAACTATAAACACTCAACACATAACATTTCACCTCGAGGGCTCAACAAACAGATAACACATCCTCATTTGATAAGTCACTCATGGTATTCATTACCCCTAGAGTGTTTCTCCTCTAATGGAGCTACTTCCTTAATAGACGACAACTACCCATTAATCGGGTTATCCTTAAACGCCTCTTATCACAAACTGGAATTCATATCCATGATCCACATACACCACAATTTACAATGTATAACATACATCACATAAAACACGTAACAACACCTTTCATGTTTCAATGTGCACATAACAATATCGCAATAGAAATTGCATTACATTAACAACACATAACATAACGGGTGCGGTTCTCTTAGGAGCCGACCCAAACATAGTTAATTCACTGGTGAGCCTAGAGAATGATGTCACCCCCATGGTAAGCTCGTTATACAACACTCATTACCATCCTAATAGTCAGACGAGTAACTTAAGTTAAGATGGTTCGGGTTTTGTGGCCCGAACACACCACACAAACACATATTCCCCTAAACCGATCATAAGTCAAAATAGCTAAGCTTTGGAATAAGCTAATGGGAGATCATAACCCGTGAGGGAAACAACCATAACAGAGAGAAGGGTAAGGCTAAGAAGGATACCCGCTCCCAAACAACGCGCGACCGGCCTAACCGGATTCCTCACCACTGTTAGTTCATACTTACTTTTAGATATTAGTTAGAGCCCCGCTATGGAGTCTATCACATCTACACACCATACAGTATTACAACTGGGTTAAACATACAAGGAAGATCCCTACGTTCACACACACATATTAAACAATTAACACACGCATAGCCGTGGTTAGAATGTCCCATGGTTCGGGTCGTTTAATCCGAATACCGAACTCTCATGTGATCCTAGACTCAATTAACTAAGGTTAACACTTCTGAGGTTAAATGGTATCGGAGTTGAACACGCCACATCAATGAATTACTATAAACTCATTACATGTTTAATCTTACAACGTGGCAAACATACAGAGAAAAACACATTGGCATACAAGCCGGTGTAATCCGGTAGGACACAGGTTGCAAGAAAACTATACCTGTCACTGGAGTCCACTTAATCATATCCACTTATGTTCCTCGAGCAACTCTCGAACAACTGATAACATTACATGTACCTTTATTAACATCGGGGTAACATGATTGTTTAAAGTCTAATGCTCATAACTTATCCCCGTTAACTTAGTTAAATAACTTCACATTTTAACTTGTTTTGCTCTACATTTACTAAAAACTTTTCACTCAAATTGTCATTATATATCACCTAACATGTCCCTATCAACTTTATAACATCATTACTTATCAATCCCCATCATTACACATCACTTTCATACCTTAAACAACATTTTTAGAGCGGTCCGGGACTTGGTCCTTACCTTAAGTCCCGGACCAACACTTACAGAAACTCTCGGCTACTTTTAACAGGGTGGTCCGGGACCTTGTATTCACCCCAAGTCCCGGACCAAAGCTCTTGTGAACCCTCGGCCCTTTTTACATGTACGGTTCGGGACATCATCCAAAACTTAAGTCCCGGACCACTGTAACAGATTCTCAAATTTGACATTTTCTAGCCTTGTTTCATCCATTCTCTTCATCCATTTATTACCCAAACTTCACACATTAACTTAGGCATATTCTAATACCAAAATATCACTTTGATTCACCTTAAAACATTATCCAACTTGTTACCCAATTTCCTTACCAAATCTCTTAACACTTGTAACATTCTCCAATTGGTTTTCTAAGTGGTGTTTCACCTATAATGACTACTATACCAAGATGTCTCCCTCACCATCACAACATCATTTCCCAAGCATCTCTTCTTACTAACCCAAGTCTTCTTTTCACAACTTCTTAAAATTCCTTACCTAAACATCATTCCCTCCTTATTCATCAACATTACCTAAACCTTAAACAAACTTCTCCAAGACTTTAATACACCTAAAGAACACCTATTGGATTTCTAGAACTTCCAAGATAATGCCTAAATCCTTGTAGCACTTTAGAACACCTTAAAACATGTTTTCTTTCTTAGTAAAACATTTATCCTTTCCTAACATATCCTAGTTCACCAAAGTTCATTTAAGCACTTAAAACTCCTTATACATTATACAAATTTTGCCATGGGTTCTCTTAGCACATCATCATTCCAAAACTCATGGTTGTCACCATTAAACATTCAAGAACACCTATATCCATCAAGAGCCTTCTCACACACATAACTTCACAAATTTACACTACATCACAATATAGTGCATAAACTTAATTGCTTGGCACTTAGGCCCTTAAATAACATGGCTCTTAGGCCCTTAAATTGCATAAACCTTAAACACTGAATTTCCACATGCATATATTGCCTTTGACCTGCGAATACACCCAACAATACATATGCCCTTTAATAATCTCCTTAAGAACATTTTACTAGGTCATTCACCTTTGGCTCCTTAGGTATTTTATTAAGCAAATCAAGCTCATTTTCCTAAGGCATTTAAACTACATTGAGATAGTTTGTTTACCTCTTTTTCCTCACAAACTTCTTTCTTGTTTCCTTGTAAAACCGGTAAGGATGTTTGGTTGTTTGTCCTCTTCTAAACAATGTACAAATAATAGAATGAGTATTCAAGCGTTATGTTTCATCTCATTGTAAACCCTAGGCACATATATTGTCTTAATACATTAAGGTAATTGTTTTACCTTGGAATTGGAAGAGAGCTTGAATAAGTATCAAGAGAGGGCTCCACCAAGCCCTTGACTGAATGGAATGTAGCTAAAACAAAGCAAGGTAACTACACCATTCATGGTGATTTTCGGTCAATATAAAAAACATGGAGGAAACATGATTTTTCTTTGAGATTCCTTACCTAGAAGCAAAGGAGATCAATAATATGTACAAATACAAGCTCAAGCTCCTTCAATGGTGGAACTCCATGGCACCGAAATGGGGCTCTTGGAATTTTAAGAAGATAGGAATGAAGAGCTTGATGAGACAAAGAGAATGGTGGTGTTTGTTTTTGATTTGGTTAAGTGAACTAGGAAATATTGGCAATGGAAGATGGTAGTTGGTGCTGTTGCTGTAGCATCACCGTGAGAGAGAGAGAGCAAGAAGGAAGGAAGAAGACGTGGGAAATGAAGAGAAATGAGAGAATGAAGATAAGTTCTACCTTTTGGAAGATATTTGTAGTTAAAGTAAATAGTAACTTCTACTTTACTACATTACTTAGTTTTTTTTTTGTTTAGTGTGGTGAGTCACTAAGAAAACCGGCCCCCATATTAAAACAATGGGTGTTTTAGTCTTTATTGATCAATTGTCTCACTTATAACAACATATGTTACAAACTAGCTTATTAAAGTTACTATTCATGAAAACAAGGCACATAGAAGTGAAATTTTTTTTATTTCCCATTGACATAGACTTTTAAATGTGATACTATATAGTACAAATGTTAATTAAAGAGTAATGATGGACATCTAGCCATTCAAAACTCATTTACAAGACAATTTTTCAAAAACGTGCTTTAAGACTCCTTAAAGCACTTTTTGTGTTTTAACTTGTTTTCAAGCTTGGTTTTCTTTGGTAATTGATTTAATATGTTCATTAACATATTTATAAGGTATAGGTATGACCATTAGGTCTTATACAAATTTATCCCAAGCTTAGAGCACATTTTTGCTCTTATTGACTTTAAGGTATTTTCTTGTGTTTTGTTTGGTTTAATTGTCTACCAAAGTTTCCTAAGGACTTAATTAGCCTTATTAAATCATAATTGAATATTATTAAGTCTTGGTAGGCTCTTTGGGTCCTAACCAAGTTCACTCCTAGCTTAGAGCATGTTTTTGCTCAAGCTGTGTCTTAGTGCTTTATTGCATTTTACTATAGTTTAAATTATCACTGATGTTTCTAAGGCACTTTTAGCCTTTACATACCATAGTTTAAATGTTTAACGACATATCAAGGTTTGGGGTATTTCAATCTACCCCCCTTAAAAGAACTTTGTCCTCGAAGTTCACACTTCCCACACATCATTAGATTTGAACACAGGAATTACTTGGAAATAAACTTCCATAACCAAACATATTTTACATCACACCCTCGGACTTAATGGTCCGGGTAACACATTCACATCCATACATAACATAACATATTCACATGATAACCTCGGACTCAATGGTCGGGTATCTTAACAACATTTACACACACATAACAACCCTTAGACTCTCTAGTCTTGGGTAACATAACAACATTTAGACACAGAAGTCTTGATAACATAACAGCCTTTAGACACATAGGTCTATGTAACACAACAACATATAGACTCATAGGTCTTGATAACATACACTTTTGGAACTCAAGGTCAAATAATATTTATTTCACATACCACACAACATGTCATAGCATGTATAACAATCAAAAATATCTTTGATATACACTGTGATCCCGCAGAACCCGGTCACGATGGACATCTTCCGTCCCCGTGCCTTTGGGAGATCAAAACAATCACTTAAATTTGAAAAAAAAAATTTGTGAGGTTAACTAGGAAAACTTTAATTATGTAAAGTATCTATCGACGTTTTATAAATACCAATTCAAAATCCTTTTTGAAAACACACACAACTCCAAGTCCAACTTATACTCTTTGCTTCCTTTCTTAGCGTGGTTAATTGTGACCACTTATAGGGACCTTCAAGAATCATCCAACCCTGATGTGATCAGCATCAGTGTTGAACTATCCTTCCACTCCAATTTGTGTTTGGCTTCCCTTGATCGCATGCAAATCAAGTTCCACCTCCCACTTCATTTTCAAGCATCAAATAAATCACTCATTCCCAATTTTCTATCTTTTAAATCATTCTAGTCATGATCATAACATCTCCAAGGGATTGAACTTCATCTATCAGTTATTTCCATTCACTTTAATGTTGTTACCTAGGAAATCTTATTCTCACTAGGTTCTATGTCGGTATCACGCCCTTTCACGAATCACTATATAATATATATACACATATATTTTATCAAAATACAACACACAGTTTCACATTTATACACTATCGGGGTTTTGTTCCCCGGGAGTTTCTCTACTCCCCACACTTGTACTATCACACAACTGTTAATAAATCAACACACTTATCACAATGGTATTCGCATCTTCTGTGCGCAATTACCACAATTAAACCATGAATGAATGCGTATGTTTACATAACACACACCAATCATCAAAACAAATTATTTTGTGCTATGCACAACATAAATCACGTACACTTGTACGGTAATACACACTAAGTGGTTTTGCGCTCTACCCCCCTTAAAAGGGATTACGCCCACGTAATCAATCACTAAACATTGGCTTAAAATGTTCTGCCGCCGTGAAGTGTTTTAACTTCCACGCAGTCTATTATACAATGTATCTGATTAGAGGATCTTAACCATATTGGCGGTTTAGTTCCTAAACCAAGAATTCTCGTTGGAGTTTGTTTAAACTCTTAGTTGGTTTCGATTCAGGCCTGTTAGGCTTCTAGGCGTTAATAATTAGCCATTCACTCATGTTCACCATGTACATTCAACACTTGAATCACGGGCTCACTAGTTTCTGCTGCGAAACTCTAATAACTGTAGAGCTTAATTGCCCCATTTGTTATTCTTACTGTATTGTACATCCCCAATTGTCACCTTCATCTTGGTAACAATGGTTTCTCAACCGGCGCGTGGTATCTCTTACCGTTAGCGAATTCGGTGAGTTATAAACTTTCTATCCACTTCCATAACAATTTACTGTGTATACAGTTATGTATTTCACAGTGATTGACTTGTTCCCTTCCGACTTACTGTCGGTTGAGATTGAGCTACTACCTAGTGTGTAGTGCTCTCTCAGCTATTTACAACATTTGGGGTATATTCCATACCGATATTTGGCAGTTAGTGCTATTGTAGTCACTTACTGTTAATCATGTCTCCATATTTGGTTTTGTACAAGTACTCTTTTATTGGTGCGGCCTTGCATTTCCTATGCATCGGCCATTATAACATTATTTCTCCACAATTAACATGTTTCCAATTCCTAGCTATCCCACTCTATCATTACTGCGCAAGTGCAATACCAAAACACTCAGTCATACAGAGTGCAGAGGCGTAAACTCTTGACAGTAAATCCCTTATGCGACTCGCCATGGAATTCACACTGAGTTCCTCATCACATAGTACCTACCACTGGCTTATTTCCCAGTCTGTTTAACATCACTTATCTTGCATCTCCACCGAGTTTAACTCATAACTGGTCTTATCTGCCACATTATTATTCAATAACACTGATACAACGGTCGCCAGCTGCGAACCGTGCTCTTACTCATTGCATAACAATAACTTACAGGGTATTTACTGTCACATTAACTTCCACACATTTACTTACATCATTCGTATTATGATTCATCATTCGTTTGGATGACTACTGAATGCTCCTTGAGCATTGATCATTCGAGTCACAAGCCGGCATTATTCAGCTCGGTGTTTCACTTCATACACATATACTACTAAACTAACTGCTCTCTTTCAATAATAATACCGTCCATCCTTAACATATTTCTTGAACTTGATTCACATAACTACCGCTCCAGCGGTTTCACAATATCGAGAGGTATCCCCACTCTTAAAGCAGTGGTTCGTTCTCCGCTCTATTTACCTGTACCACATAAACTTCTACAATTAACTCAAATTTACATAACACATCTTGTTTGTGGCTTATAAGCCTTGCTGCCTTGAGCTCCGCTCATTGTAGGCTGTTCACACTCATTTACATCTCTGTACAACATTACATGGTTTAGTGGTAGTATTGGGCTCCGTGACAGGGTCGTTGTATCACGCTTCCTTTCATGGGATGCCCCTTAGGATTGTCAGTCCGTCTCCTGACAACTTATGTCTAAACTGGGTGTTAGTTTCAACCCTTGTGTTTCTATCACGTTATTTTGTTCAACAATTGTTGATGCAAACACCCTTTAAGGTTTCCTCTTGGGTATTGCTACGTTATGCCATTACATCTGGCTCACACTTATTGGTACATTTAGTTAGCTACGCCGTTTTGCGTTCTTAACTGGCTTACTATCATCCTCTGTGAAGATCGATATTCCTAGTAGTCCATGTAATCATTCTGGGAGTTTCTTCCCGTTCATTGCAGATTAATGTGTCCACATTAGGCGTCCGCCTTGTCATGTATAAGCTGGGTCACCGTTCCAGCCATAATGTTTATCCCTGAGGGTCCTTAAGACATATGCTATGTCTTTACATTACAGTTAGTGCACTTCGCACCTCCTGACTCTTAAACATTTCGTTGAAAGGAATTCACTAATTCCTTTAGTCTCGTTAACTTAACTGAGTTCCTTAACTTCAACCATTCATGGTAATCCTTAGTTCTTGTTTGACTCATACTGCTGACCGTAGTACGGAGTCGACTACTTCCCGTGTCTTGGACTCTACTCGTATACATATGTGGGGTACCCTACTGATACATTACTACTTACCCAACTAACCCATAAGCAGGTCTGTCAGGCCCACAAGCTCCTATCGGAGTGCGGTCGTCCCACATTTCAGTTGGTACACTCGTATTGTCTGCCACACGCCTAGGTGAAGTATTCTGTTGTCAACTCCCTTATATTGTCTCGTGACAATATTCATTCCTTGCTTCCCGAACTTAATCGAGGGAAAGTTTATCCACTGTTGTATCTTTGTCAACTGCCCTTGGTTTTACTAGTTTGGTTTAGATGAAGGTTAGAACGAAGTGTTGGTTTGAAAGAAAATTTGGTTTTGAAAAGAAAAGAGTTTGAATAAATCTGGGTTTGAAAAAAAAAATTTCATGGTTTCACAACATCTTCTTACCTTAACCAAGTCTAGCTTCTTGCTGACTGGTGTACTTACAATTACAGAGGTTAGGCTAACAGGCCCTTCCACTGTTATGACGATCACATTTAACCTTATGGTACTTTACCAAGTACTTTGTAGTGGTTATAAATTTCCCGAACCACCCTGTTATAGCAGCACTTGCTATGGCAAGTGCGCCATGCTAACTGGCTAACGGTTTAACACATACCGGTTGTGGTATTGTTTTTACCCGCACTGTCATTAGTGGCCTTGTTGGCCGTCACTGTTCTTACTGTCCTGACAATAACTCCTCTAGGTGACTTCTCACTGTCTTCACATGATAATCATCAACTAGGGTGTTTCCCATTCTGGGAGACCCCCTTTTCTTTTGTATTGTTTCCTCTTCGTAGCCCGTTCCACGTATTTGTCGTGGTTACTGAGACTTGTCTCTTGTTTGGGCTCTACGTTGTAGTTCCTTTGTCGGTCGGTATACCGTTGGTGTATTATTTATCAACTGTGGTCCCGTAGACACTCGTCTCGGGTTTTATTAATCCACTTCTTGCCTGTTGCACTGTCAGTGCGTTGCAAGCTGATTATTCTCGACTGCTTAGCATGTCGACCCAGGTTGCCGGAAATTCTATTCTCTTATACACAAAATTCTTCATTCTTCGCTATTAAATGCGGTTAACATTGTTCAGATGGAGACCGTCTCCGGGATTCCCAGTTTTTGGGATCTACCGTATGACAGGTTCTCCGTACCTTAAAAGGTATTTAATAACAGCCACACGGGTATTCCCGAGTAAGAGTGGCTTCCATCTCTCTGGCGTTCTTTCCCCAAGTTATATAGAGGGATTGTGGAGGGCGGGATGGATATTATAGGTTTCCAGTACACACTGGTAATACCTAACTAGCGTATCTCTCACGCTATCACTCAACCCTTAACCCAAAGTACTAAAATCCTAACTCGGTACTTCCTAAGCTCGGTAATTCAGTCATCAGAGCGATACTTCGCTCTGATACCACTTTTTGTAACACCCCTTCCAACATTAACACGCTTAACAACAAACTGCAGCGGAAACAAACTTCATCACATTACTTAACTTCTTGGTGTTACACACCGTTAACCACCCACGTGGCTAACAAGGCTATTACATATACAATTGTACCGGTCTGATGGACTAGACTCCCGAGCGACTACACATTGCTATCCCTTTCCATTAACACAACAACAACATACACCTTTTAACTGTACCGAGTATTCACAAACTGATGCCGATAACAATCTCGGTCTTACTACACCTACTGTACATATACAACTTAAATGATTACCCATGTACAACGACTACCCCGTCCTACTCTCGAACGGCTTCCTGCTCTTTGTACCTGCAATAGGAAAGGAGAGAAAGGGTGGCCCCCAAGGGGCTCAGCACCTTTGCTGGTATGGTAATCCCGCAACCCACATGCTACCGGGCCACGCACAACTAATTGTCGTCTTAGCATGCGGTTGATTATTTTAGATCATGCATGCAACTGTAAACACTCAACACATAAGATTTCGCCTCGAGGGCTCAACAAACAGATAACACATCCTCATTTGATAAGTCACTCATGGTATTCATTACCCCTAGAGTGTTTCTCCTCTAATGGAGCTACTTCCTTAATAGACGACAACTACCCATTAATCGGGTTATCCTTAAACGCCTCTTATCACAAACTGGAATTCATATCCATGATCCACATACTCCACAATTTACAACGTATAACATACATCACATAAAAACGTAACAACACCTTTCACGTTTCAACGTGCACATAACAATATCGCAATAGAAATTGCATTACACAACACATAACATAACAGGTGCGGTTCTCTTAGGAGCCGACCCCAAACATAGTTAATTCACTTGTGAGCCTATAGAATGATGTCACCCCCATGGTAAGCTCATTATACAACACTCATTACCGTCCTAATAGTCGGACGAGTAACTTAAGTTAAGATGGTTCGGGTTTTGGGCCCGAACACACACACAAACACATATTCCCCCTAAACCGATCATAAGTCAGAATAGCTAAGCTTTGGAATAAGCTAATGGGAGATCATAACCCGTGAGGGAAACAACCATAACAGAGAGAAGGGTAAGGCTAAGAAGGATACCCGCTCCCAAACAACGCGCGACCGGCCTAACCGGATTCCTCACCACTGTTAGTTCATACATACTTTTAGATATTAGTTAGAACCCCGCTATGGAGTCTATCACATCTACACACCATACAGTATTACAATTGGGTTAACATACAAGGAAGATCCCTACGTTCACACACACATATTACACAATTAACACACGCATAGCCGTGGTTAGAACGTCCCATGGTTCGGGTCGTTTAATCCGAATACCGAACTCTCATGTGATCCTAGACTCAGTTAACTAAGGTTAACACTTCCGAGGTTAAATGGTATCGGAGTTGAACACGCCACATCAATGAATTACTATAAACTCATTACATGTTTAATTTTACAACGTGGCAAACATACAGAAAACACATTGGCATACAGGCTAGTGTAATCCGGTAGGACACAAGTTGTAAGAAAACCATACCTGTCACTGGAGTCCACTTAATCATGTCCACTTATGTTCCTCGAGCAACTCTCGAACAACTGATAACATTACATGTACCTTTATTAACATCGGGGTAACATGATTGTTTAAAGTCTAATGCTCATAACTTATCCCCGTTAACTTAGTTAAATAACTTCACATTTTAACTTGTTTTGCTCTCACATTTACTACAACTTTTCACTCACTTAATTGTCATTATATCTCACCTAACATGTCCCTATCAACTTTATAACATCATTACTTATCAATCCCCATCATTACACATCACTTTCATACCTTAAACAACATTTTTAGAGTGGTCCGGGACTTGGTCCTTACCTTAAGTCCCGGACCAACACTTATAGAAACTCTCGGCTACTTTTAACAGGGTGGTCCGGGACCTTGTACTCACCCCAAGTCCCGGACCAAACCTCTTGTGAACCCTCGGCCCTTTTTACATGTACGGTCCGGGACATCAACCAAAACTTAAGTCCCGGACCACTGTAACAGATTCTCAAATTTGACATTTTCTAGCCTTGTTTCATCCATTCTCTTCATCCATTTATTACCCAAACTTCACACATTAACTTAGGCATATTCTAATACCAAAATATCACTTTGATTCACCTTAAAACATTATCCAACTTGTTACCCAATTTCCTTACCAAATCTCTTAACACTTGTAACATTCTCCAATTGGTTTTCTAAGTGGTGTTTCACCTATAATGACTACTATACCAAGATGTCTCCCTCACCATCACAACATCATTTCCCAAGCATCTCTTCTTACTAACCCAAATCTTCTTTTCACAACTTCTTAAAATTCCTTACCTAAACATCATTCCCTCCTTATTCATCAACATTACCTAAACCTTAAACAAACTTCTCCAAGACTTTAATACACCTAAAGAACACCTATTGGATTTCTAGAACTTCCAAGATAATGCCTAAATCGTTGTAGCACTTTAGAACACCTTAAAACATGTTTTCATTCTTAGTAAAACATTTATCCTTTCCTAACATATCCTAGTTCACCAAAGTTCATTTAAGCACTTAAAACTCCTTATACATTATACAAATTTTGCCATGGGTTCTCTTAGCACATCATCATTCCAAAACTCATGGTTGTCACCATTAAACATTCAAGAACACCTATATCCATCAAGAGCCTTCTCACACACATAACTTCACAAAATTTACACTACATCACAATATAGTGCATAAACTTAATTGCTTGGCACTTAGGCCCTTAAATAACATGGCTCTTAGGCCCTTAAATTGCATAAACCTTAAACACTGAATTTCCACATGCATATATTGCCTTTGACCTGCGAATACACCCAACAATACATATGCCCTTTAATAATCTCCTTAAGAACATTTTACTAGGTCATTCACCTTTGGCTCCTTAGGTATTTTATTAAGCAAATCAAGCTCATTTTCCTAAGGCATTTAAACTACATTGAGATAGTTTGTTTACCTCTTTTTCCTCACAAACTTCTTTCTTGTTTCCTTGTAAAACCGGTAAGGATGTTTGGTTGTTTGTCCACTTCTAAACAATGTACAAATAATAGAATGAGTATTCAAGCATTATGCTTCAACTCATTGTAAACCCTAGGCACATATATTGTCTTAATACATTAAGGTAATTGTTTTACCTTGGAATTGGAAGAGAGCTTGAATAAGTATCAAGAGAGGGCTCCACCAAGCCGTTGAATGAATGGAATGTAGCTAAAACAATGCAAGGTAAGTACACCATTAATGGTGATTTTCGGTCAATATAAAAAACATGGAGGAAACATGATTTTTCTTTGAGATTCCTTACCAAGAAGCAAAGGAGATCAATAATGTGTAGAAATACAAGCTCAAGCTCCTTCAATGGTGGAACTCCATGGCACCGAAATGGGGCTCTTGGAATTTTAAGAAGATAGGAATGAAGAGCTTGATGAGACAAAGAGAATGGTGGTGTTTGTTTTTGATTTGGTTAAGTGAGCTAGGAAATATTGGCAATGGAAGATGGTAGTTGGTGCTGTTGCTGTAGCATCACCGTGAGAGAGAGCAAGAAGGAAGGAAGAAGACGTGGGAAATGAAGAGAAATGAGAGAATGAAGATAAGTTCTACCTTTTGGAAGATATTTGTAGTTAAAGTAAATAATAACTTCTACTTTACTACATTACTTAGTTTTTTTTTTGTTTAGTGTGGTGAGTCACTAAGAAAACTGGCCCCCATATTAAAACAAGGGGTGTTTTAGTCTTTATTGATCAATTGTCTCACTTATAACAACATATGTTACAAACTAGCTTATTAAAGTTACTATTCATGAAAACAAGGCACATAGAAGTGAAATTTTTGATTTCCCATTGATATAGACTTCTAAATGTGATACTATATAGTACACATGTTAATTAAGGAGTAATGATGGACATCTAGCCATTCAAAACTCATTTACAAGGCAATTTTTCAAAAACGTGCTTTAAGACTCCTTAAAGCACTTTTTGTGTTTTAACTTGTTTTCAAGCTTGGTTTTCTTTGGTAATTGATTTAATATGTTCATTAACATATTTATAAGGTATAGGTATGACCATTAGGTCTTATACAAATTTATCCCAAGCTTAGAGCACATTTTTGCTCTTATTGACTTTAAGGTATTTTCTTGTGTTTTGTTTGGATTAATTGTCTACCAAAGTTTCCTAAGGACTTAATTAGCCTTATTAAATCATAATTGAATATTATTAAGTCTTGGTAGGCTCTTTGGGTCCTAACCAAGTTCACTCCTAGCTTAGAGCATGTTTTTGCTCAAGCTGTGTCTTAGTGCTTTATTGCATTTTACTATGGTTTAAATTATCACTGATGTTTCTAAGGCACTTTTAGCCTTTACATACCATAGTTTAAATGTTTAACGACATATCAAGGTTTGGGGTATTTCATTGAGCTCATGTTTTCTTGCCTTATCATTCTCTTATGTTTCAAGGTAAGGAAAATCAAAGAAGAACCAAGTTTCCTTTCATTTTCTTGTATAACTGAAAATTCACCATGTAATGGTGTCTTCTTTTGGTTCTTTCTTAGATTCATTCCAAACTTCAAAGGACTAGGTGGAGTCCTCTCTTGCTATTTAATCAAGTTCCCTTGCAAATCCAAGGTAAACATCCCAATTGGTGTTTAAAACACTTATGTTAATCTAGGGTTTGTTCATGAGCTTAGGTATAATGCTTAATGCTCATTATCATTATTTGTATATTGATTAGAAGTTTGACAAGCAATCAAAAGTCCTTGTCGATTTCAATCAAGGAAACAAGAAAGAAGTTTGAGAGGAAAAGAGGTAAATAAACTATCTCTATGTAGTTTGAATGCCTTAGGAAAAATGAGCTTAATTTGCTTAATAAAATACCCAAGGAGCCAATGGCAAAAGAGCTAGTGAATTGTTCTTAAGGGAATTGTTAAAAGGCATATGAGAGGTTGTGTGTAATTGCAGGTCAAAGGCAATATATATGTGGGAAATTCAGTGTTTAAGGTTTATGCAATTTAAGGGCCTAAGAGCCATGTTATTTAAGGGCCTAAGTGCCAAGCAAGTTAAATGCACTATTTTGTGATGTAGTGTAATTGGGTGAAGTTTTGTGTGTAAAGAATGTTTCTTGTGAAGGTATATGTCTTTGATGGTTAAAGGATGTGTATTGTGACATTGAGTGTTCTTGGATGGTAGTAAAGTGAAAAACTATGTGTTTTGGTGTAAGGTGATACAAGAGAAGCTATGGCAAAATTTAGTTGATAAACAAAGGAGTTTATGTGTTCTAATGAGATTTTATGACCTAGAGGTACTAGGAAATTGTTAAGTGTTAAGATGGTGAAAGAAAGTGAATTATGATGTTTTAGGTGTTAAGATGCCATGGGCATTGTCTTGGAGGACTTAGGGATCAATGGGAGTTTTAAACACACCAAGGTTATGTTATGGGAAGTGCTAAGTCTTGTGCAAATTTTGGTAAACAAAGGAAGTATAATACCTTGAGAAGGATTAAGTGTGAACTTGATGAGAGATGTCAAGAAATTTGTATAAAGGGAAGGTGGATGATAAATAATGCTTTGGAGTAGTTGAAAGAGTGATGAGAATGCATTTCGGGATAGTTGTTATCATAGGTATGGAACACCACTTGGAAACTTAAGGAAAAACACAACAAGTGTTAGGAATTTTGAAAGAAAATGATAAGTGTTTAAGGAGTTATAAGATGAGTTTTATGGATATTATATGAGGGTATGAGTGTGCCAAATGGTGTTGGAAAACATTGGAAGGCTTGAGGAAAAGTTTGGAGAAGGTTTGGCAATTTTTGGGCATGTTCTGGTGTCGACCGACCCAGGGGACCGACCCAAGGTTGGGTCGGACGGCCTCTGTAAGACACCAGTAAGTGGTTCTAGAACGGTCCGACCCAGGGGACTTGGGTCGGACATGGGTCGGTCGGGTGAGTTTAAAACGGATGAATTCTGGAATGGTCCGACCCAGTGAATTTGGGTCGGACGTGGGTCGGACGGAGTGTAATTTTCAAATCTGAGAATTACTGGAAGGGTCCGACCTAGTTGGTTGGGTCGGTCGGTGGGTCGGTCTGACCCAAAACATGTAAAAAAAAAACAAACAAAGTGTGACTTATGTAGTAAACCCTAGTGGGTATAATGGTGACAACCAAGTGTAAGTTTAAGCATAAAAAACATGTTATACAATCATGTAAAGTGTTTAGTGAACCGGAACTCAATAAGTAATTAACCGACATTATCAATTATGTTTAGGAGCTACGTTTGGCGGGACTCATACGCAGCAAGGACCAAGGTATGGTTTTCTTGCAACCTGTGTCCTACCGGATTACATCGGCTTGTATGCCAATGTGTTTTTCTGAATGTTTGCCACGTTATAAGATAAAAATATGTAATGAGTTTACAGTAATTCATATATGTGGCGTGTCTAGTTCCGATACCATTTAACCTCGAAAGTGTTAAACCTTAGCTAACTGAGTCTAGGATCACACGAGAGATCGGTATTCTGTTTTAACGACCCGAACCATGGGACGTTCTAACCACGGCTATGCGTGAGTTAATTGTGTGATGTTTGTGTGTGAATGTATGGACCTCCCTTGTGTGTTTAACCCAGTTGTAATACTTATGGTGTGTGGTGTAATAGGTTCCATAATGGAGCTCTAACTGTTTACTTATATTATATATGTACTAATGGGGGGTGAGGAATCCGGTCGTTCTGGTCGCGCGTTGTTTGGGAGTGGGTATCCATCCTTGCTTTACCTTCCTCTCTGTTATGGTTGTTTTTCCTTCTTAGATTACAATCTCCCACTAGCTTACTCCAAAGCTTAGCTATTCTGACTTATGATCGGTTTAGGGGGAACATGTGTTTGTGTGGTGTGTTCCGGTCACTATATCTGATCCATCTTTAAGTTAAGTTACTCGTCCGACTATTAGGACGGTAACGAGTGTTGTATAACGAGCTTAACATGTGGGTGACATCATTCTCTAGGCTCACAAGTGAATTAACTATGTTTGGGTCGGTTCCTAAGAGAACCGTTCCCGTTATGTTATGTGTTATTGTTGTACTGCAATTCCCATTGTGATGTTATGTTATATGTACGTTGAAACGTGAAAAGTGTTGTTATGTGGAGTATGTGGATCATGGATATGAATCCCAGTTTATAAAAGAGACATTTATGGATAACCCGACTAGTGGGTAAGTGTCGTCTATCGAGGAAATAGCTCCAATAGAGGAGAAACATTCTAGGGTCAAAGAACACAAATAGTGATTTATTAAGTGTAGATGTATTGTATGTATTTGTTGTGACCACTGTTGTGGATTGTAATGTGATGTGTGTTTATGGTGTACATGCATGATTTAAATATAATCAACCGCATGCTAAGACGACAAATAGTTGTGCGTGGCCCGGTAGCATGCGGGCTGCGGGATTACCATACCACCAAAGGTGCTGAGCCCCTTGGGGGCCACCCTTTTCTTCTCTTTCCTATTTCAGGTACAAGGAGCTGGAAGCCGTATGAGAGTAGGACGGGGTAGTTGTTTGTACATGGGTAGCCATTTAAATTGTTTATGTATCGTAGGTGTAGTAAGACCGAAATTGTTATCGGCATTAGTTTGTAAATACTCGGTACAGTTGGAATGTTTATGTATGTTGGTTGTTGTTAATGGAAAGGGATAGTAATGTGTAGAAGCTTGGGAATCTAGTCCATCAGACCGATACAATGTATATGTATTAGCCTTGTTAGCCACGTGGGTGGTTAACAGCGTGTAACACCATCGAGTTAAGTAATGTGATGAGTTAAGTTTTCCGCTGCAAATGGTTATTAAGTGTATTATGGTAGTTGGGGTGTTACAACATCAAAGATATGTTGAGTGAAGATATGCTGAATATATCTATCATCCAAGCATATTCCCTATAAGTGTTACTTTTTGTTACATTTTGTTACTTGTTGTTTCTTACATTCGAAAATAACTTTGAATAAATAACTTATAATTTTAAAGACTACCTTGTTTTTTTGTTGCTCGTCCACCTTTAACTATTATATTTTTTGTCGAAGGTATCTGATGGTTAAACTGCGTCACAAAAACTAGGAGACATGCTGACATTCTTACGCCCTAAAACAACATCGCTTGATGGCTACTAATAGAGACCTGGCCGGATAATAGAACTATGTCTATCATGGTATAACGAAGGCTGTTCAAAACGGTAGATACGTGATGATCCCCTTCCATCAAACGTGAGTAATACTCTCCCTATTGCATTTCATTTGTTTTGGTAAGTTTGTGACTTATTGTATTACTAATAATAAGATATTTTCAAAATTACAACCTTAGCAACCATTGGCTACTCCTTATACTATCCATGGAAACATCACAATTGCTTGTGCTTGACACATTACGAATGTGTCGTGAACTACAAATTGACAACTTCATTAAAGCGTAAGTGTTAGTTAATTTACGTAACTTATTGTTTGTCTATATAATATGATGAACCGGAATTGACGATTTGATTTTTGAGTGTAACAGTGCTCATTCGAAGACGGTTCTTCAACAGTTCTATCAGCTTTCAATCGTTCATCTTGAGGTATAGTTGAAAGCATTATATATTTATATTCTCAACAATAAGTTTAATAGGTTATTAATCACTATTACGTGAGTCGTAATTTGATATTTATGATCATTTGTTTTTGTTTTATATATACTTGTCAGTGTCCAAGTGTAACACCCCTACCGCTAAAACTGTAATTACCGTCCAACTCCTTATACTTTCGTACTCTCGCAGCGGATACATACTTACTCAACGGCGGGTGATACAATGCCGTTAGCCACCCACGTGACTAACAAGGCTGCTACTACATACAGCATCGGTCTGATGGACCGGAATATCCGAGTACTACTCAATACCATACATACTCCCATTACATGCTGAGTACTACAATACTCCATTCGATACAATACTCCATTCAATACCATACTCCATTCAATACAATACTCCACAATTCCGTACAAGGTAATACACTACGCATACCGAGTTTACTAGGTTCCAAAATCATTACAGTACTTCTCCCAAATTCATACACACTCACTAGGAGTCAATCTGCTACCCATTCCTCACAAACTAGATACTTCTAATTACAAGGCGCGCCACCGGTCTCTTACCTTGACCGTATTCGCTCCGGGTACCTGCACACTAAAAACGTTCCCCCGAGGGGGTCAGCTTTCGCTGAATATGATAACCGCATACCCCGCGTACTAGCGAGGGTACGCCGACCATTTGGTCGAATACATGCAATTCATTTTGCAATACATACATTCATACATACATACATACATGCTTTCATTCACGATACTACGATACTACACAAGTATACATACATACGCACAGAACAATACATGCTTGGAAGACAACACGAGTCAACCAATACTTACTTACCATCTTCCAGAATATACATACACGGTACATACTCATTACATACACAATACGCAATATGGAGATACAATTCTCCAATACATACAAAGGTCCAGTTAGCTTCATTACACACCCGGGTTAATCGGGTGTTCGGTACTCTTTTACTTCCGGTCAATGACTTACAATAGTCAAGACCAATACACATACAATACTTGCTTCTTACATACTTTACTTCCAGTTAATTCGGTGTGACCTCCGGGCAGGGATTACTACATCCCACCACCGGGCTTTAGGGTGGCCCACTAATCCAGGATGCTACCCATTCAAGGGAATTGGTCCATAGAGAAGATTACAGCCAGGATTCGGATCCAACCTCTTGTGTTTCCTTATCCTCACGCGTGGCCGAAACTATATCAGACTTCTACTCATTCCTTTTTACTCACTACTCAAGTTAGGAGTTAGAATGTTAGGAATTAGCAGAAGTCAGTACTACATTTCCATGCATACATACAATACACGAGTACACAATACTTACACATACTTCTCATTCCCATTCATTCATTTCATGAATTATACAAACTTGTTGTTCAAGAAGATACAACAAGAACAAATAGTTCAAACACGGTTAAGTGCAATATAAGTCCGATTCGTGCAATTATCTTATTGGTGATCACATAAGCACACAAATCGGGGTAACCAGGTTAGGATACAGGGCATGAAGAAATCATACCGTACACCGTCGTATTCGCACTACCGGTTCCTTGGAGATCAACTATTTGATTCCTATACATACATGGAGTAGCATGATCAATGATCTATTATTGATCGAACTTACTCCTTCATTGATACTTTCATTTTTTACTTACCACTTCATTACTTTCTTCTTGATTATAAAACTTCATTTACTTTAATACTACTTCTTAAACTTGTTTTCCTTACTCCTTTACTTACTTTCTTACCATTACTACTTCATTAATGTGTATACCCACCTACATATGCTTATATGTATAGGCATATATATATATATATATACATGATTGATTACTATAATCATATAATAAAATTTTTTTTTGTTTGACTCGACCGACTTTGCAAGTCCGGTCGCAAGTTCGGTCCGGGTCAGTAGGCTACATCGGTGAAAACCAGGGCCGACCGACCTGCAAGTCCGGTCCCAAGGTCGGTCCATTCCAGTAAGTTCCCTTCGTGAGAATTTTAGCCCGACTGACCTTGCAAGTCCGGTCGCAAGGTCGGTCCATTCCAGTAGCTTGCATTACGGGAATTTTTCTGGCCGACCGAACTTGCAAGTCCGGTCGCAAGTTCGGTCCATTCCAGAAGGTTTCAGACGGGAGAATTTTCTGGTCCGACCGAACTTGCATGTCCGGTCGCAAGTCCGGTCGATTCCAGAAGGTTTCCCGTCTTTGTAAATCTGGGCTCGACCGAACTTGCAAGTCCGGTCGCAAGTCCGGTCCGGCCCAGTACTTCAGTTTTAAAATTTGTTTTCAACTGATTTATTTACCCATTACTTCCCCAATCTTTACCAACACTCCCCCACATGGTTACCACTCATTTGGATGCTCTAAATCACCTTAATTCATTCTCCAAACTTGCTGCTCCATTCTTACACAACTTACTCAATATTTTCTCATTTCATCTCAACACTTATACTAGTTCCCATTTCACCAATGTTACAGATTTTCAACCTAACCTTTATCATTCAATACTCTTACTACCAATACCACTACTAATATCCTCATTACATTACCTTCCACTCAATCCTTCCCATTATCTAGCTCCTTTCAAAATCTGTTACAAAGTGGTTTACTTCACACTTTAGGCTCTCCAAGCACACCTAGTTTCTCCTAGTTCCTCCAATGCATTATACTACTTCTTGCTACAGATTTTACACTTTCACATCCTCCTACTACAAGTACCAATCCATAGTTACTAAATATCTCCACTAACTTCCATACACACCCTGGTTCTCCCATTCACCAAGTCATCCATAATTGTACATATTCCTACCAAAATTTTGCCATAGCTCAGCTACTTTTCTTACTTAGCCACACATACACCTTCTCACCAAATTCATGCCTATTCTAGCCATACTCATACAAGGGTTCTACCAGCACACATACAAAATCCCAATACACCAATATTTCCTCAATCCACAATACAATACTCATATACAATTATTTGGCTCTAAGGCCTACAATCCACATACTTGCTCTTAAATACTCAAACTTCACAATTCACAATACTAGTACAAGGTTTTGGGTTCTTTAAATATTTTACCCATTCCCATTACTCTAATGCAATAGAATTTAACATTAGGAAAGGGCTCTTACCTTGAGCTTATACTCCCTTCTTTCTTTCACATTTTTCCTCCTTCTTTCTTTCTTGCCTCAAAATCGGCTACATGGGGAATGGAGTTGCCAAACTCCATTTCCATCACCCAATGTACACAAAATAAGTGCAGTTAAAATGCTAACCCTTAAATTAACACTAATTCATTGGAGTGTTTAGAATACAAATTCTAGGGTTTACCTTTGGAGTGTTTTAGGAGGGGCTTTAGCCCTTGGTTTAAGAAGGAGAATCCACCACCATTGCAAGGTGAAATTTATGCTCAAAAGAGAGAGAGAAAATGGAGTATTACAAGGAGGTAAAAATCGGTTATGAAGCAAGATGGAAAGAACATGAGTTTTTCGTGTAGATTTTTACCTTGATGGGGAGAGGGAACCCCAAGCTACACATTGATGCTATTTTCTTCACCAATGGGATATACCCACGAAAATGAACTTCATCATTTTGTGAATTTTAAAAAGAGGGAAGTGTAGAGGATGATGAGGGGAGCAAGAATATGTATTTATTTTCGCATTTGGGGCTCACATGGAGATAGAGCATGGTGTCAAAGTGAAGAAGCCATTGGAGCTTCTTGGAGCTTCAAAAATCGCCCAGCATAGGAGGGAGAAGAGAGAGAAATCGGTGGGGATAAGGAAGAAGAGAGAGATGACGGAAATGAGAGAGTGAGGTGTGAGAGTGTTTTATTTCCTTTTACTTTATTGTTGTCCTTTAGCATATTAGAGAAGTAAAGAGAGTGTGAGGGAAAGGGGCTACCGATCACACACACACACTCACTCAAATTTTTGCTTTTTATTTACAAAATTGGACACACAAGTTTTCTTTTATTACAATGTCACCCCACTACTTCCCGGTTGTTACAGTTTTTACTAACCGGGACCCGTTTTCCGGAATTCTCTCGCCTAATTATTTTTATTGACTATTAAGCTTTCATACATGCTTAATAATTGTTATTTAATGGTTCAAAATTTTTACGGGTCTGTTTGACCACTTAAAGTCACGTTTTCGGGTTTCCTCGAAAAACGTGTGCTAAAGCTCTTTTAGCGTTTTAATACATTTCTTGGATCCGTTTTCTTCGGGAATCGTTCCCATGTATCATTTAGTTCTTATTAAACCTTTAGAATCCATATAATATGCTAACCGAGGTCTCATACCTCCTATGGTTATTTAACGCTTATTTAGCGTTTTCCGCTTTTTAAGCCTTTATTTATTTCTTTTGGATTTATTTTTCCTTACCAATATTACTCTAGCATTATTAGGCTCTTAAATACGGATTAGAATTATCTTAATCACTATACTTAAGTTTGGGGTATTTCACCAAGGCAAAATGACTCCAAGAGTTGTGGTTACTTTGTAATGCGATACATGCGTGAAATTTGCTTAAACATAGAGAAGCTCACAAACGATGATGAGGTATATTATACTTTCCATTACATATATATTTTCTAAATCTATCTATCATTATTGTTTAAAGCGAATACATATGTGTCTTTGTATATATACATATTTGTTTATCTCATTAAGTATGTAATTAATTGATTTGCTTGTTCTCTACAGGTTCGAGCACTTTTTAAGAACGCAAGCAAAACTTTCACAGCCAACGATCTGCAATTAGTTAGTGAAATACCCTCAAATTTCGACATAGGATTAATTTAATATATGGTAGAGATAAATATGATACTATATAGTTAGTCGGGAATAGTATTAATAGAGGCCTAGAAAAGTTCCATAATCCTTTTTATCTTCTGGAATAATTATAATGATTATAACTCCTTATTCTTATCAATATTATACGTATATTTATTTATTTCCAACTCTATAGACGTTATCACATTCTTCAAATCGTCAGTGTTCAAAATGGATTTTGCTACCTATAATAAATTACTACTATTATTATTATTTCTAAGAGCACAAGTTGGATTTTGCTTCTTCTTAAAATATCTTTCTCTTTCCTAATTATGTTAAACATCAAATACATTTCCCACTATCCAGGATCTCCATTTCTCTCTTAAATTAGTTACTAATATTCATTTATTTTTTTTAGACAAATATTTTTCCTTAGAATATATTTATTCATTCTTGCCCTATAACGCCCCTATTTAACAAAAATGCAGCGGAAATAAAATACTAAGGCGATTACAGATCATCGGGTTCCAAACATCCGGCACCAAACCTCACCAATTATTGTAACACCCCACCTACCACCGTACACATAACATCAAATTGCAGCGGAAAATTCAACTCATCACCTTACTTGATTCAATGGTGTTACACGCCGTTAACCACCCACGTGGCTAACAAGGCTAATACATGTACATTGTATCGGTCTGATGGACTAGATTTCCGAGCAACTACACAATACCATCCTTATTCCGTTTCCAACATTTATTATTACATACATTCCCACTGTACCGAGTATTTACAACTAATGCCGATAACAATTTCGGTCTTACTACGCCTACAATGCTTACGCCATTAAATGGCTACCCATGTATAAACATCTACCCCGTCCTACTCTCGAACGGCTTCCAGCTCCTTGTGCCTGAAATAGAAAGGAGAGAAAGGGTGGCCCCCAAGGGGCTCAGCACCTTTGCTGGTATGGTAATCCCGCAGCCCACATGCTACCGGGCCACGCACAACTAATTGTCGTCTTAGCATGCAGTTGATTATATTAAAATCACGCATACAAACCATAAACACACAACACTTTGCATACACCCAACGATAGGGCTCAACATATATCCAACACATCCACACTTAACAAACCATCCAATGATTCCTTTAACCTTAGAGTGGCTCTCCTCTAAAACGGAGCTACTTCCTTAATGAACGCCACGTACCCATTAATCGGGTTATCCTTAAACGCCTCTTGTCACAAACTGGGATTCATTTCCATGATCCACACACTCCATATCATACAACATATCTCATTTCTCACATAATAAAACACAACAACACCTTTTTGTTTCGACGTACACATGATAACATCACAATCATTTTAAACACCTAACGTATACTTAACGTAGCATAGCAAGGGAATTCGCATAGCACAACACCAATACATAACACCGTAGATCGGTTCTCACAAGGAACCTTCCACCATAGTTAGTATACATAGTGAGCCTAGAGATTATTACCAATCCCATGTTAAGCTCGTTACCAACCTCGTTACCGTCCGGTTATATAGAACGGTTAACTTATACCCAAGGTGTGTCGGATATAGTAATCCCAAGCACACCGAAATAACATTCGTATGCCCCTGTGGCCCGACGTGAGTCAGTAACTAGCTTTGGATAAGCTAAGGGAAGGTAGAAACCAAATTGGAGTACCACCTATACATACACCAAGAGAGCCGAACCGGATATGATATCGACTCCCGTCCATCACACGCGTGGCCGGAACAACCGGACTCCTCACCCCCCATTAGTACATATACACTTATAAATAAGTAGTTAGAGATCCATTATGGAGCCTACCACATCCACACACCATACGGTATCATAACCGAGTTAAGCACACAAGGGAGGTTCACACACTTGCATACAATAACAATGTCCAACTAACTCACACATAGCCGTGGTTAGCACGTTCCCAAGGTTTGGGCCGTCAACTCCGAATACCGATCACTCATGTGTTCCTAGATTTGGTTAGCTAAGGTTTAACACATATTTGAGGTTAAATGGTATCGGAGGCCAAATTCGCCACATAAATGAATTACTATAAACTCATTACATGTTTTAATCTTACAAGGTGGCAAACACTCAGTAAAACATATTGGCATACAAGCCGGTGTAATCCGGTAGGACACAGGTTGCAAGAAAACCATACCTGTCACCGGAGTCCACTTTACCACGTCCACTTATGTTCCTCGAGCAATTCTCGAACAACTGATAACATTACATGTACTTTTATTAACATCGGGGTAGCATGATTATTTAATGTCTAATGCTTATAATTTTTCCCCGTTAACTTAGTTACATAACTTCACTTTTTAACTTGTTTTACTTTCACATTTTATTACAACTTTTCACCCACTTAATTGTCATTAAAACTCACCTAACATGTCCTTAACATCCTCATAACATCATTAACCATCAATCCCCATCATTACACACCCATTTCCATACTTTAAACAATGTTTTTGGTCCATACAGCGCCTTGTCCGAACTTGTGTCCGGACTTCTCAAGTTCGGACACCGTTCGAGACTCTAAGGGTGCAAATTGGTGGACGTCCGAACTTGCGTCCGGACTTCCCAAGTTCGGACGCCGTTCGAAGCCAAACCAGAGAATGAATTATGTGTGTCCGAACTTCCCATGTTCGGACGGTAGTTCGGACATCAATCGAAGGTCAGAAAACTCACGCGCACAGAGGCACGTCCGAACGTCCACGTTCGGACGGTAGTTCGGACGGGCCAGAACCTCATTTTCCAAGTCTTGTTTCACCCTTTCTTCATCCTTTAATTACCCAAGCTTCATACATGAACTTTGGCATATTCTAATACTAGAATATCACTTTGATTCACCTTAAAACATAGTCCAACTTGTTACTCAATCTTCTTATCAAATCTCTTAACACTTGTAACATTTCCTTTTGGTTTTCTAAGTGGTGTTTCACCTTAAATGACCACTACACTAAAATGCTTCTTTACCTTCATAACATCATCTCTTAAGCATCATTTCTTACAAAACAAATCTTCTTTTTCACACCTTCTCGAATTCCTTTCTCAAAACCTTACCTAAACATCATTCTCTCCTTATTCATCAACATTACCTAAACCTTAAACAAACTCCTCCAAGACTTTAATACATCCTAAAAACACTCATTGGATTTCTAGAACTTCCAAGCCAATGCCTAAATCCTTATAGCACCTTAGAACACCTTAATGCATGTTTTCTTCCTTAGCAAAGCATGTATCCTTTCCTAACAATTCCTAGTTCACCCAAGTTCATTCAAGCACTTAAACTCCTTATACATTTTACAAATTTTGCCATAGGTTCTCTTAGCACATCATCATTCCAAAGCTCATAGTTTTCACCATTGAACACTCAAGAACACCCAAATCCATCAAGAACACTATCACTCACAAAACTTCACCAAATTACACTACATCACAATATAGTGCATAATTAAACTTGCTTGGCACTTAGGCCCTTAAATAGCATGGCTCTTAGGCCCTTAAATAGCTTAAACCTTAAACACTGAATTTCCACAATACATAAGCCTTTGACCTGCAAATACACACAACATGGCATATGTTCTTTTACTATTCTCCTTGAGAACACTTTACTAAGTCATTCACCATTTGCTCTTTAGGTAGTTTTAACAAGCATTATAAGCTCATTCCTCCTAAGGCATTAAACCACATTAGGTTAGTATATTTACCTCTTTTCCACCCAAACTTCTTTCTTGTTTCCTCATAAAACCGGTAAGGCATTTCATTCCTTGTCAACTACTAAACAATACACCAACATTGAAATGAGTATATAAGCTTTAAGCTTCATCTCATTGTAAACCCTAGTTACATATATTGTTTTAACACATCAAGGTAATGTTTTACCTTTGAATGGAAAGAGAGCTTGATAAGTATCAAGAGAGGACTCCTCCTAGCCCTTGGAAGATTTAAATGAAGCTAAAACAAGACAAGAGAAGACACCATTACAAGGTGCATTTTCGGTCAACACCAAAAATGAAGGAAATGGAGTTTTCTTTGGTTTTTCCTTACCTTGAAGCAAAGGTGATCAACAAGGTATCAAAATATTAGCTCAAGCTCCTTCCATGGAAGTTCTCCTTGGCACCGAAATGGTGGTTTTGATGATTTGAAAAGACAATGTTGTAGAGCTTGCTCCAACTAAGAGAACGGTAGTCTCGGAATTAAATTCGGAGCATGGAGTCATAAGTTACAAGTGAAGAATGAAGAATGATATGGTTCTGTTGGAAACCGATGGAGAGAGAGGAAAGGTGGCCACCGTGGGAAGTGAAGAAAGGAATGAGAGAATGAAGATAACCTTTGCTTTTTGAAGATATTTGTTCTTTTAAAGCAAATAGTACATTAATTAGTCATTCTTTCTTTTCTTAGTAAATTAACAAGGGTGGTGAGTCACCACACCTTAAAAACCGGCCCCCAATAGTACCTAGGGGTATTTTAGACTTTATTAATCAATTGTCTCACTTATAACATTATATGTTACAAACTAGCTTATTAAGGTTACTATTCACAAAAACAAGGCACATAGAAGTGAAATTTTTGATTTCCCATTGATATAGCCACCCAAATGTGATACTATATAGTACACATGTTAATTAAAGAGTAATGATGGACATTTAGCCATTCAAAACTCATTTACAAGACAATTTTTCAAAAACGTGCTTTAAGACTTCTTAAAGCACATTTTGTGTTTTAACTTGTTTTCAAGCTTGGTTTTCTTTAGTAATTGATTTAATATGTTCATTAACATATAAATAAGGCATAGGTATGACCATTAGGTCTTATACACATTTATCCCAAGCTTAGAGCACATTTTAGCCCATATTGACCTTAAGGTATTTATTTGTGTTTTGTTTGGTTTCATTGTCTACCAAAGTTTCCTAAGGACTTAATTAGCCTTATAAGTCATAATTAAATATTATCAAGTCTTGGTAGGCTCTTTGGGTCCTAACCAAGTTCACTCCAAGCTTAGAGCATGTTTTTGCTCAAACCGTGTCTTAGTGTTTTATTGTGTTTTACCATGGTTTAAATGGTTCATTATGTTTCTAAGGCACTTTTTAGCCTTTAAATACCATAGTTTAACATTTACACAACATACCAAGGTTTGGGGTATTTCAATTATAACCTAGGATAATACAAAGGTTACGGTCTAAACTCGAGAAAACATAACACAAACCTAACAATAGAAGAAAAACGCCAACGCTCCACAAATCCTAATTCCCATCCCAATCACTCATACTCTTCGTGGCCACCTGTATAACAATTCATACCTGCAAGATAAAATCAAGCAGCCCACCCCGGAAGGGGTGAGTCAGTTCCCTGGAATGGAACTGGTACAACTCTCCAAATCAGAAGTTTAAAAACATAACTCTTATAATAAACAATAGCTTGAAGTCAAATGCTTAAAACAAAAACAGAAGAACAAGGCTCAACCAAAACACCAAGTCAAAGGTAACAAGTCAAGGATAAGGATAAATAACAAGAAAGTAAAGTTAGTCAATTAATAGAAACCACATCATAAGTCAGTGATCATCCATTGCTCGTGTTAGACTCTTCCAATTAGGAGTAGAAAGACCCAAGTAGTCACAAGGACTAGGAATGGAAGAAGAGACCCATGAACCATAACTCAAGAGTGGAATAAAACCAATTGGGAGAGATGGCCCCCACCGCTAGTCAGTTTTCACAAGGACGAGGTAAACAGACCTCCACTGTCAGTTGTCCATATGGACGAGGTATAGCAGACCTCCGCTGCCACCGACCCGTTCTCAGTCATTGGTGAAGAGTGAGTGCACCACTTATTAGAAATAATCCATACCCAATACCAAGATTGACATTTCCCATATTCCCACTAGATTATTCATTGTACAAGTGCAATACCAAAACACTCAGTCCTATAGAGTGCAGAGGCGTAAACCCTCAACAGTCAATATCTAATGAGGCAACCAGATAAGAGGAACCAATGATCATGTGAGTTGTACATCCAAGGCTCAGTTAGTCACATCAAGCTGAGTTAGTCACACAAATAGTTTCCTTTCGAGATTCGTTCAAGCTCAGTAAGCGTTTCTCAAAACATTCCATAAAGTTCGTCACCAAAAGTATATGAGTACGAGAAATCATACCTGGTATATGTAGAAGTAGTAACCAAACTTGAAAATGCGAACTACTTCCACTAATCACCTATAATTAAAATATTCCAAGCATTGATTAGTTAAGGCACTATAATGCTACACATCTTTCATTCTCACTAGTCTATAGTTTTGGTTTACAGTTAATCTCTCCTAAGGATCTGGCTAGATCTCGTAATTAAATATTTAATGTATACTTTAACTTATTCCATTTACCTACTCCTGAATATAGGTTTAGCTTAACTAAACTCTTTAGTTACGCTTGGCTAACTTACTTTAATACCTATTTAAGGTTTATGATATGTATTTCCCCCTAATAGTCCACCTAGATGCCACATTAACATTTAATATTTTTAATTGTCTCGTATGAGTTAGGTTTATCCTAATTTTTCCCTTTTATTATGTTTCCCATAAGGTATGTTACTTCTTTTATTTACTTCTAATGTACTTATATATACACTTATATTTTCCTTAGGATTTATCCAAAACATTCTTTAAGAAATTCTTATTGTTTTTAATTATATTTAATATCTTTTAGACATATCCACAACTGATATATGGTTTATAAAATAAGGTATTTTTCCTAGTTTTAATTAAGCATACTAACCTCCATATTATATAATAATAAAATGTAGTTTAGTTTAATTCCTTGATTTAATATAAGTTTCTATTTTATTTCTCTAATATAATATATATATATATGTAACAATTTTTACTTCACTTAAAGTTAATACCCAAAATATTTATCAACATCCTGCTACTAGATGTTAACTTAGTCTTCTCAAATTTTTCCCAACCTAAAAAGTTTATTAACAGACTATACTTTAATTTTTCTTACATTAAAAACCTTATATTATAAGATAACTTATGAAAAACCCTAGCATTACAATTTTTAAACCTATTTCCCCTTGTCCAAAAATTCCCAAATTAAGTATATAGTAGCTATAACATTTTAGACATATTATAAACTTTTTATTTCATAAAAATTTCCTTATAAATTATCCAAATAATTCCATAATACTCGTAACTTGCAAAAATCATAACTTACGTTTAAAAACTCAAAACCCATATTAATTTACATCAAAATAAACTAGATTTTACAAGGAATCTATGGTTAAAATTTCAAGTCAAAATACATTCGGGAAGGCCATTAAATAAATCTAGCAAGTTAGGACTTTATTCTGGAAAACATATTAATTTATTACAACTTAAACCCCCACGATCTAATCTCGGCCATCCATTTTCATTAACCACAATCGGACGGCCTACAACTCGCGAGTTCATCAGGAATTCTCAATTCGCACCCGAGTACTAATCCCTCGATATCTCACAATCTACAGAACGAAATTAGATGATTCTTGTTCCTATCGATTCGAAATTAAATTCTGGTTCTAATGGTACCGATTTCCCTAATTATCATGCAGAATTGAAGATTTTCGAATCTGGGTTCGAAGTTAGGGTTTATATTTCGGTTTCGGTTATAAATCGGCTAATTCCCCTATTGTAATCCGTAATAGACTAAATTGGCATGAGGGTTTGACCGGTAATGAAGTTACAATTGGCAAAAACGGAGCAATTTGATCAGAAACTCATTGGAATTGCATTAACGGGGAGAATCAAATCGGAAATTTTGGAAACTCGTTATTTCATGTGGAGTTCAGGTAGGCTACTTCTCGAATCAACTCGCGCCAACTGAGAGGGATTTGATTCCCGTAACCTATCACAATCCAAACTAGACATGTAACTCTAGACGCTAGTGGAAGAATCATTGAATTTGATGAACTAGGGAGAAAGTTACAGATCTCACAAGATCTGTGTTTACCTAGTCGGTTTCGGAATAAACTAGGCAGAAATACCACCGTGATCGAGTAGGCAACTTTAGACAGCTTTATCTCCCAAACCAGTTAGAATCAGCCTTGGTCATTAACATGAAAGTTGTAGAGGGATTAGAGATCTTCAAAACAAGCTGAAGAACACGAAATTTGGCTGAGAAATGAAAAAGTTATGGCGAGACGAATTTTACCTGATTTCAGGAAAAACTGGAATTCTGGGTTACGAAATCTCAAGGAGGCAACTTTGGATCAATTTTCCGGTCATTGTAGAAGGAGGTAGATGATGTGTGAGTAATGGTTGGAAAGAGGAAAGATAGGAGAATCGAATGAAATAGACGGCATACCAAATGGTGGAGTAGAGAAAAAGATATAGGCGTCTAAAGTTCGACCCATGACATGCCAAAACTGAAGGAAACTTAATCGATTTAGCTAACTCTAGTGCTGACTGTGCGCGACACGTATCCTGAGGCGCGTGGCTGAGTCATCTGGCCCTGGACACGTCAGCAACCTCCAAAATTTTGGCTCTAAACTTCAATTTATCATAACTTTGGCTAGGATGATCCGTTTTTAACGTTCTTTTTATCAATCTTCTTGGTTTTCCATAACCTTTTTATTGGTATAGTTTTCATGGCCTGATTTGACCATTCTCAAAAAGTCAATCCTAGCAAAGCTTTTGAAGCTTTAAGGTTTCTATGATTTTATTTTGACTTTTAAGCCTTAAATCAATGTTCAAACTATTTCTAAAATCTTTATAATATAACTGGAGTGTCTTGAAATTTTCCCAAGATTTATTGACTTATAAATCTCACTATTAAATTCATAATACCATATAATAAATTAATATTTAATTTAGGGTTTACTAAAAGAAATCTCCTAAATTAATTTAAATTAATTTATGGGGTATTTCAGTCTACCCCCTTTAAAGGAACTTCATCCCGAAGTTTAACACCAACTAATAGCTACTTACACCACCTCAGGTGTGCTGCCAAGAATTACCAGGATGTTCATCCAATAACAATTCCAACCAAAATTCCATACCAATTGTAATTTCTCCCACAATCTATTTCCACTCATTTCCATTTCCAAATTCCACGCAAGATTACTCAACATCAGACCAAAACCATTATTTTTTTCATAGATAGAAATCAAGAATCACACAATAGAAATCAAGAATCACACAATGTATAAATCAAGTACATACATACTCCTCTCCATCATTCTACTAACAAAACAAACAGGGCATAATCTGGATGAGGTGACGAAGAAAGAGTATGCACTACCCCCCCCCCCCCGGAAAAGAGCCAAGGTACGCCCTCGTACCACTATGAATAAGAACCCATTAAAGGCAAGAATACAAGGAAATATCATGTGAATAGGTGTGGGTACTTCACTCTCATGGAGTCCTCAGTCTCCCAAGTATCTTCTTCAACCCCATGATGCTCCCAAAGAACTTTCACTAGCTTGACTGATCTGCCTCTCGTTTCCTGGACCTTCGTGTCCAAGATCCGAATGGGAGTCTCCTCATATCTCAGTGTAGGTTCAATCTCCAATCTCTCTGGGTGTAGCACGTTAGAAGGGTCAGGTACATACTTCTTCAGCTGAGATACATGAAACACGTCATGTACCTTCCCCAACTCTGCTGGTAGATCTAGTCGATATGCTGCTAGGCCCACGCACTCCGTAATCCTGTACGGACCAACATACTTAGGGCATAGCTTTCCTCTCATCCCAAATCTGAAGATGCCTCTCATCGGAGACACTCGTAGGAAAGCCATATCACTGATCTGAAATTCAAGCTCTCTGGTACGCTGATCCCCGAAAGATTTTTGCCTAGACTGCACCGCCCTCATGTGCTGTGAATAACTCTGATGTCATCCTGCAGTCTCTGAATATACTCCGGACCAATCAAAACTGTCTCAGCAGGGTCACTCCATGATAAAGGTGTCCGGCATGGTCTGCCATACAGAGCCTGAAATGGTGCCATGTTGATAGACGAGTGATAGGAGTTGTTGTAGGAGAACTCTACCAAGTGTAGACGCTCTACCCAACTCCCCTGATAGTCTAAGGCGACCGATCTCAACATATCTTACAGTGTCTGAATCGTCCTCTCGGTCTGCCCATCTGTTTGAGGGTGGAAGGCTGTGCTAAGTCACAGCTGAGTACCAAATGCCTCCTGCATCTGACGCCAAAATCTACTAAGGAAACGTGCATCACGATCGGAGACGATCGTCTTCGGTACCCCATGGTACCGGATGTGCTCTATGGTGAACACCTCAGCTAGTTTGGGCACCTTCCATGTGTCCTTGATAGGTATGAACTTAGCTGTCTTAGTTAACCTATCCACTATCACCCAAATTGTGTTCAATCCACCTCTAGCTGGAGGGAGACCGACCACAAAATCCATACTAATATCGTCAAACTTCCAGCACGGTACCGGTAATGACTGAATCTGACCTCCTGGTCGCCGATGCTCAAACTTCACTTTCTGACAGGTGAGACATCGGGAGATGAAGTCTGCTACATCCCTCTTCATCCCACTCCACCAGAATAACTTCTTTAAATCCTTGTACATCTTGGTGGCTCCAGGATGTACTGACAATGCAGAGGAATGAGCTTCAGAGAGAATCCTAGTCTGAAGTTTTGTCTCATCCTGAGGAACGCAAAGTCTACCTCTGACTCGAAGGTGTCCCTCGCTGTCTAGCTCGTAGTCATACTTTAGACCATCAGTCAACCCATCTGCTAATTTCTGCCTGACACCCTGTAGATACACATCACCGTCCTGAGCTGCATATACCTCCTCAGCTATCGTGGTCGTCTCTATGAGAGCAAGAAGTGAATGTGCTCTTCTGCTCAGAGCGTCTGCCACGACATTCCCTTTACCCTCAGTGTACTGGAGGTCGATATCATAATCAGCTAGTAGCATGATCCACCGTCGCTGTCTCAAGTTCAGCTCCTTCTGGGTCTAGATGTATTTCAAACTCTTATGATCTGTCATAATTTGGACCATGGCTCCATACAGGTAGTGTCGTCAGATCTTCAAAGCAAAAACTATGGAGAGGAGCTCAAGGTCATGTGTGGGATAATTTTCTTCGTGCTTCTTCAGCTGTCGAGAAGCGTAAGCCACAACTCTGCCTGAAATACCCCGACCTTAAATATGGCGATTAAATTATCGTAATAGGTATTTAAGAGCCTAATAATGATTAAGAAATATTGGTAAGGGAAAATAAATCCAAAGAAATAAAGAAACGCTTAAAAAGCGGAAAACACTAAATAAGCGGTAAATAACCATAGGAGGTATGAGACCTCGGTTAGCGTATTATATGGATTTTAAAGCCTTAATAAGGCCTAAATAATTTATGGTAACAATTCCCCAAGAAAACGGAACCAAATAATACATTAAAATGCTAATAGAACATTAAAGCACGTTTTTCGAGAAAACCCGAAAACGTGACTTTAAGTGGGCAAACGAACCCGTAAAAATTGTGAATCATTAAATAATAATTATTAAGCATTTATGGAAGCTTAATAATCAATAAAAATATTAAACGAGAAAATTCCGGAAAACGGGCCCGGTTAGTGAATAGTACCAAAACCGGGTACAATAACGAGCGTTTTCTGTAAAAGACGGAAAACGCTCCAACTAGTATACTGTAGGGGGGCGGTTTTATTAAGCTAAAATAACCCTCTCTCACACACACATAACTAGCTAATTAAATAATGGAGTCAAAAAGAAAAAAGCAAATAAAGTACAAAAGTACTCACCTTTTTCTCTCTCCCCTCATTTCCTTCTCTCTCTCCTATTCTTTCCTTCCCCCATCGTGAGCTCCCATCCTCCCTTCTGCCCAGGCAATTTTGAAGCTCTCCAAAAGCCAACAATGGCTTCCTCTCTTCTCTTGCTTGCCCAAGCTTCATTTAAGCCCCAAATTGAAAATAAATTGCATATTCTTCTTCCTCTCACCAAGGGCAACATTTCTATCTTTTTGAAATTTCAAATGGAGGAGTTTGACCTCCATGGGTTTTGGGCATTTGAAGAGGAAATGCTATCAAAGTGTAGCTTGGAGTCTCCTCTCTCCAACAAGGTAAAAATTTACATGAAAAACTCATGTTTTCTTCACCTTCCTTCACAACCGATTTTTTTTGCCCCATTTGTAATGCTCTGTTTTTCTCTCTCCTTTGAGCATAATATCAACCTTGCAATGGTGGTGGATTCACCTTCTTGAACCAAGGGCTAAAACCCCTTCTAAAACACTCCAAAGGTAAACCCTAGAAATCTTGCTTTAAACATTTCATTGAACTAGCATTAATTTAAGGGTTGGTATATTAATTGTAATTGTGTTGTGTTCATTGGGTGATGGGAATGGAGTTTGGCAACTCCATTCCCCACATAACCGATTTTGAGGCAAGAAAGGAAGAAGGAGGAAAAATGAGAAAGAAAGAAGAAAGTATAAGCTCAAGGTAAGAGCTCCTCCTTGATGCTCAATTTATTGCATTAGAGTAAAGGGAATGGGTAAACTACTAAAAGAACCTAAACTATTGTATTAGTATTGTAGTTGTGGAAGTTTAAGAAATTGTGAGCAAGTAAGTGAATTGTAGGCCTTAGAGCCAAAGAATTGTGTAAGTACATTGATATTGTGATTTGAGGAAGTAATGATGTATTGGTACTCAATTGAGTGCTGGTAGGACCCTTGTATGGGTGTGGCTAGATTAGGAATGAATTTGATGAAAAATGTGTATGTGGAGAAGTAAGAAAAGTAGGTGAACTATGGCGAAATTTCGGTAGGAATTATGTATTTAAGAATGACTTGGTGAATGAGAGAACCAAGGTGTACATTGGATTGAGTAGGTATGTTTAGTAGTGATGAATTGGTGGTAGTAGTATAAGAAATAGGAAGTGTAAAATCTGTAGCAAAAATGTGTAAAAATGCATTGGAGAAGTTATGAAAAATTAGTGTGTAAGAATTGGTAAAAAGAGTGTTGGACTTGGGTATAGATATTGTAGTTGCTTGGAAATGAATTGGAATGGTAATATGGCATTAGGAGAGGGAACTAGGCATGGAGGAAATAAGAACCCAAAATCTGTAGCAAAACCACTTGGAGAAATAATGTAAGTGCTGGAATGAAAATGTGGTGAATTAGTGTGTGAATTAGTATGAAAAGGAGTAAGGAGTTGGTAATGGATTTGAACATGTTTAGGAGCTTAATTAGGTGCTTAAACATGTGGGAATAAGTGTAGGAACCATTAGGAATTAACTGGGCAAAGTGTGGAATGTAACAGATTTTTAAAACTGCAAGTCTACAGAAAATGTAGCAGGGTCCGGGACTTAAGTCCAGGACTAAGTCCCGGACCAATGTAAAATTCAGGCCGAGAGTTGTATGTGAAGGGTGGTCCGGGACTTAGGTCCTATACAAGGACCCGGACCACCCCATTAAAACTAGCCGAGAATTTATAGAACTGGAGGTCCGGGACTTGATTAGGGTGCAAGGACCCGGACCACCTTGAAATTTTGTTCGAGAGTAAAGGCTAGCTCTGGTCCGGGACTTGACATATGTACAAGGACCCGGACCATGTGCAAAAACGACCCGAGAGTTCAGACCACAGGGTGGTCCAGGACTTAAGGCCTGGACAAGGTCCCGGACCAGCCCAGAAAAGTAAGAATAAGTTTATAAAGTGGCTTTTAAGAAAGGTTAGTGAATGGTAATGTTGGTATAAGATAATTAGTACTCAATTAATGATGTTTAAAGGTCATTAAAGGTATAAACAAGTATGAGGAATAATTAAGGAAGTTGTAAATTTGTAAACATTAAGGTAAACCGAAACAACGGGTCAACGGGGTAAGTACGGGAGTAGCAAATATGTATGTAATGTAATGCGTAGTATTGATTGAACCGTTTGGCATATAGCCGGGGGTTCAAGCATAGGACTCGAGAAACAAGTAAGGATTAAGGAACAAGAAGGCACTCGGGAAAATAAATTGCAGAAAAAGGTATGATTTCTTCATGCCCTGTATCCTAATCTGGTTACCCCGATTTGTGTGCTTATTTGATCACCTAAATAAGATAAATGCATGAATCGGACTATGTTGCACCTACTTGTGCTTGACTTATGTGTTCTTGATATTTATTGCCTAGAACACTAGTTTGTATAATTCATGAAATATATGAATGATGATGAAGTGTATTTGTACCCGGTACTGTATTTGTGTATTGTATTGTATTTTGTATAGTTGTGCACTTGAACAATGTATTGGTGTATGTGGCTTGGATGTTGACTTCTGCTGATTCCTAACTACCTAACACCTAACTTAAATGTGAGTAAATTGGAATGAGTAGAAGTCCGATATAGCTTCGGCCACACGTGAGGATGAGGAGACACAAGAGGTTGGATCCGATTCCTTACTCTTAAACTGGTCCGCGGCCCAAACCCGTTAAATGGGTAGCATCCCGGATTGGTGATTCAAGTAAATCCCGGTGGTGGGACGGAGTAGTCCCCGGGCCGGAGGTCCCGACGACTTAACATGAGTAAGAGTAAGAGTAAGTGAGTATGTATGAGTATGAGAATGAGTATGTATGCGTATGTATGGAATAACGAGTAAAAGAGTAATCTCCACCCGATTAACCCGGGTGGACAAATGAAGCTAACAAGTATTGTATATTGTGTATGTAGTGAGTATGTGCAGTTCGGAAGAAGGTAAGTTTGGATTGGATGGTTTATATTGTATTCCTTGTATGTAATGAAGTGTGTGTAAGTATGGATGCCTTGCGTAAGTACTGTAGTAATGTGTATGAAAGCATGTATGCATTATGTGTGAATAAATGAACTGCATGTATACGACCAAGTGGTCGGCGTACCCTCACTAGTACGCGGGGTATGCGGTTATCATGTTTAGCGAAAGCTGACCCCTTCGGGGGAATGTTTTTAGTGTGCAGGTACCCGATGCGGATATGGTCAAGGTAAGAGACCGGTGACTACACTTGGACAGTTAGTAGAAGAATGTAGAGGTGTACTAAGTGGCACACCCTTGTACTTAGGAAGTAAGTAGTTGTGAGGAATGGGTAGATGTAGACTCTTAATGAGTATCTATGAAATTAAAGGAGGTGTTGTATTTGTATAAGGATCTCAGTAAACTCGGTGTATTGTATCGTATTGAACTTATGGGGTATTGTAATGACTGGGAAGTTCAAGTATTTGATTTGGTAATTGGAGTATGTATTGTAAGTGTGTAGTACTCGGATATTCCAGTCCATCAGACCGATGCTGTATGTAGTAGTAGCAGTAGCCTTGTTAGTCACGTGGGTGGCTAACGGCATTGTATCACCCAACGTTGAGTATGTAAGTATCCGCTACGTGAGTCTGGATTGTATAAGAAGATTGGACGGTAATGACAGTATTAGCGGTAGGGGTGTTACACTGCCATTCTGCATCAATACTCCACCGATCCCCTTGCCTGAAGCATCGCAATAAACCTTGAATCCCTCATTTCCCTCAGGGATTACCAATACTGGAGCTGTGGTCAGGGCATCCTTCAATGCCTGAAAGGAGACCTCACATGCCTCTGTCCATACAAACGGGCTATCCTTCTTCATCAGACAGGTTAGGGCTTGGCTAGCCTGGAGAAATCCTTCACAAAGCGTCTATAATAGCCAGCTAACCCAAGGAAGCTCCGAATCTCAGTCACTGAGCGAGGTCTGTGCCAGCTCTTCACCGCCTCAATTTTAGCTGGGTCCACTGAAACGCCCTCAGCTGAGATCACATGACCAAGAAATGATACCTTGTCCAGCCAGAATTCACACTTGCTGAACTTGGCATAGAGTTGCCTCTCTCTCAGAATCTCCAAGACTGTCCTCAAATGCTGCTCATGTTCCTCCCTACTCTTGGAGAAGATCAAAATGTCGTCTATGAATACGACCACTGACTTGTCTAGCTGGGCTTGGAAGACCCTCTGCATCAGATCCATGAATCTCGCTGGTGCGTTAGTCAGTCCAAACGACATCACTGTGAGCTCGTAGTGGCCGTATCTGGTTCGGAATGCTGTCTTCTCTATATCTGATTCAGCTACTGCTATCTGATGATATCCGGAACGTAGATCAATCTTGGAGAACACCCTTGCTCCCTTCAGCTGGTCAAATAGGTCATCGATCCTGGGCAGTGGGTACTTGTTCTTGATCATGACATTATTCAACTCCTTGTAGTCAATACATAATCTCATGCTTCCGTCCTTCTTCTTGACGAACAGCATAGGAGCACCCCAAGGTGAGACACTGGGTCGGATGAAACCCTTATCTAGTAACCCCTGCAGTTGTTTCTTCAATTTAACCATCTCCGCAGGGCCCATCCGGTAGGGTGCTTTGGCAATTGATCCTGTACCAGGTATAAGGTCGATGTTGAACTCAACCTCCCTCAGTGGTGGTAGTCCAGGTAACTCCTCTGGAAAAACATCGGGGTACTCCGACACAACTGGTACATCACTCTTGAACTTCGGGTCTGTCCTCAGATCCTGGGCATAACAGTAGTAGGCGGTCGCTCCCTTGGACACCTCCTTCATCAGGGATAACGCCGATATAACCTTCACAATCGGCTGCTTGGGCTGCATTCGGTATGATACTGTGATCCCTATAGCTGACTTCAAGAGGAGACGGTGCTCTGCACAGTGTAGCCTACCTCTGTATCGCTGTAGCGTGTCCATGCCCACAATTATGTCGAACCCCATGCAAGGGAAGACAATAGCATCAAAGAGGAAATCTGCTCCCTTGATGTGTATGTTCAAGTCCTTACATTGCTTACTGCACTTGATTAACTCTCTGGATGGCAATAAGACTGAGTAGTCATGGATATCCTCTGTAGGGGCATCTATCTTAGCATGGAATGCATTGGATATGAATGAATGGGAGGCTCCAGAATCAAACAGAACAGTGGCTTCCATCTCATTAATTAAGAACGTGCCTGAAACCACAGAGTAAATTCAAAGATTTTCAGGCAACTCTTCCAAGGTAATAAATTAGGCTAGTAGTTATACCTGTGATGACCATCCCATTGCTCTTCACTTGGGCCTGGTTCAACACAGTCGACCTGATCTCTGTGTTTCCAACCCTTACAACGACGTAACAAAACTCATAAGATTTCAATTCTTATTAAGGTCTTCATGAGCATCTTAATGATTACAATGCTGAAATTGTAAAAATACAAGGCTAGATCTGTCTAAAGGTTAGGTTTAAACATCCAGGTTTTATGTGGGTCTGGTTGATGATGGATGTGGGGGCTGTGTGGGGCTTAATTCTCTTCACCCCATGGTAGATATGTCTGGCTGCTCCCCCGAATATCAGCACATCACCCGACTTCAGGAGGATCTTTGTAGCAAGATCCATTCTCTTCTGATCTCCAAATAGGAATTCTGCGTCGTCTCCAAGTGATATGGACACCACTGGAACTCCTCTAGTGATGGACTCTAGAGACTCATCCCTATCCTGATGTATTCCTCGCTTACCTTCTTTTCCATAGAAGTTGATGATGCACACGTCTGAGGTTAGGTCTGCGACGGGTTCATCCTCTAATTCTTGGGCTGCTTTAACTGTAGCTCCAATGATGGTCTGCAACTCTCATGGAATTGGTGGCACCTCCACCTCTTCATAGCTTCTAGTGGTGTGGTCCCACTTCTTACCTAGGCACATGATCTTCACCTTCATGGTTGAACCGTTCTTGAAGGTAGGGGTGTAAAAGTCTCCTCCTTTCACACCTAATTCTCTGATCTTGAGGATCAATGCATATTGGTCAGTTGGGGTCAAAAATTCTCGTAATAAGACCATCCCGGGTCTCAATATCTCACCTTTCTCTGGTGGGTATGGTTTGGCTTCAAAGGGAATGGTGGGTGTGAAAATAGGCAATACAGGAAAGCAAATATCAAAAGTTGAATGAAAACAACAATTGCCATTAAGTAAACAAGTCAAGGTTCAAACTGGTCTTAGCACAAAGATGTAAAAGAAAGAGGGATTTATAGTTCATCCATTTACAATGTGGTGGAAAAATTACTTGAAGAAATGAAGCGAAACGAAGGTCTAAGCTTCTTCAGTAGGAAAGTAATCCTCACCAGGTGAACTCGGGTCATCACTCGCTGATTCGACACGGTCGACCAGGTTGAGAGTTGGTGCTTTGCCTGGCCTCTGAGGGTAGTTCTGGGCAGGGCGGTGGG
Organism: Limonium bicolor; assembly: GCA_023374045.1. Classification (NCBI taxonomy): domain Eukaryota; kingdom Viridiplantae; phylum Streptophyta; class Magnoliopsida; order Caryophyllales; family Plumbaginaceae; genus Limonium; species Limonium bicolor. The sequence continues at coordinate 272,710,140 of CM041781.1, read as the reverse complement.
TAGATAGTCTAGCACCTCCGGTGACACCTCTACCTCCTCCTCCATTAGTATTAGTAGCTGGGGCTTTAGTCGCTGACCCGGTGTGTGGCTTGTAGTTCCTGGAATCCGGGTTCAAGAACCACTCAAAGGATCTGTGCCCCTTCCTGCCGCAGTGGTGACACATCACCAGAGTTCCGTCACACTCCTTACCTGGATGGTCCCGCTCGCACTTCCTGCAAAAGTATCTTCTTACAGGTTGGTTTCCTGTTCCAATTCAAGGTTAGTACGTGATAGCAAAAATGTAACCATATTGTAGATTCTGATTTATCTTACCACTAGGTGGCTGGGAGCGGATTGGCTCAGCATCTGTATGTGAGGGGACTATGGCCTTTTCATTCTTCCCCTTGAAGAACTTGCCCTTCCTCTCATAGTTTTGGGAAGAGTTTCCTCCACTACCTCCTCCAGCATCTCCCTTCCTCTTGCCTAGCACAGAATCCTGATAGGCAATGGTGGTTTCGCAGTCATTTGCATCATCAGCTAGTTCCTGTCGTTACAATATGTGTTAGTGGGGAAATCTTATCGTACCAGATATTCCAAAGTCATATTCCATACCTGTAAAGTCTTTCCTCTGGTGGAACCGATCATGGTCATGATCCTGAAGTTCAAGCCAATATGAAATTTATCCACCAAGTACCTCGGAGCGTAAGCTCCCTCTCCAATGACAGCAAGCAACTCCACAAACTTGTCATAGTACTCAGCAACAGAGGAAGTCCCTTGCTTCAGTTTCTCAAATTCACTTCTCATCCTCTTCTGTAGGTAGGATGGGTAGAACTTAGCTCTCAGGGCCACCAGAAATGCTTGGAAATCAAAGTTCGCTTGGGTGGTCAGCTCGGCTCTCGCTGTATGCCACCATCGATGAGCGGGCCCTTGGAGAAAGTAGGCCGCTATGTCCACTTGGTGATCTGCTGGAACATGTAGAGAGGTAAAAGCCTTTTGAATCTCGGCGATGTATTTCTCCAGAGCTTTCGGTACTGGCTGGCCTTTGTTTTAATACCCCGGACCTAAAAATCGTGATTAAATTACTCTAATATGATTATTAAAGGCATAATGGTGCCTAAAGAGTATTGGTAAAAGAAAATAAAACCAAAAGAAAAGAGGAAATGCGTAAAACGCGCATTAAATGAGTATAAGAGATATATGATCTCGTTAGGGTCCGAGATGGATTCCTAAGGCTTAGTTGTGCCTAATTAGTATACGGGAGTAATTTCCGAAGAAAACGGAAATTACTTGAAGAAATGAAGCGAAACGAAGGTCTAAGCTTCTTCAGTAGGAAAGTAGTCCTCACCAGGTGAACTCGGGTCATCACTCGCTGATTCGACACGGTCGACCAGGTTGAGAGTTGGTGCTTTGCCTGGCCTCTGAGGGTAGTTCTAGGCAGGGCGGTGGGTAGATAGTCTAGCACCTCCGGTGACACCTCTACCTCCTCCTCCATTAGTATTAGTAGCTGGGGCTTTAGTCGCTGACCCGGTGTGTGGCTTGTAGTTCCTGGAATCCGGGTTCAAGAACCACTCAAAGGATCTGTGCCCTTCCTGCCGCAGTGGTGACACATCACCAGAGTTCCGTCACACTCCTTACCTGGATGGTCCCGCTCGCACTTCCTGCAAAAGTATCTTCTTACAGGTTGGTTTCCTGTTCCAATTCAAGGTTAGTACGTGATAGCAAAAATGTAAACATATTGTAGATTCTGATTTATCTTACCACTAGGTGGCTGGGAGCGGATTGGCTCAGCATCTGTATGTGAGGGGACTATGGCCTTTTCATTCTTCCCCTTGAAGAACTTGCCCTTCCTCTCATAGTTTTGGGAAGAGTTTCCTCCACTACCTCCTCCAGCATCTCCCTTCCTCTTGCCTAGCACAGAATCCTGATAGGCAATGGTGGTTTCGCAGTCATTTGCATCATCAACTAGTTCCTGTCGTTACAATATGTGTTAGTGGGGAAATCTTATCATACCAGATATTCCAAAGTCATATTCCATACCTGTAAAGTCTTTCCTCTGGTGGAACCGATCATGGTCATGATCCTGAAGTTCAAGCCAGTATGAAATTTATCCACCAAGTACCTCGGAGCGTAAGCTCCCTCTCCAATGACAGCAAGCAACTCCACAAACTTGTCATAGTACTCAGCAACAGAGGAAGTCCCTTGCTTCAGTTGCTCAAATTCACTTCTCATCCTCTTCTGTAGGTAGGATGGGTAGAACTTAGCTCTCAGGGCCACCAGAAATGCTTGGAAATCAAAGTTCGCTTGGGCGGTCAGCTCGGCTCTCGCTGTATGCCACCATCGATGAGCGGGCCCTTGGAGAAAGTAGGCCGCTATGTCCACTTGGTGATCTGCTGGAACATGTAGAGAGGTAAAAGCCTTTTGAATCTCGGTGATGTATTTCTCCAGAGCTTTCGGTACTGGCTGGCCTTTGTTTTAATACCTCGGACCTAAAAATCGTGATTAAATTACTCTAATATGATTATTAAAGGCATAATTTTGCCTAAAGAGTATTGGTAAAAGAAAATAAAACCAAAAGAAAAGAGGAAATGCGTAAAACGCGAAAACGCTAAAACGCGCATTAAATGAGTATAAGAGATATATGATCTCGTTAGGGTCCGAGATGGATTCCTAAGGCTTAGTTGTGCCTAATTAGTATACGGGAGTAATTTCCGGAGAAAACGGATCCAAAAATTGGATTAAAACGTTAATGGAGTTTTATAGCACGCTTTTCGAGAAAACCCGAAAACGCAACTATAAGTGGTCAAACGGACTCGTAAAAATTATAGTTGATTAGATAACTATAATTAAGTATTAATGGAAGCTTAATAACCATTAAAAATAAAGAAACAAGGAAGAATCCAAAAAACTGGTCCGGTGAGTGAATAGTGCCGAACCAGGTAAAACAACAAGCGTTGTCAGTAAAAGACGAAAAACGACCCGGGATATTAACAGTGTGGGGGCCGGTTATTAATACATACTGCCTCACTCACACACTTAATTAATCAATTAATTATTATAAGTCACTAGATGACAAAAAAATAAAGTAGAGAGAGGGAATAGTAAAGGGGGCTTTAATACTCTCTCCTCCCCATTCTGAATTCACTCACGTATTTCCCCTTCCCACCAGAGCTCTCTTCTTCATTTCTCTGCAGCCATGGTGATTTGTGAGACTCCACACAGCACTTCCCTTCTGTCTTAATTTTGAACCCTCAAACAAGCACCAAACTCCATAAAAAGTGTACCGTTGGTTTCCTCTCATCTCAAGGAACATTCTCCACCTTTCAAAATTGGAAGACCTCCATTTCCATCACCATGGCAGTAGGCCCTTTTGAAGCTTGAAGAAGTGTTTTTGGACCTCCATCTCCTCCCACTAGTACAAAAAACGTCTATTTCGGCGCCCCTATTTCGGCGGTTGTAGATAAAACCGCCGAAATAGGAGCCCGAGATGTATTAGCTCTGTAAAGCAGGGGTCTATTTCGGCGGTTCCTTACACGAAACCGCCGAAATAGGTTTTTCTATTTTCTTTTTTTTTTAATTTGAGGACCTATTTCGGCGGTTCTTTGTTAGAAACCGCCGAAATAGGTTTCTTTAATTTTATTTTTATTAAATATGGCCTATTTCGGCGGTTTCTAACAAAGAACCGCCGAAATAGGTCCTTTTAATTAACCCCCCAAGCCCGCCCCGACGCTATTACGCGATTAACCTAAATTAACCCCTCTTCTCGATCTCTGTTAGCAGCGGCGATTTGGACGAACCTCCGACGCCACCACCACCTACTGCCATCGCCGCCTCCTCCTCCCGCCTTCGCTGACGTCGCGCCGCCGGTGGTTGTTGCGTCGGTGGTGTCGCCGCCCTCCTCCCGCCCAGCAAACAGACGCGGCAAGGTTTGCAACCCTAACTTTCATTTTCGTTTTTGTTTTCTTAATTGTTAATGTGTTGTTAAAATTGATAGATTGTTGTCACATTGTGATTGTGGATGATGATATTTATTGTGTGTGTGAAATCTTTGCAAGATTTGGTTGTTAAACTATTAAATTTATGTATGCACACAAGGTGTTCGACGAAATGTCCGAGTGAATTTTTTTGCTGTTTTTGGCCCTTCTTTTAAGTATAGTTAGGTTAGCTTATATGGGCTAGATTTATTATGCTTATATATGGGGTGGAACAATGTTTGAGCATTATTTGTTTAAGTATAGTTAGGTTAGCTTATTTGTCCACTTAAAATTACTTGTTTATTCACATTTCATAAGTAAATATACATTGTAAATATACATTGGTGAGTGAGGTCTCTGCTAGTTATATAAGTTAAGCAAAATTTGTACTAATCACAAATGTAAGTTTACTTGCTCGAACAAGTAATATAAGTTAAGCAATTAAGAGTTTCTCCTTGTCTTCATAAACAATGTAGTCGAGTTGATGAGTTATCATCTTTGACACTAAGTTCCCCACTCTCTGTAGATTGTATTATAGTTATACTAAAAAAAATTCTTATTGTGCTTGTTTGAATGAGCTAACGATAATGTTTATAATTTATATATTTGATTATGATATTATATTATCGTTAATACAAGAGTGTGATGCAAAAGTGGTATATTGAAAATTATGGATAACATGTTAAACATGAAAAATACAATTTAGGTTGTTATGTAAGTTATAGTTTGATCTTATCATTTATGAGTTGTTATGAACAACTTCATTCATTGGTAAAAATAATATTAAACATTCGGTAGTGTATATATATATATATATATGAGTATTGTATAGTCGTTAAGTTTAATATAAAATTATTCTAATTGATTTGAATGTTGTTCAATCTTTATGCGTTGCCTCTGTAGAGATTGGTGTTGCTACACGCGTCTCGCACGCCCGATTGAGAAGAGGGGCTGAAAACAATTCATTTAGGAACCGGTAATTTTTTTTAATTTAACTCTCATTCTCTTCATTCTCTTCACTCACTGTAAATTTGCAACCTAACTGCATATAAGGAACAAACACAACTACTGAGTTTCTCTTGTGTCTATACGTATTTGTGTCTCTACAGATAAATACTTAAGAAGGTTCTTTACCATTTGATGGTAGATTGAAAGCGGAGAACAATTCATTTGGAACCGGTATATAATCTAACTTATCATTTTTATCTTTTGTACTTTGTATTTGATTTCCACAAATTATTGGAATTTCGTTTGATGAATAAATTTGGTATATATTAGTTTGGTTTATGATAGAAATTTGTGTTGTTGAATAATTGGTGAATGCTTAATAATAGGCATGGTGTGTCTTTTTACTTTGTATTTGATTTCCATAAATTATTAAAATTTGGTTTGATGGATAAAGTTGGTATTAGTTTGATTTGTGATGGAAATTTGTGTTGATGAATGGTTGGTGAATGCTTAATAATAAGCATGGGATAGGTAAAATTATGCAAAAGTCATGCCGATTTTTTTACAATCTCTTCGTAATTAATATTGTTTGATGTATGTGTATATGTCTAACATATCTAATTTTTTTATATCAGGCTCCTACATTCAAGTCCGTGAATCACCTCTCTTTTTCCCGCCTTCTTCCATTACTGTTGCACTTTCCTCCTCTGTGCACAATAAGTAACTAAACCTATTTTTGTTTACTAAATGCAATTATGTATTTAATATAAGTGCTAGTACATAATTTAGCTTCATTCCAAATTTGTTGATGCATTTCTTTTGTAATTTATTTTTTGTTGCTCCCTAGCAGAGACATATCAGAAGTGGTATTGCTGCATCTCTCGCACAGAAGCCTACCTCTCAGGCACCAGTCTCCCCTATCCATAATCCTTAAAAAACAAGTACGTATTTTAACTCTCGATTCTTGTTGATCTCTAAACCGGTTTGAACTTATACAGTGGAAATTGAAAATGTTGATTTGATGATCTGAATTTGCAATTGGTTTTCAGTTAGCTAGTAAAGAATTGATTTATTTTAATTGTTGGTTGCTACCATTGTTGGAATGTTTGGGTTGTGATGACTTTGGTGAGTGCTGAATAAATAAGCACGGGATGTGTACAATTATGCAAAGTCATGCCGAATTTTTTGTAGAAAAAGTATTCGTAATATTGTTTTAAACACCAGTTTCTGTTTTAGAAGTGCAACAATTTCTTAAATTTAAAATGCTAGTTTATTTTGTGTTTGCAACCTTAGAGTTGCTAGACTAATGACATCATCCCAGTCATGCTCCATTAAGAAATAAACATGTGCAACTTAATACAGACCATATTCTACAAAGGCTCTAACTGAAATACCCCAAACCTTGGTATGTTGTGTAAATGTTTAATATGGTATTTAAAGGCTAAAAAGTGCCTTAGAAACATGAATGAACCATTTAAACCATAGTAAAGTGCAATAAAGCACTAAGACACAGTTTGAGCAAAAACATGCTCTAAGCTATAGTGAACTTGGTTAGGACCCAAAGAGCCTACCAAGACTTAATAATATTCAATTATGATTTAATAAGGCTAATAAGTCCTTAGGAAGCTTTGGTGGACAGTGAAACCAAACAAAAACACAAATAAAACCTTAAGGTCAATAAGAGCAAAAATGTGCTCTAAGCTTGGGATAAATGTGTATAAGACCTAATGGTCATACCTATGCCTCAATTATATGTTAATGAACATATTAAATCAATTACCAAAGAAAACCAAGCTTGAAAACAAGTTAAAACACAAAATGTGCTTTAAGAAGTCTTAAAGCACGTTTTTGAAAAATTGTCTTGTAAATGAGTTTTGAATGGCTAGATGTCCATCATTACTCTTTAATTAACATGTGTACTATAGTATCACATTTGGGTGGCTATATCAATGGGAAATCAAAAATTTCACTTCTATGTGCCTTGTTATTGGTGAATAGTGATTTTTATAACTAGATTGTAACATATAATGTTATAAGTGATTAAGTTGGTCAACAAAGACCAAAACACCCTTCTAGCTAAATGGTGGCCGGTTTTTATGAAGGTGAGTCACCAACATGTAAAAAATCAAATAAGGAAAGGAAGGGTAGGAAGGTAAAAAGGAGAAAGTTACCTTTTAATACAAATATCTTGCTAAAGCAAGTTCTATCTTCATTTCTCCTTTCCTCCTTCACTTCACACGCCTCCAACCTCCCTTCTTGCTCTCTTTTACGAGCTGCTACAGCAACACCAACATCACCATTGTTTTCCATCTTTGACCACTTGTAAAACCTAGCTCACTTAACCAAATCAAAAACAAACACCACCAATCTCTTCCTCTCATCAAGCTCTTCAATTCTATCCTTTCAAAATCCCAAGAGCTCCATTTCGGTGCCAAGAGGAATCACCATGGGAGGAGCTTGAGCTCACCTTTTCACATATTCTTGTCCTCCTTTGCTTCAAGGTAAGGAAACTCAAAGAAAAATGACATTTCCTTCATGTTTTGTCATGTCCGAAAATCACTCTTAATGGAGTCATTATATTGCCTTTTTCCTAGCTTCATTCCAATCTCTTATGGACTAGGTGGAGTCCTCTCTTCATAGACATTCAAACTCCCTTCAAAGATCAAGGTAAAACAACTACATTAATGTTTTTGAAATAATGTAAACTAGGGTTTACAATGAGATGAAGCTTAAAGCTTATATACTCATTACAATGTTGGTATATTGTTTAGTTGTTGACAAGGAAGGAAATGCCTTACCGGTTTACAAGGAAACAAGAAAGAAATTTGTGAGGAAAAGAGGTAAACAAGCTATCTCAATGTGGTTTAATGCCTTAGGAGAAATAAGCTTATAATGCTTGTTAAAACTACCTAAAGAGCAAATGGTAAATGAGCTAGTAAAATTCTCTCAAGGAGTTTATTAAAGGAATATGTATTGTTGGGTGTATTTGCAGGTCAAAGGCATTATTATGTGGGAAATTCAGTGTTTAAGGTTTATGCCATTTAAGGGCCTAAGAGCCATGCATTTAAGGGCCTAAGTGCCAAGCAATTTAAGTATGCACTATTGTGATGTAGTGCTTTATGTGTGAAGTTTGTGTATAAAATGTGTTTGATGGATTTTAGGTGTTCTTGAATGAATTAAAGTAAAAACCTAAGTGGTTGGATGTGGGTATATACTAGAGAAGCTATGGCCAAATTTGGGAAATGTGTAAGAAGTTCTGAGTGTTGTAAGTGAGTTTTGGTGAACTAGGAAGGATTAAAGGTGAATGAATGTTTACTTGAGAGGGAAACATGTATTAAAGTGATTAAGAGTGATGCAAGGATTTAGGCATTATCTTGGAAGTTTAGAAATCTATGGGTGTTCTTAAGATGTATTTAAGTCTTGAAGGAGTTTGTTTAAGGTTTAGGTAATGTTGATATTCAAGGAATAAGTGATGTTTGGTAAGATGTAAAAAGGAGATTTAGTTAGTAAGAAAATGATGCTTAAGAGATGATGTTAAGATAAGGAGAAAGTGTTTTGGGATATAGTTATAATAGGTGAAAACACCATTTAGGAACCTAGTACGAATGTTGAAAGTGTTAAGGAATTTTACAAGGAAATAAGTGAAGGCTTAAGGAGTTAGAAAATGAGTTTCATGGATGTTGTATGTGGATATAAGGTTACCAAATGTTGTTAGGAAGCATTAAGAGGCCTTAGGAGCAGTTTGGTGAAGATTGGCAAAGTTTGGGTAAGATTAGAAGGCGACCGACCCAGGGGCCGACCCAGTTTTTGGGTCGGTCGAGCCTCTGTTAGATGTTAGGGAAGTGTTCGGTGAAGGTCCGACCCAAAAGGGTGGGTCGGACATGGGTCGGTCGGTCAAGTTTCAAAGGAAGGAAAATGTTCGCACATGGACCGACCCAGAATGGTGGGTCGGACGTGGGTCGGACGGGCATGTTTGTAAGGAAGCAAAAGGGTTCTGTAATGGACCGACCCAATTGTGGGTCGGACGGTGGGTCGGTCGGACCAAAAACATGGTTTAAGGTTATGAAATGATATGAGATGATGGGGATTGGTAGGTAATGATGTTATAAGGATGTTAAGGACACGTTAGGTGAGTTTTAATGACAATAAAGTGGGCTAAAGGTTGTATTAAGATGCGAGAGTAAAACGTGTTAAAAATGTAAGTTATGTAACTAAGTTAACGGGGAAAATTAAGCATTGACATTAAATAATCAAGCAAACCCGATGTTAATGAAAACACATGTGATGTTAACAGTTGTTCGAGAATTTGCTCGAGGAACATAAGTGGACGTGGTAAAGTGGACCCCGGTGACAGGTATGGTTTTCTTGCAACCTGTGTCCTACCGGATTACACCGGCTTGTATGCCAATATGTTTTCTTGAGTGTTTGCCACCTTGTAAGATTAAAACATGTAATGAGTTTACAGTAATTCATTTATGTGGCGAATTTGGCCTCCGATGCCATTTAACCTCAAATATGTGTTAAACCTTAGCTAAACAAATCTAGGAACACATGAGTGATTGGTATTCGGAGTCGACGGCCCAAACCTTGGGAACGTGCTAACCACGGCTATGTGTGAGTTAGTTGGACATTGTTGTTGTATACAAGTGTGTGAACCTCCCTTGTGTGCTTAACTCGGTTATGATACCGTATGGTGTGTGGATGTGGTAGGCTCCATAATGGATCTCTAACTACTTATTTATAAGAGTATATGGGCTAATGGGGGGTGAGGAGTCCGGTTGTTCCGGCCACGCGTGTGATGGATGGGGGTCGTTATCATATCCAGTTCGGCTCCCTTGGTGTATGTTTGGGTGGTATTCCAATTTGGTTTCAACCTTCCCTTAGCTTATCCAAAGCTAGTTTACTGACTCACGTCGGGCCATAGGGGCATACTGTGTTGTTTGGTGTGCTTGGGATCACTATATCCGACACACCTTGGGTTTAAGTCAACCGTTCAAATAACAGGATGGTGATGAGGTAATTAACGAGCTTGGTATGAGTTTGGCAACAATCTCTATGCTCATGGTATGGACTAACTATGGTGGAAGGATCTTAATGTGAATCGTTCTCGAGGTGATATGTATTGTTGTTGTGATATGCAAAATACCTTGCTATGCTTTGGTATATATATATACATTGGATGTTTTAAATGAATGCAATGTGGTCATGTGTACGTCGAGACAAGAAAGGGTTGTTATGTTTTGTTATGTGTAGGATGAATTATGTTGTAGGATATGGAATGTGTGGATCATGGAAATGAATCCCAGTTTGTGACAAGAGGCGTTTAAGGATAACCCGATTGATGGGTACACGTCGTTCGTTAAGGAAGTAGCTCCGTTTGGAGGAGAGCCATTCTAGGGTTTAAGGAATCATTGGATGGTTGGTTAAGTGTGGATGTGTTGGTTATAGGTTGAGCCCATCGAGGCGAAATGTTATGTGTTGTATGTCTATGGCTTGTATGCATGATTTAAATATAATCAACTGCATGCTAAGACGACAATTAGTTGTGCGTGGCCCGGTAGCATGTGGGCTGCGGGATTACCATACCAGCAAAGGTGCTGAGCCCCTTGGGGGCCACCCTTTCTCTCCTTTTCTATTTCAGGTACAAGGAGCTGGAAGCCGTTCGAGAGTAGGACGGGGCAGATGATTATACATGGGTAGCCATTTAAATGGCGTGAGTATGATAGGCGTAGTAAGACCGAAATTGTTATCGGCAGTAGTTTGTAAATACTCGGTACAGTGAGGATGTATGTATATAATAAATGTTGGAAATGGAATGAGGATTGTTAGTGTAGTTGCTCGGGAAACTAGTCCATCAGACCGATACAAATGTACATGTATTAGCCTTGTTAGCCACGTGGGTGGTTAACGGCGTGTAACACCATTGGAATAAGTAATGTGATGAGTTGAGTTTCCGCTGCAGATTGTTATTATGTGGTTGTTGTGGATGGGGTGTTACAAAAAGTGGTATCAGAGCGAAGTATCGCTCTGATGACTGATTACCGAGCTTAGGAAGTACCGAGTTAGGATTTAAGTACTTTGGGTTAAGGGTTGAGTGATAGCGTGAGAGATACGCTAGATAGGAAACCAGTGACTACTGGAAACCTACAATATCCATCCCACCCTCCACAATCCCTGTATATAACTTGGGAAAGAATGCCAGAGAGATGGAAGTCCACTCTTACTCGGGAATACCCGATCTGGCTGTTATTAAATAGCTTTAGGGTACGGAGAACCTGTCATACGGTAGATCCCGAAAACTGGGAATCCCGGAGACGGTCTCCATCTGAACAATGTTAACCGCATTTTATAGCAAAGAATGAAGAATCTTGTGTATAGAAGAATAGAATTTCCAGCAACCTGGGTCGACATGCAGAGCAGTCGAGAATAACCAGCTTGCAACGCACCAATCGTGCAACAGGCAAGAGGTGGATTAATAAAACCCGAGACGAATGTCTATGGGACCACAATTGATAAATAATACACCAACGGTATACCAACTGACAAGGAACTACCACGTAGTGCCCAAACAAGAGACAAGACTCAGTAACCACGACAATGCGTGGAACGAGCTACAAAGAGAATACAATACTAAGGAAAGGGGGTCTCCCAGAATGGGAAACACCCTAGTTAATGAATATCACGTGGAAACAGTGAGAAGTCACCTAGAGGAGTAATTATCAAGGCAGTAAGATCAGTGAGGGCCAATAAGGCCACTGATGACAGTATGGGTAAAAACAATACCACAAACGGTATGTGTTAAACCAATAGCCAGTTAGCATGGCGCACTTGCCATAGCAAGTGCTGCTATAACAGGGCTGTTCGGGAAATTCGTAACCACTACAAAATACTTGGAAAAGTACAATAAAGTTAAATGTGAATGTCATAACAGTGGAAGGGCCCGTTAGCCTAACCTCTGTAATTGGAAGTACACCAGTCGGCAAGAAGCTAGACTTGGCTAAGGTAAGAAGATGTTGTGAAACCATGGAAATTTTTTTCTTTTAACCCAGATTTATTCAAACCCTTTTCTTTTCAAAACCAAATTTTCTTTCAACCCAACACTTCTTTCCAACCTTCTTTTAAACCAAACCAGTGAAACCAAGAGCAACTGACAAGGATGCAACAGTGGATAAACCTTCCCTCGATTAAGTTCGGGAAGTAAGGAATGAATATTGTCACGGGACAATATAAGGGAGTTGACAACAGAATACTTCACCTAGGCGTGTGACGGACACTACAAGTGTACCAACTGTGTTGTGGGACGACCGCACTCCGATAGGAGCATGTGGGCCTGACAGACCTACTTATAGGTTAGTTGGGTAAGTAGCAATGTATCAGTATGATACCCCATATATGTATACGAGTAGAGTCCAGAACACGGGAAGTAGTCGACTCCGTCTACGGTCAGAAGTATAAATTAAACAGGAGCTAGAAAATACAAGGAATGGTTGAAATTAAGGAACTCAGTTAAGTGAACGAGATTAAAGGGATTAGTGAATTCCTTTCAGGGGAATGTTTGGGAGTTAAGAAGTGCGAAGTGCACAAACGATTAAGTAAAGACATCACATATGTCTTAAGGATCCTTAGGGATAAAACATGTTAGCTGGAATGGTGACCCAGCCTGTACATGGCAAGCAGATGCCTAATGTGGACGCATTAATGTGCAATGGACGGGATGAAGATCCCAGAACGAGTATCTGCACTATCTGGAAATGTTGATCTTTACAGAAGAAGATAATAACAGAATGTACCAAAAAGTGTGAAACAAATGTAAGGCATAACGTAACGACACCCAGGAGAAATCCTCGAAGGGTGTGCGCATCAACAATTGTTGAACGAAATACATGACAGAAACACAAGGGTTGAAATTAACACCCAGTTTAGACATAAGTGGTCAGGAGACGGACTGACAAACCTAAGGGGCATCCCATGAAAGGAAACGGAATGCAACGACCTTGTCATGGAGCCCACTACAACCTCTAAACATGTAATAGGATACAGAGGAGTACATGTGTATGGACAGCCTACAATGAGCCCAGCTCAAGGCAAATAAGGCTTATAAGCCACAAACAAGATATGTTATGTAAATTTGAGTTAATTGTAGAAGTTTATGTGGTACAAGGAAATAGAGCGGAAAACGAACCACTGCATTAAGAGTGGGGATACCTCTCGATATGGTGAGACCGCAGGAGCGGTAGTTATGTGAATCAAGTTCAAGAAATATGTGGAGGATGGACCACGTTGTTATTACCCCAGGGTGATTTAAATAAAATAACACGAAAGGAAGTGCTCGTACCAGTGGTGTACGCAGGAAGTGTGATAAGTTGATAGCAATCACCATAGGTGTGTGAAGCTAAATGTGTAGCGAACAACGCTCAAGGGAAAAATAGTAGTATATTCAAAAATCAGCCAAATAAGTGGCCAGATAAACCCAGTATAATGGCGGAAGCTAATATAATAGCGGATGCAGTGTAAGTTGATGTTATATAATGAGTAAGGACACGGTGCGCAATGAGCGACCGTTGTATGAGGATGGTTAGATGATAAAATGGGAGTGAGCAGAGTTATGAGTTAAACCCAGTGGAGATACAACAGTAAGTGATAGCAACGAACCGAGCAGTAAGCCGGTGGCAAGTGTTAAATGATAAGGATTTCAGTGAGAATTCCTATCGCAATCGCATAAGAGAGTTGCTGTCAAGGGTTTACGCCTCTGCACTCTGTATGACTGAGTGTTTTGGTATTGCTCTTGCACAGTAATGATCGAGTGGGATAGCTAGGAATCAGAAGCATGGTAATTGTGGAGGAATAATGTTATAATGGCCGATGCATACGTAATGCAAGGCCGCAGGAATGAAAGGATACATGTACAAAACCAAAGGTGGAGACATGACTAACAGTAAGTGACTACGGTAGCACTAACCGCCAAATATCGGTATGGAATATACCCCAAATGTTGTAAATAGTTGAGAGAGCACTACACATTAGGTACTAGCTCAATCTCAACCGACAGTAAGTCGGTAGAAGTAAGTCAATCATTGTGAATTACATAGTAGTTTACGCGGTAAGCTATTGGAGAAGTGGATGGAAAATCGTGAAACTCACCGAATTCGCTCAGGGTAAAAGATACCATGCGTCGGTTGAGAAACCATTGTTACCTCAATAAAGGTAATACATTGGAGATGTACAATACAGTAACAGTAACGAATGGGGCAAACTAGCCCTATAAATATCAGAATGGCGCAGCAGAGGCCAGTGAGCCCATGCATCAAATGCCGAATATACATGGTGAATATGAATGGATGGCTAGTCATCAATGCCTAGAAGCCTTACAGGCCAGGACCGAAACCGGTTATGAGTTACAACTCCAATGCGAATTCTTGATTTAGGAACTAAACCGCTAATATGGTTAAGATCCTCTAATCAGAATCCATTGTGTAATAGACCGCGTGGAGGTTAAAACACTTCACGACGGCAGAACATTTTAAGCCAAGGATTAGTGATTGATTACGTGGGCGTAATCCCTTTTAAGGGGGGTAGAGCGCAAAACCACTTAGTGTGTTTTACCGTACAAGTGTACGTGAACTGGGTTGTGCATAGCACAAAATGATTTGTTATGATGATTGACGCGTGTGTTATATAAACATACGCATTTATTTGTGGATAAATTATGGTAATTGTGCACAGAAGATGCGAATACCATTGTGGGAAGTGTGTATTTTGATAACAGTGGTGTGTGAGAGTAGAAGTGGAAGGGAGTAAAGAAACTCCCGGGGAACTAAAACCCCGATGGTGCATAAATGTAAACCATATATTGTATTTTGATAAAAGATATATGTATATATATACAATGTTGTGATTTATGAGGGGTTATGAGACCGACATAGAACCTAGTGAGAATTAAATTCCCTAGGTAACTTGAATTAAGTTGGATTTGGATGATGATTGATAGACGGAGTTCTATCCCTTGGAGATGTAATGATTATGACTAGAAGGATTTAAAGATAGAAAATGGGGCATGCTTGAATTAATTGTTGGTTGAAAAAGAAGTGGGAGGTGAAACTTGATTATCATGAGATCAAGGGAAGCCGAACACAAATTGGGGTGGAAAGATAGTTCAACACCGATGCTGATCACATCAGTGTTGGATGATTCTTGAAGCTCCCTATAAGTGATTACAAATAACCATGTTAAGAAAGATACAAGGAGTATAAAATGGACTTGGAGTTGTGTGGTGTTTTCAAAAGGATTTTCAATTGGTATTTTCAAACAATCGATTAATATTTTGAATAAAAGATCTTCTTATACTTAACCTCACAAGAAATTTTAAATTTAAGTGATTGTTTTAATTTCCCAAAGGCACGGGGACGGAAGGCGTCCATCGCGACCGGGTTCTGCGGGATCATAGTGTATATCAAGGATATTTTTGATTGCTATACATGCTCTGACATGTTGTGTGGTATGTGTAATGAATGTTGTTTTGACTTGGATTTCCTAAAGTGTATACTATCAAGGCCTATGAGTCTAAATGTGTGGTGTTACATAGACCTATGTGTCTAAAGACTGTTATGTTATGGGGACCTATGTGTCCAAATGATGTGGATATGTTGCCCGGACCATTAAGTCCGAGGTTGGATGTAAAGGGTGGTTGGTAATGGAAGTTTTATGGCTATAAGTAATTCCCGTATTCTAATCCAATGATGCGAGGAAATGTGAACTTCGAGGACGAAGTTCTTTTAAGGGGGGTAGATTGAAATACCCCAAACCTTGGTATGTTGTGTAAATGTTTAACTATGGTATTTAAAGGCTAAAAAGTGCCTTAGAAACATGAATGAACCATTTAAACCATAGTAAAGTGCAATAAAGCACTAAGACACAGTTTGAGCAAAAACATGCTCTAAGCTATGAGTGAACTTGGTTAGGACCCAAAGAGCCTACCAAGACTTAATAATATTCAATTATGATTTAATAAGGCTAAATAAGTCCTTAGGAAGCTTTGGTGGACAGTGAAACCAAACACAAATAAATACCTTAAGGTCAATAAGAGCAAAAATGTGCTCTAAGCTTGGGATAAATGTGTATAAGACCTAATGGTCATACCTATGCCTC
The DNA here is from genome assembly GCA_023374045.1 of Limonium bicolor. Taxonomy (NCBI): domain Eukaryota; kingdom Viridiplantae; phylum Streptophyta; class Magnoliopsida; order Caryophyllales; family Plumbaginaceae; genus Limonium; species Limonium bicolor. The sequence continues at coordinate 272,694,097 of CM041781.1, read as the reverse complement.
AATTATATGTTAATGAACATATTAAATCAATTACCAAAGAAAACCAAGCTTGAAAACAAGTTAAAACACAAAATGTGCTTTAAGAAGTCTTAAAGCACGTTTTTGAAAAATTGTCTTGTAAATGAGTTTTGAATGGCTAGATGTCCATCATTACTCTTTAATTAACATGTGTACTATATAGTATCACATTTGGGTGGCTATATCAATGGGAAATCAAAAATTTCACTTCTATGTGCCTTGTTATTGGTGAATAGTGATTTTTATAACTAGATTGTAACATATAATGTTATAAGTGATTAAGTTGGTCAACAAAGACCAAAACACCCTTCTAGCTAAATGGTGGCCGGTTTTATGAAGGTGAGTCACCAACATGTAAAAATCAAATAAGGAAAGGAAGGGTAGGAAGGTAAAAAGGAGAAAGTTACCTTTTAATACAAATATCTTGCTAAAGCAAGTTCTATCTTCATTTCTCCTTTCCTCCTCACTTCACACGCCTCCAACCTCCCTTCTTGCTCTCTTTACGAGCTGCTACAGCAACACCAACATCACCATTGTTTTCCATCTTTGACCACTTGTAAAACCTAGCTCACTTAACCAAATCAAAAACAAACACCACCAATCTCTTCCTCTCATCAAGCTCTTCAATTCTATCCTTTCAAAATCCCAAGAGCTCCATTTCGGTGCCAAGAGGAATCACCATGGGAGGAGCTTGAGCTCACCTTTTCACATATTCTTGTCCTCCTTTGCTTCAAGGTAAGGAAACTCAAAGAAAAATGACATTTCCTTCATGTTTTGTCATGTCCGAAAATCACTCTTAATGGAGTCATTATATTGCCTTTTTCCTAGCTTCATTCCAATCTCTTATGGACTAGGTGGAGTCCTCTCTTCATAGACATTCAAACTCCCTTCAAAGATCAAGGTAAAACAACTACATTAATGTTTTTGAAATAATGTAAACTAGGGTTTACAATGAGATGAAGCTTAAAGCTTATATACTCATTACAATGTTGGTATATTGTTTAGTTGTTGACAAGGAAGGAAATGCCTTACCGGTTTACAAGGAAACAAGAAAGAAATTTGTGAGGAAAAGAGGTAAACAAGCTATCTCAATGTGGTTTAATCCTTAGGAGAAATAAGCTTATAATGCTTGTTAAAACTACCTAAAGAGCAAATGGTAAATGAGCTAGTAAAATCTCTCAAGGAGTTATTAAAGGAATATGTATTGTTGGGTGTATTTGCAGGTCAAAGGCATTATTATGTGGGAAATTCAGTGTTTAAGGTTTATGCCATTTAAGGGCCTAAGAGCCATGCATTTAAGGGCCTAAGTGCCAAGCAATTTAAGTATGCACTATATTGTGATGTAGTGCTTTATGTGTGAAGTTTGTGTATAAAATGTGTTTGATGGATTTTAGGTGTTCTTGAATGAATTAAAGTAAAAACCTAAGTGGTTGGATGTGGGTATATACTAGAGAAGCTATGGCCAAATTTGGGAAATGTGTAAGAAGTTCTGAGTGTTGTAAGTGAGTTTTGGTGAACTAGGAAGGATTAAAGGTGAATGAATGTTTACTTGAGAGGGAAACATGTATTAAAGTGATTAAGAGTGATGCAAGGATTTAGGCATTATCTTGGAAGTTTTAGAAATCTATGGGTGTTCTTAAGATGTATTTAAGTCTTGAAGGAGTTTGTTTAAGGTTTAGGTAATGTTGATATTCAAGGAATAAGTGATGTTTGGTAAGATGTAAAAAGGAGATTTAGTTAGTAAGAAAATGATGCTTAAGAGATGATGTTAAGATAAGGAGAAAGTGTTTTGGGATAGTAGTTATAATAGGTGAGAAACACCATTTAGGAACCTAGTACGAATGTTGAAAGTGTTAAGGAATTTTACAAGGAAATAAGTGAAGGCTTAAGGAGTTAGAAAATGAGTTTCATGGATGTTGTATGTGGATATAAGGTTACCAAATGTTGTTAGGAAGCATTAAGAGGCCTTAGGAGCAGTTTGGTGAAGATTGGCAAAGTTTGGGTAAGATTAGAAGGCGACCGACCCAGGGGCCGACCCAGTTTTTGGGTCGGTCGAGCCTCTGTTAGATGTTAGGGAAGTGTTCGGTGAAGGTCCGACCCAAAAGGGTGGGTCGGACATGGGTCGGTCGGTCAAGTTTCAAAGGAAGGAAAATGTTCGCACATGGACCGACCCAGAATGGTGGGTCGGACGTGGGTCGGACGGGCATGTTTGTAAGGAAGCAAAAGGGTTCTGTAATGGACCGACCCAATTGTGGGGACGGTGGGTCGGTCGGACCAAAAACATGGTTTAAGGTTATGAAATGATATGAGATGATGGGGATTGGTAGGTAATGATGTTATAAGGATGTTAAGGACACGTTAGGTGAGTTTTAATGACAATAAAGTGGGCTAAAGGTTGTATTATGATGCGAGAGTAAAACGTGTTAAAAATGTAAGTTATGTAACTAAGTTAACGGGGAAAAATTAAGCATTGACATTAAATAATCAAGCAAACCCCGATGTTAATGAAAACACATGTGATGTTAACAGTTGTTCGAGAATTTGCTCGAGGAACATAAGTGGACGTGGTAAAGTGGACCCCGGTGACAGGTATGGTTTTCTTGCAACCTGTGTCCTACCGGATTACACCGGCTTGTATGCCAATATGTTTTCTTGAGTGTTTGCCACCTTGTAAGATTAAAACATGTAATGAGTTTACAGTAATTCATTTATGTGGCGAATTTGGCCTCCGATGCCATTTAACCTCAAATATGTGTTAAACCTTAGCTAAACAAATCTAGGAACACATGAGTGATTGGTATTCGGAGTCGACGGCCCAAACCTTGGGAACGTGCTAACCACGGCTATGTGTGAGTTAGTTGGACATTGTTGTTGTATACAAGTGTGTGAACCTCCCTTGTGTGCTTAACTCGGTTATGATACCGTATGGTGTGTGGATGTGGTAGGCTCCATAATGGATCTCTAACTACTTATTTATAAGAGTATATGGGCTAATGGGGGGTGAGGAGTCCGGTTGTTCCGGCCACGCGTGTGATGGATGGGGGTCGTTATCATATCCAGTTCGGCTCCCTTGGTGTATGTTTGGGTGGTATTCCAATTTGGTTTCAACCTTCCCTTAGCTTATCCAAAGCTAGTTTACTGACTCACGTCGGGCCATAGGGGCATACTGTGTTGTTTGGTGTGCTTGGGATCACTATATCCGACACACCTTGGGTTTAAGTCAACCGTTCAAATAACAGGATGGTGATGAGGTAATTAACGAGCTTGGTATGAGTTTGGCAACAATCTCTATGCTCATGGTATGGACTAACTATGGTGGAAGGATCTTAATGTGAATCGTTCTCGAGGTGATATGTATTGTTGTTGTGATATGCAAAATACCTTGCTATGCTTTGGTATATATATATATTGGATGTTTTAAATGAATGCAATGTGGTCATGTGTACGTCGAGACAAGAAAGGGTTGTTATGTTTTGTTATGTGTAGGATGAATTATGTTGTAGGATATGGAATGTGTGGATCATGGAAATGAATCCCAGTTTGTGACAAGAGGCGTTTAAGGATAACCCGATTGATGGGTACACGTCGTTCGTTAAGGAAGTAGCTCCGTTTGGAGGAGAGCCATTCTAGGGTTTAAGGAATCATTGGATGGTTGGTTAAGTGTGGATGTGTTGGTTATAGGTTGAGCCCATCGAGGCGAAATGTTATGTGTTGTATGTCTATGGCTTGTATGCATGATTTAAATATAATCAACTGCATGCTAAGACGACAATTAGTTGTGCGTGGCCCGGTAGCATGTGGGCTGCGGGATTACCATACCAGCAAAGGTGCTGAGCCCCTTGGGGGCCACCCTTTCTCTCCTTTTCTATTTCAGGTACAAGGAGCTGGAAGCCGTTCGAGAGTAGGACGGGGCAGATGATTATACATGGGTAGCCATTTAAATGGCGTGAGTATGATAGGCGTAGTAAGACCGAAATTGTTATCGGCAGTAGTTTGTAAATACTCGGTACAGTGAGGATGTATGTATATAATAAATGTTGGAAATGGAATGAGGATTGTTAGTGTAGTTGCTCGGGAAACTAGTCCATCAGACCGATACAAATGTACATGTATTAGCCTTGTTAGCCACGTGGGTGGTTAACGGCGTGTAACACCATTGGAATAAGTAATGTGATGAGTTGAGTTTCCGCTGCAGATTGTTATTATGTGGTTGTTGTTGGATGGGGTGTTACACTAACTCACACCTGTGATCTGTTGCACATATAGTATGGAGCGTGACTGGATGTATGGTGATAGAGGCGAACATTTTGAGAAAATGCTGAAAGAGTTTTGCAAAGCTGCAGTGCAACACAAGGACAGGACAAAGGCGGAGAAAATTCCATGTCCTTGTGTTGATTGTGGTGTGGTTAGACATTATTCAAGCATCAACCTCGTACAACTCCATGTGAAGACCCGTGGTTTCATGCCACATTATACAAAATGGATTTTTCATGGAGAACGTGTTGAAGATAATGCTTCATCTTCCTACAATCACGATCGGTGTAACTCAAGAACCGAGCAGACATTCGATACTACTAACGAGTCAGAACTCCCAAGCGCTTCCGGAGTCAATGTTGACAGTGAGTCGACTTATCATGATGAACAAATTGACGAGATGCTTGGTAACGTTGAGGATAACTTTGTCGACCGGCCGGATGAGTATCAAAGGTTGTTGGACGCATCCAAAACGGCGTTGTATCCTACTTGCACTAAGTACACGAAATTGACAGCTATATTGAATTTGTTCAACCTGAAGGGAAGATATGGATTGAGTGACAAAGGTTTCACGGCATTCCTCGAGCTGATTCATGATATGCTACCGGATGAGAACGGTCTCCCTACGACCACGTATGAGGCAAAGAAATGGGTGTGTCCAATGGGAGTAGAGTACAAAAAAATTCACGCGTGTCCAAACAACTGTGTGTTGTACAGGGGTGAATACGAACATCTGGACAATTGCCCGAAATGTTCGTTGTCCCGGTATAAGCATAAAGATGGTGAGTACTCCTCCGTTCAGAAAAAAAGCCCTCCAGCAAAACTTGTTTGGTATTTGCCGATTATACCCAGATTCAAACGGTTGTTTGCGAATCCGAAAGATGCAAAGAACTTACGATGGCATGCGGAGGGTAGAAAGAGTGATGAGAAACTAAGACATCCAGCAGATGGGCCTCAGTGGAGAAACATCAATAGACGGTACAAAGAACATTTCGGACATGAAGATAGGAATCTGAGGCTTGGGTTATGTACTGATGGAATGAACCCGTACGGCACATTGAGTAGTCAACACAGTACATGGCCTGTTCTGCTAGTGATCTACAATTTGCCCTCATGGTTGTGTATGAAACGAAAGTACATCATGTTATCTCTCCTGATATCTGGTCCCAAGCAGCCAGGTAATAGCATTGATGTGTACCTTGCCCCTCTGATCGACGATCTGAAGCTATTGTGGAATGAGGGGACCGTGGTATATGATGCTTATGCAAGAGAGAATTTCACGCTCAAGGCTTTGTTGTTCTGTACCGTCAATGACTTCCCTGCGTATGGGAACTTGTCCGGTTACACGGTTAAAGGAACATTTGCATGTCCCATATGCGAGGAAGACACTTGTTCGGACCGTTTAAAACATTGTGGGAAGAATGTTTATATGTGTCATCGACGTCTTCTCCCCGAAGATCACCCTTATCGAGTAACGAAGAGAAAGTTGTTCAATGGTCAAGCCGAAACTCGTGTGGCCCGTCTACCTCTGAGCTCTGAGGAAGTGTACGAAAAGGTTAAGGACATTGCAAATGTATTTGGAAACACATCAAAACCGGCGAAAAACATTTGGAAAAAGTGTTCTATCTTTTGGGAACTACCTTATTGGCGTCATCTTTCTGTGAGACACTGCTTAGACATCATGCACATTGTGAAGAACGTTGGTGAGGCAGTGAGTGGGACTTTACTCAATATACCCGGCAAAACAAAAGACGGATTGAAAATCAGAAAGGACATGCAAACCATGGGTATACGAAAGGAGTTACACCCACAAGAGAATGAGAAACGAATCTACCTACCTCCTGCATGCTACACGCTCTCAAAGGCTGAAAAGATTAGTTTCTGCAAATGTTTGCACTCGGTAAAAGTACCGTCTGGGTACTCTTCAAACTGGAAGAACATTGTATCGATGAAGGATTTAAAACTTTTAGGCATGAAATCTCACGATTATCATGTACTGATGTTACATCTTCTTCCGGTCGCAATTCGAGGGATATTGCCATCTGATGTCAGAAATGCTTTAACTCGGTTATGTTTCTTTTTCAACGCTGTTTGCTCCAAGGCAATTGACGTAACTCTCTAGATGATCTACAACGTGAAATTGTTATCACATTATGTCAACTTGAGATGTATTTCCCACCATCTTTCTTTGATATAATGGTACATCTAATTGTGCACATCGTTCGAGAGATACAGTTCTGTGGTCCGGTATACTTACGGTACATGTACCCTTTTGAACGGTACATGGGTATTCTGAAAAGTAGAATGAAGAATAGGTATCGACCAGAGGGGAGCATTGTTGAAGCAACAGTGACTGAGGAAGTCACGGAATTTGTGACCGATTATTTGAGTGAGGCAGAGTCTATTGGTATCCCAAAACCACGACACTATGGCAGGTTTAAGGGTAAAGGTGTTATTGGTAGAAAGATCGTGCAAGTTTCGCGTCTACTTATTCATCAAGCACATTTGTTTGTCTTACAACATCTTGAGGTTGTTGAACCTTATTTGGAAACCCATATGGTTGAGTTAAGGCATCAAAATCCTTTGAAAACCACATTTGGCTGACAAAGAACAAAACCGAGTTTTTATCCAATGGTTCAAAGATCATGTGTTGACATTAGCATCATCAGATCCAGAAGCTGTAAGCGAAGAGATCAGATGTTTGGCAATCGGACCTGAAACTAATATTACATTTTGAGGGGTATGATATTAGTGGGTATACATACTACACTGCACGCCAAGATGCCAAATCGATAAACCAGAATAGTGGGGTAAAAATTGAAGCTGCTGCCACTGAGTACCACAGCGGTAACCGATCTCAACCAGTTAGTAATTGGTATTATGGTGTCATCGAGGACATCTGGGAACTAGACTATGACATTGATTCCTTTCTGTTGTTCCGGTGCAAGTGGGTGGACAACCGACGCGGGTACCAAAATGATGGAGGGCTTACCATGGTTGATCTTTCACGGTTACACGGTTATAATGATGATCAATTTGTTCTGGGAAAGGATTGCGACAAGTGTGGTATGTTGAGGATCCGAAAGACTGCAGATGGTCTGTTGTTCTTCCAGGAAGAAGGCCGGTTGTAATCGAAAATGAAAATGAGGATAACGATGAAAATGGGACTGTAGAGGAAACATCCTTGTTTCCTACTGGATTACCGGATTCGATTGATGATACCGAAAACGATTTGCTCTACGCACGATCAGACCATGATGAGGGTGTTTGGGTAGAAAATATGAAATGATTTATGTTTTTGTACGTGTCAGGTAATGTTGTTAGTAGAATGTAGACTGTAATATCATCTTAACTGTTATTGTTATGCATCATAGTATTTATGTTATGAGTTTATCTGATGAAAATGCTTTATATTTTTTTTTGCAGTGGATGATCACCCTATGGATGACCCCATTGGACGGCTTATCTCGACTGGAGAACCTGAGCCACAGCAGAATAGACCAAGTAAGCGGGTCAAAGAGGAGGAAAGAAGAAGAAGGACCAGTTAGCAGTACACGAGACTGAGGCTGGCCCTTCACAGCAGACCGAAGAGGAGGTTGTCCCACCAGAGGCGAAGAAGCAAAAGAAGAGAGGTGCAACACGTGGGCTGAAGGCTAACAAGGGCCCTCCTACAAAATCGGTGGACTTCAATCAGTTCAACCAACCCCATGGTAATTGGAAGAATGACTTCACCGCTTATGAAGCCATTGAAGGATACTATGTTTCAGCGTCTTCAGGTAAATCTCTACATTATTACTATGATCTTATGTGAAATAATAGAACATTTATGTTTACTTTACTAACTGAATGATCATATACGTAGTCTCGTTTCTCCGTGGATCCCACACTTAAAAAGGATGTGCTATCAGCGATGTCGAAACAGTTCCGGGACCACAAGAATAAGTTGGCTGACAAGTTCATCTACAAGATGCCTACTCCAAAAGATCCAGATGATCCAGATCATGGTGGAGACGGTGAGAGACCACCATGGGAGGTTTATAAGGGCATAACAGAAGAGCAATGGGTACAATTTGTTGAGAGGCGTCACACACCGGAGTTCCAGGTGCACTTTATTGTCATACATACATAAATTAATCTTAATTTCTTATGTTTTTTTGTGTTCAATTTCACTTAACATGATCCCATTAATTTATGCAGGCTCTCCGTGCGCAACAACAAGCAAATGCTAAGAAGAATCTGTACCCTCACCACTTAGGTGGAAAAAGTATTGCTCAAAGGGTACTACAATGGGAGGAAAAGGGATATCTGCCCACGGATGGCTCATTGGATGCCAGTGGCAGAAGAATGAAAGTGTGGGAGTTAAGCCACATTCTGAAGAACTCTACTCCCAAAAATCCTCAATACGATGAAGCCACGAGAGCAGTTATAGCTCAAATGGTAAGTGATATCATTTCATTTTTAGTCAAACTGTTCATTTCATTTGTATATGAACTTATGTTAAACTAATAACTATATTTGTGTGTTGTATTAGGGTGAATTAAGCTCTCAGCTCACCCAGGGCACCTGGACCTCACATAGGAATGATGATCCTCTTACACGCGCTCTTGGTAAGAAGGATCATCCAGGTCGTGCCATTGGGTTTGGTGGGCACGTTGGTATCCGCCAGGCATTTGGCGTACCCGGGTCCAGAAGTGCACAGGGAAAGTCGATTAGCTACGAGGAGCACCTGAGAGCGTTGGCTGAGATGGAGCAGAGGATTACTCAGAACGTCGACGATAGAATCACTCACGCTATGTCAAGGCTTTAGCCACAGCAGCATGACAGCCAAGAGGTTTCTCGACCACCAGTTGATCAGTCACCCATTCAGCAGCAGAGTGCACCGGTAGTGAGAAGTAGTGTCCACTCGGCTGATCTGTTTCCCTATGCATCTCTAAAGGTTAGACTAACATTTCAATTGAGTACATGACGATTAAGATTTTTCACTTGATCACTAATATCATCATAGAAGAATTCTCAATTTTTATCTAAACAAGTTCCACATAACACTCAGGAACCCACTGAGTGCCATCTGTTTTTACAAATTGGAGTAGAAGAGGTCATGGTTGCATGGGGAAAACTTTTCCCCTCTCTTCCAAGTGATATTGTGCACGGTGAACCACTCCAACATTACCATGCACGAGTGCTTCTGGACGAATTTGTTGCAGAGCATGCTGACGTCGGTTTACCGGTGCCGGTCAAACAAAGACCTACCTTGCGTTCCGCACAAACTGCGACAGTGCAGTGGCCTGTACGATTGGTCAGACTCCCTGGGCAGGTATTACTCTTAACCCTTGCTATAAAACTATTGGTGTACCACCTTGCATCCATATACTTAATTATACTAATATCATAGGATATGAGCCGACCAAAGACTGATAAGGGCAAAGGAAAAAGAATTACTGCGCCTGTGCAATCAAAGGCATCCACAAATTTCGTGCTTAGACCTGCTTTGATGGAGAAAAGAATATTGGCCGGCCTGCCGACTAATATGCAGATTCTGCATTCATCCTTGTTGCTGCTACCACCTGATTGTGATTCCCTCACTGTGGAAGATCCCGAGCGGATATTTCACTTTGTAGTTCAAGGAGAAGATATACATCGATTTGGGATGTATATGTCCGACTTCGAGGAGTGCTTCAGGAGGGATTGGTTGAATGTGTCGATTATCAAGTCAGCCGCCATGTGAGTGACTTCTACCTTTTGTATTTTGAATTCATTGATTGGTGATGAATTAGATGTTTGAATAAAAAGTTAATGATTGACTAATGATATTGCCTCATAGGTGGGTGCATGATAAGGCGATAAATGTCTATGAAGATCACATATTCGGATTCCTGTGTCCTGCTATGTGCAGTGAAGTCCAGATGACAAGTGATATGGAAGGCCTTATGCAGTATATGACGAATGCCCTCTTTGAATGTTCTAACAAGTCATTTATTATGCTGCCATATCATTCAGGGTATGGTATTTGACTATTTCTCTTAGTATTATCTAAAACATATAGTTTGTGTTAGTTGCTTAATGATTACAACACATTGTGTAATTTGTGGACAGTCGACATTGGTCATTGATTGTGCTGGTGATGTTGAAGCACCCACGAATCTTGCAATTTGAATCACTTGGTAAGGCTGCCAAGAGACCGAAGATCTCCACCGCAATACTGGGGTAATTAGTTTGTTATCGTAAATAACAATTATTATTACTTAACATTAACTGTTTCATAACTTGCTACTGATGCTTAAAATATGTATTGTTGCTGTATATAGTTCCATGAGAGCTGCATTATATCTCCAGAGTAAAACAATGAAGCGTGACATCCCTTGGAACCTAGTCAAGGTACTCTATTAATTGATAAATTTGTGTTATAATGTTTAAACTTGTTTATAACTGTCAATATGTGCGTTTGTATAGTGTCAGGTGCAGCCTGGGGGTTCAGAATGTGGATACTATGTCATGAGATTCATGAGTGACATAGTAGGAGCGGCAAACCTTTTACCAGAGCACTCGTTAGACAAGGTAACATTCTTTGAAAGTTTCAGTTATGCTCTTTACATGTTGTTAGACTTGTACGTTTTAGATTAATGTTCATTTTTTTTCAAGGCTTACGAAGAAGTGTTCAAAGGTGGTCAGTATGATGATGCTCAAATTGTTGAGATGCTTGAGGAATGGTCGGAGTTCATCTGCACAAGTTTAATGAATTGATGATCATGAACATGTTTTGTGAACTTTTTGGAGTATGTAATTGTAACTCTGTACACTTGTGGATGGTGTAATGGTATATTTGAATTGTAATGTTGTTTTTTATTTGTAATGAAAGTGTGTAAATAAGTGTAATTGCATTGGTTTTGTTAACTCTCAAATTGTGGTGCGTCGTTGGTATTAATTGGGAGCTTTTATAACTTTTTAAATGTGTGCTGGAGCTCCCTGTATGGATGAAGCTTTATTACAGGTCTCATTGAAACAAATGCGGTGAATATATATATATATATATAAGCTAGGATGGAAAAAAACAAAAAAAAAAACCCCTATCTCGGCGGTTCTTAGAGCACAACCGCCGAGATAGACCCATGGGATTGACCGATGCTGAGTTTGACCATGAGTCTATCTCGGCGGTTCTTAGAGAACAACCGCCGAGATAGACTCATGGTCAAACTCAGCATCGGTCAATCCCATAGGTCTTCGGCGGTTGTGCTCTAAGAACCGCCGAGATAGGTACACCTATTTCGGCGGTGCTCATTTCGGCGGTTCACAACCGCCGAAATAGGCCCATTGGAACCGCCGAAATAGGCCTTTTTTCTACTAGTGTCCTTATTACTCCAAGGTAAAAATAAACTTAAGAGCTCACCATTTTAGCCTCTCTTATATTTCTTTGGAAATTTTCCAACGTGAGCTTCTCCTTCTTCCATGCCCAGCCGATTGTTGATCTTCACTAAGGGATGGAATTGCTAGCTTTGTTGCCCAAGAACTCCATCTACAAGTGCAAGGTAATGCCTTCTTAAAAACCTTAAGAACCCTCCTTAAAATTCTAGGGTTTGATATTAAGGATAGTATTTGAATTAGTGTTTGGTTCTTGGATGGGCTAGCTTGAGTTGTTGGCTGATTGAGAAACGAGAATCAAGAGGGAAAGAGTAAGAAGAGAAAAGAAGGGAAGGAAGGAAGAGAAACCGAAACTAGTAAGGTAATTGAGTTTACCTTGAGTTGAATTGTTGTCTTGGGGAAATAGATTTTTAATGTGAATTGAATGTAAATGTGAGTGTAGTCATGAAACTACAAGGTTGAACAAGTAATGAGATTGTTTAATGTGGTTTAAATGTGGGAAATAAACCTTGAGAGCAAACTGTTACATATGCATGTACAAGGTGGGAAAAATAATGTGCTGCAGGAATGTTTAATGCTTATATTACAGGGATGAAAAACAGATTTTTGTGAGCTGATTAATGTGTGTATAAAGCTAAGGAAAGTAGGTAAGTTCTGTCAAAATTGGTCTAGGAAACTAAGGCCTTGATTGTGTCAAAGCGTGGAGTTAGAATGTCATGAAATAATATCAAAATACAAAAAGGGCCTTCCAGGTACGGAAGCGTGATGAGACAGCTATGTCAAAGAGCCCAACAATACCTCCAAACCATTGAATGGTGTACGGAGAAGTAGAAACTTGTATAAACAGCCGCACATAACATGGCTCGAGGCAAAGTGGCTTGTAAGCCGGAAAAACCAACTACCGTTCGGAGATTTAAACGTACAAAACCTATGCATAAAGGCATAAAAGAAACGGTGGAGAACGAACCACTACCTCAGAGTGGGGACACCACTTGTTATTATAGGGCCTATGGAGCGGTAATTGCATGAATGCTCGAGAGAAAGGCTACCACCTATGTATGTAATGTGAAACCGCTAAAGCGGTGTAGAGAAACTTGAGCATGTGTTTATTGCCAAGGAGTACATAGAGCAGTAATAGTATGTAGAAAGGCTTTGATAGTAGTGGAAGGAAACCGAGAGGGTAATCGAATGAGTAGTAAACACTGTATGTGTGCTATGTGAATTGCCGAGTAAACAATGCGCAATAAGCGTAGAGAGTTTAGAGTAGTATATCATATTGAGCCAAGTGAATGGCAAGCCATAGTATAAATGGCAGGAGTACATAAGCGGAAGCTAAAGTAATAGCGGATGCCATATAAGTGAATGTTGTTTAATGCGTAAGAACATGGTATGCAGTAAGCAACCATTGTAAGAGTATAATCAGATAATGAGATAAAGCCGATGAGAAAATGTGCTAAAGGAGACATATTCATTCTTATCTCATGAGAGATTTACTGTCAAGGGTTTACGCTTCTGCACTCTGTATGACTGAGTGTTTTGGTGTTGCACTTGTGCGGTAATGATCGAGTGGGAGAGCCAGGAATTTAGAATGTCAACGAAGCTTGTTGAGCGAGAATTAAGAGAGATAACCGTGCGGCCGTTGGCCAAAGATGCACGAGGAACGTGAGCAGTAACCCACAAGTCCCAGGATCGATGGATGGTAAATGCAGAGTAGTATGAATAAAGAACTCTAGTACAGAAACAAGTAAACGAACATAAAAATTAAATGACAAAGCACTACATACTGAATAGTAGCTCGACCTCAACCGACAATAAGTCGGGAAAAGTAAGTGAATAATCATGAAGGTATACAGTGCTATACGAAATAGATTTCCAGAGAGCTGGAGAGAAAATCTATAACTCATTGAATTCGCATACAGTAAGAGATACCACGCGACGATTGAGAAACCTTTATTCCCAAGTCAAAAAGGGATGAAAGGGAGTAGATAATACATTGAGAATACCAAAGGGCGAGTTAAGCTCTAGTTATCTGCTCACGCAGCAGAAGCTTGCGGGCCATAATTCAAGGTTAGGTATACCTGACAATCTGAGTAAATGGCTAATCCTAAACGCCTTGAAGCCTTAGAGGCTAGAATTGAACCCGGTTATGAGTTAATTAACCGCATTGAAGCTAAAACACTTTATGATACTCGAATTAGTGAACCAATGTTCAGTGATAACATATGGTCGATTACGCGGGCATAACCCCTTTTAAGGGGGGTAGGGCGAGAAACCTTAGAATATGTTTTACGTATAGGTGCGTAAACTAATATGTGCATAGCACAAAAGAAATTGCTTTGATGATTCGAACTTATGTCACATAAACATTTGTACCCATTCATTGTGTAATTATGATTATTGTGCATGAGAGATGCAAGTAACGAGCATATAATATTTATGAAAAGAGGAGTAGAGAGACTCCTGGGGAATGAGAATCCCTATAGTGTATGTCTAGTGAGATTAGACATGAGATATTACGAGTATGAATCGGTAGGAAACCGGTGTGTAACCTAGTAGGAAGTGAGTTTCCCTAGGTAAGTTTATTTGAGAATGATTGATGGAGTGAGTTCCATCCTTGGGAGTTGTATGTTTGTATGTTTTTAATTGAGCAACAATTTGAGGAAAGGAGGTCAGGAGTTACTTAGGTAAAGTAAGCAAAGTAAGTTGGAAATGACGGATGACCTAAATTCTAGGAATTAGAGATAAATTAAAATGAAATGTTTATGAGGTTGACTAGAAAGAGTAAAAGATAGAAAACGAAAATGTTTGACTATCTGATTGTTTGAAACTGACGTGGGAGGTGGAACTTGATCTGCTAGCGATCAAGGGAAACCGAACACAAATTGGGGTGGAAGGATAGTTCAACACTGATGCTGATCACATCAGGGTTGGATGATTCTTAAAGCTCCCTATAAGTGGTCACAAGTAATCACGCTAAGAAAAGATACAACTACCATAAATTTGATTTGGAGTTGTGTGATGTTTTAAAAACAATTTCCAAACAGAATTTGAAAAGGAATTTCTTCAAGTATGAAGATGCAAACGAAAACTGGTTTTGAAACCGCTATCACCCGCCGATGGCTGAGCCTTAAGTCTTGATGACCGGTAGAACGGTGGGCGTGTATTAGTTTTGAAACCATTGCACCGTACGTGCGGCGGTCCTAAGTGACCGGTTGGGGCGGTGACAGTTTGTGATTTTTTTTTCCAAAGGCAGCGGGACGGGGAGAGTACCCTGAGACGTTCCTGTGTTGAGTGAGTCAACCAGAGTACCTGAGGATATGTATATGTGTAACGTTTTGATCAGAACCGAAGGGACCGTGGGCCAGAGAGAGTAAGTGCCCATTTGTCATGAAACGGCCGTGGACCAGAGAGCGTAAGTGTCCAACGTGACCGGTGCCTAAGGGATCAGTAGTGTATTACTCAATATGGATTCGAGGACTGTAGTGCCTTCTTGTCTTCGGACCGATTCCATGGAGAGAGTATAAAGAGTATTTTTGATTGCTATACATGCTGTGATTTGTGTGTGGTATGTGTAGTGTGAAATTAGAATGACTTGTGAAGTCTGTAAGGTTATACGTGTATTATTACCTTGGCATAGTACGCCCATGAGAGTAACGAGATTAGATTCACCAACTTTGAGGACAAAGTTATTAAGGGGGGTAGATTTTAATACCCCGGACCTAAAAATCGTGATTAAATTACTCTAATATGATTATTAAAGGCCTAATGGTGCCTAAAGAGTATTGGTAAAGAAAATAAAACGCGTAAAACGCGAAAAACGCTAAAACACGCATTAAATGAGTATAAGAGATATATGATCTCGTTAGGGTCCGAGATGGATTCCTAAGGCTTAGTTGTGCCTAATTAGTATACGGGAGTGATTTCCGAAGAAAACGGATCCAAAAATTGGATTAAAACGTTAACGGAGTTTTATAGCACGCTTTTCGAGAAAACCCGAAAACGCAACTATAAGTGGTCAAACGGAGTCGTAAAAATTATAGTTGATTAGATAACTATAATTAAGTATTAATGGAAGCTTAATAACCATTAAAAATAAAGAAACGAGGAAAAATCCGAAAAACTGGTCCGGTGAGTGAATAGTGCCGAACCGGGTAAAACAACAAGCGTTGTCAGTAAAAGACGAAAAACGACCCGGGATATTAACAGTGTGGGGGCCGGTTATTAATACATACTGTCTCACTCACACACTTAATTAATCAATTAATTATTATAAGTCACTAGATGACAAAAAAATAAAGTAGAGAGGGGGAATAGTAAAGGGGGCTTTAATACTCTCTCCTCCCCATTCTGAATTCACTCACGTATTTCCCCTTCCCACCAGAGCTCTCTTCTTCATTTCTCTGCAGCCATGGTGATTTGTGAGACTCCACACAGCACTTCCCTTCTGTCTTAATTTTGAACCCTCAAACAAGCACCAAACTCCATAAAAAGTGTACCGTTGGTTTCCTCTCATCTCAAGGAACATTCTCCACCTTTCAAAATTGGAAAACCTCCATTTCCATCACCATGGCAGTAGGACCTTTTGAAGCTTGAAGAAGTGTTTTTGGACCTCCATCTCCTCCTTATTACTCCAAGGTAAAAATAAACTTAAGAGCTCACCATTTTAGCCTCTCTTATATTTCTTTGGAAATTTTCCAACGTGAGCTTCTCTTTCTTCCATACCCAGCCGATTGTTGATCTTCACTAAGGGCTGGAATTGCTAGCTTTGTTGCCCAAGAACATCATCTAGAAGTGCAAGGTAATACCTTCTTAAAAACCTTAAGAACCCTCCTTAAAATTCTAGGGTTTTGATATTAAGGATAGTATTTGAATTAGTGTTTGGTTCTTGGATGGGCTAGCTTGAGTTGTTGGCTGATTGAGAAACGAGAATCAAGAGGGAAAGAGAAAGAAGATAAAAGAAGGGAAGGAAGGAAGAGAAACCGAAACTAGCAAGGTAATTGAGCTTACCTTGAGTTGAATTGTTGTCTTGGGGAAATAGATTTTTAGTGTGAATTGAATGTAAATGTGAGTGTAGTCATGAAACTACAAGGTTGAACAAGTAATAAGATTGTTTAATGTGGTTTAAATGTCGGAAATAAACCTTGAGAGCAAACTGTTACATATGCATGTACAAGGTGGGAAAAATAATGTGTTGTAGGAATGTTTAATGCTTATATAACAGGGATGAAAAACAGATTTTTGTGAGCTGATTAGTGTGTGTACAAAGCTAAGGAAAGTAGGTAAGTTCTGTCAAAATTGGTCTAGGAAACTAAGGCCTTGATTGTGTCAAAGCGTGGAGTTAGAATGGCAAGAAAGAAAGGGTTGAAAACTGCAACAGAAAACAAGGAAGTAGAACCTGGAACAGATGAAGGAAATTACAGTGAAATGGGTTTTGTAACAGATGAATGTATAAGTAGTTTAGGTTAGTTTAGAATGCCTAATCAATGTCAAAACATGCTATAATATATGTAGGAAGAGTGGGGAAGAAATTGGTATAAGTTTGGAGTGGTAACATAATCAGAAACGAGAAGAAATTTCATTACTGCAACTGGTCCGGGTTTGTAAACCAGGACAGAAACCCGGACAAGGCCTAAAACAAGGCAGAACGTAATAGCAGAGGAGTGGTCCGGGTTTACAAACCAGGACACAAACCCGGACCACCACTAAAATGCACCCGAGAGGTTTATGAATTAAGGGTCCGGGTTTGTAAACTAGCATGTATACCCGGACCATATCAAAAACACACCCGAGAGTTATAACAGGGGTTGGTCCGGGTTTGTATACCAGGACACAAACCCGGACCACATGTAAAATTGTCCAGAGAGTTTAAACCGTGTCTGGTCCGGGTTTGTAAACCAGGACACAAACCCGGACCAGTGTAAAAATGTACCAGAATGTGTTTTTAAGTGCCCTAATGATGGGGAAGTGAATGGTAATGGTTTTAGATGATGTTTAGGCCTTGTTTGGTGACTAGTCAAGGTCCTAGGAAGTGTAAACAAGTTTGAGAAGTGAATGAGAAAGTTATGAGTTAAAGAGCACTTGAACTAAACTAGGAATAACGGGATAACGGGGTTTAGTACGGGAGTATTAGTTTTACTTACCGTAACGCTTTAATGTTAATATAAGCATTTGAATGTTATCAGTGGAACAAGTGTGAACCGAGCATGGTGAGATGATACGGTAAAAGCTAACCCTGGTGAAAGGTATGATTTTCTCATACTCCGCGTGCTAACCGAGTTACGTTGATTTGTGTGTTTGTGTGCCGGCTTAATCAAGACTAAAGCATGAAAATAATCCATTGTTTGATTATGTATGTCTTGTTGTATGTGGAATGAGCTAACATACTTGTATGCCGGTGTGGTCTAACATAGAGTAAAGACCGACTCATAGTGAGTAACGTTTGGCTAGAGTCCCATAGATCGGGTCGAGTAATTACCCGATAACGGTTAGTAAACCATAATGACACAAACCATGAAACAAATGAGAGTGGAAAGATAAGTGAACCTCCCTCAAGAGGATTAACGACGGTTCGAAGATGTGAGCTAGTAAAGAAGGTAAAAGAGACCTAAGGGATTAGTAGCTCCCTTGAGATATGGTCAACCTCCTATATGAGGATTTTACCGATTTAAGAAAATAACCGAAAGTATGAGTATGTGGAATATATGGGTAACTCTTAAAACCTAAGATTAACCATACTAAAGTAGTGTTCCCAAGTCATTAGAAACATCGAGAGTGATGCTTCTAGACTAATATACATAATATTATTATAACTCCGAGAGAGGAGTGTATGGGAATGAGAGTAGTCCGAGAGTAGTCGGGCCTAAGTAAAAAGAGATAGGAACTAAGAGAGAGTTCCGTGAGCTAGTTGAACCTTCCCACCATGCTAGACCCGGAGTAGGGTCGAAACCGGGGAAGTAAGACTATGCTTGAGAGCCATGAGTTTTGGCCTAAGTACGTATTCAGAGTAACAAGCGTGACGTAGGAGACTTGTAGTGTCTCGAGAATCTACAAGAGCTTGAGTATGAATAACCCAAGAGTGTGGGTGAGATAATGAGTATAAATAACCCAAGAGTGTGGGTGAGATAATGAGAATAAGTAACCCGAGAGTGTGGGTGAGTATAGTACGAGTCGCCCAAGAGAATGGGTGTGTATACGAATAAGTAACCCGAGAGAGCGGGTGAGGTATTGAATAAGTAAACAAGGCATAGTGAGGTATAACCCTCAAGGCCTAAGAGTAAACAGATACAACTAACAACCTTGTTATGTTAGTTAGGAATTGTGTTCCGTGATTGGATGTAGATTCCTTGAGTATTACACGTACTTATTGTATTGCTACGATGCATGTTGTTTGACTAAAATGAACTCCATGTATATCCGACAAGTGGTCGGCGTACCCCGGTTAGCGCTCGGGGTATGCGAATTTCATATGCAGCGTTAAGCTGAGCCCCTAGGGGCAACGTTTTTATTTTTCAGGTACTCCGAAGATGTTACCGTTCAAGAGTAGGACGGGGTCGGTGGTTTGCATGGGTAGTTAGATTTGATTACTTATGCATTGAAAGAGGTGTAAGACCGAATATGTTGTCGGCATCCATATATTGTAGACTCGGTATAGTAAAGAAATGATTTGAGTAAAGTGTTTGTATTGTGTATTCGGTTGTTCCAGTTCATCAGACCGTTACAGTATGTAAGAAAGGCCTGGTTAGCCATATGGGTGGCTAACGGCGTTGTTTCACCCCTCATTGTAATTAGAGTTCTGCTGCGCGAGTAAGAGTATTTACAGTTTAAGAGGTAATGACGTGCTTAACGGTTGGGGTGTTACATTTGTAGACCGGGGGACGAAGATCGTTGACCGCTTTCAACCAGTTGAACTCCCGTGGACTGTTGGGTGGTGGTGGCGGTGGTTGAGGGATCTGAGCCTGCTACTGAGCTAATGCAACCGTCATGATTTGAGCTATAACCTCAGGGGTAACAGCGTCGGGTCCATAAACACCTGGGGGTCCCGCTCCTCGTCCTCCGCGTCCTCCTCTTTGAGACATTTAACTGTTAATGGCGGTGTTTGTTGTTCAGATGTTGTGTGTTAAATCTAGATATCTATGTAGTAACGTGCAAAGTGTTTTATAACATCCCAGGGACGGTATGTAGTTAGAGTGTTCATGAGTAATGTAAGTAAAGTAAGGTATGGGGTAAAGGTAACGTGCCTTTCAGGAATCCTCACTTCCCGATTCTACCCCACTTCCCCAGTTTTAAGGGCACCTATATTCTAAGTATATCACTCGGCTTGTTTTCTCGGGCTCAGAGCATAACTACGCTCTGATACCACTTTCTGTAACACCCCTATTTAACAAAAATGCAGCGGAAATAAAATACTGAGGCGATTACAGATCATCGAGTTCCAAACACCCGGCACCAAACCTCACCAATTATAACCTAGGATAATACAAAGGCTACGGTCTGAACTCGAGAAAACATAACACAAACCTAACAATAGAAGAAAAACGCCAACGCTCCATAAATCCTAATTCCCATCCCAATCACTCATACTCTTCGTGGCCACCTGTATAACAATTCATACCTGCAAGATAAAACCAAGCAACACACCCTAGGAATGGAACTGGTACAACTCTCCAAAACAAAAGTTTAAAAACATAACTCTTATAATAAACAATAGCTTGAAGTCAAATGCTTAAAACAAAAACAGAAGAACATGGCTCAACCAAAACACCAAGTCAAAGGTAACAAGTCAAGGATAAGGATAAATAACAAGAAAGTAAAGTTAGTCAATTAAAATAAACCACATCATAAGTCAGTGATCATCCATTGCTCGTGTTAGATTTCGTTCCAATTAGGATTAGAAAGACCCAAGTAGTTACAAGGACTAGGAATGGAAGAAGAGACCCATGAACCATAACTCAAGAGTGGAATAAAACCAATTGGGAGAGATGACCCCCGCTGCCAGTCAATTGTCATAAGGACGAGGTAAACAGACCTCCGCTGTCAGTTGTCCATAAGGACGAGGTATAGCAGACCTCCACTGCCACCGACCCGTTCTCAGTCATCGGTGAAAAGTGAGTGCACCACTTATTAGAAATAATCCATACCCAATACCAAGATTGACATTTCCCATATTCCCACTAGATTATTAACTGTACAAGTGCAATACCAAAACACTCAGTCCTATAGAGTGCAGAGGCGTAAACCCTCAACAGTCAATATCTAATGAGGCAACCAGATAAGAGGAACCAATGATCATGTGAGTTGTACATCCAAGGCTCAATTAGTCACATCAAGCTGAGTTAGTCACACAAACAGTTTCCTTTCGAGATTCGTTCAAGCTCAGTTAGCGTTTCTCAAAACATTCCATAAAGTTGTCACCAAAAGTATCTGAGTACGAGAAATCGTACCTGGTATATGTAGAAGCAGTAACCAAACTTGAAAATGCGAACTACTTCCACTAATCACCTATAATTAAAATATTCCAAGCATTGATTAGTTAAGGCACTATAATGCTACACATCTTTCATTCTCACTAGTCTATAGTTTTGGTTTACAGTTACTCTCTCCTAAGGATCTGGCTAGATCTCGTAATTAAATATTTAATGTATACTTTAACTTATTCCATTTACCTACTCCTGAATATAAGTTTAGCTTAACTAAACTCTTTAGTTACGCTTGGCTTACTTACTTCAATACTTATTTCAGGTTTAGGATATGTATTTCCCCCTAACAGTCTACCTAGATGCCACATTAACATTTAATATTTTTAATTGTCTCGTATGAGTTAGGTTTATCCTAATTTTTCCCTCTTATTATGTTTCCCAAAAGGTATGTTACTTCTTTTATTTACTTCTAATGTACTTATATATACACTTATATTTTCCGAAAGATTTATCCAAAACATTCTTTAAGAAATTCTTATTGTTTTAATTATATTTAATATCTTTTAGACATATCCACAACTGATATATGGTTTATAAAATAAGGTATTTTTCCTAGTTTTAATTAAGCATACTAACCTCCATATTATATAATAATAAAATGTAGTTTAGTTTAATTCCTTGATTAATATAAGTTTCTATTTTATTTCTCTCATATATATATATATATATATATATATATGCAACAATTTTTACTTCACTTAAAGTTAATACCCAAAATATTTATCAACATCCGGCTACTAGATGTTAACTTAGTCTTCTCAAATTTTTCCCAACCTAAAAAGTTTATTAACAGACTATACTTTAATTTTTGTTACATTAAAAACCTTATATTATAAGATAACTTATGAAAAACCCTAGCATTACAATTTTTAAACCTAATTCCCCTTGTCCAAAAATTCCCAAATTAAGTATATAGTAGCTATAATATTTTAGACATATTATAAAATTTTATTTCATAAAAATATCCTTTTAAATTATCCAAATAATTCCATAATACTCGTAACTTGCAAAAATCATAACTTACGTTTAAAAACTCAAAACCCATATTAATTTACATCAATATAAACTCGATTTTACAAGGAATCTATGGTTAAAATTTCAAGTCAAAATACATACAGGAAGGCCATTAAATAAATCTAGCGAGTTAGGACTTTATTCTGGAAAACATATTAATTTATTACAACTTAAACCCCCACGATCTAATCTCGGCCATCCATTTTCATTAACCACAATCGGACGTCCTACAACTCGCGAGTTCATCAGGAATTCTCAATTCGCACCCGAGTACTAATCCCTCGATATCTCACAATCTACAGAACGAAATTAGATGATTCTTGTTCCTATCGATTCGAAATTAAATTCTAGTTCTAATGGTACCGATTTCCCCAATTATCATGCAGAATTGAAGATTTTCGAATCTGGGTTCGAAGTTAGGGTTTATATTTCGGTTTCGGTTTGAATTCGACTAATTCCCTTATTGTAATCCGTAATAGACTAAATTGGCATGTGGGTTTGACCGGTAATGAAGTTACGATTGGCAACAACAGAGCAATTTGATCAGAAACTCACCGGAATTGCATTAATGGGGAGAATCAAATCGGAAATTCTAGAAACTCGTTATTTCATGTGCAGTACAGGTAGGCAACTTCTCGAATCAACTCGCGCTCCCTGAGAGGGACTTGATTCCCGTAACCTATCACAATCCAAACTAGACATGTAACTCTAGACGTTAGTGGAAGAATCATTGAATTTGATAAACTAGGGAGAAAGTTACAGATCTCACAAGATCTGTGTTTACCTAGTCGGTTTCGGAATAAACTGGGCAGAAATACCACCGTGATCGAGTAGGCAACTTTAGATAGCTTTATCTCCCAAACCAGTGCGAATCAGCCTTGGTCATTAACATGAAAGTTGTAGAGGGATTAGAGGTCTTCAAAACAAGCTGAAGAATACGAAATTTGGCTGAGAAACGAAGAAGTTATGGCGAGACAAAGTTTACCTGATTTCAGGAAAAACTGGAATTCTGGGTTACGAAATCGCAAGGAGGCAACTTTGGATCAATTTTCCGGTCATTGTAGAAGGAGGTAGATGATGTGTGAGTAATGGTTGGAAAGAGGAAAGATAGAAGAATTGAATCAAACAGACGGCATACCAAATGGTGGAGTAGAGAAAAAGATATAGGCGTCTAAAGTTCGACCCATGACATGCCAAAACTGAAGGAAACTTAATAGATTTAGCTAACTCTGGTGCTGAATGGACGTGACACGTGTCCCGAGGCGCGCGGCTGAGTCAGCTGGCCCTGGACACGTCAGCAACCTCCAAATTTTGGCTCTAAACTTCAATTTATCATAACTTTGGCTACGATGATCCGTTTTTAATGTTCTTTTTATCAATCTTCTTGGTTTTCCATAACCTTTTTATTGGTATAGTTTTCATGGCCTGATTTGACCATTCTCAAAAAGTTAATCCTAGCAAATCTTTTGAAGCTTTAAGGTTTCTATGATTTTATTTTGACTTTTAAGCCTTAAATCAATGTTCAAACTATTTCTAAAATCTTTATAATATAACTAGAGTGCCTTGAAATTTTCCCAAGATTTATTGACTTATAAATCTCACTATTAAATTCATAATACCATATAATAAATTAATATTTAATAGTATTATTTAGGGTTTACTAAAAGAAATCCCCTAAATTAATTTAAATTAATTTATGGGGTATTTCATACCCTCTCTCAACAATCAACTATTCTTTCTCTATTTCATTTTCAATTAAGTAATATCTCCTAACTTTTCTAACGCGTTGAATCTAGGCTCTTCTATGGATTACAACGTTACTTACTTTTCACTCCCAAATTATAATTATTGTATTACTTGTTAATTCATTTTCCAAATTATTTTACAGCACTGACATTTATTTCTCCCTTCTCTAAATTAAATACACTCATTAATTATTTATTACAATCACTTTATTATTTTAATTATTACCTATTAAATATCACGATCGGTCTCACGATCATCTTCATCGTATTGCTATCATGCTCCTCTCTCTCCTCAAACTCTCTCAAACTCTCGCTCTTCCATTTCCGTTGTCGATAGGCTGCTTCTCTGGTGCCGGATTAGGTAGAAGGGTAAGAGTAATTGTTGGGTAAGGTTCTTTAATTATTTTAATGGTGTTTTGGTAATCTCTGATTGAATCTATATTCGTAATTCTAGACCCCGAGTTCTCTGATGGGCGCTTCTAGTGATCTAGCTGGGTGAGCTCATTGTGGTGAGCGTATTCAGGTAAATGTTATGCTCATCATCTTCTATCTCTATGTTTTGTAAAATATCAATGGGTTGGATTTAATGTGGTTTTGGCGTTGTTGAAAGTTTGGGAATTATTTTCCCCCGTGTGTTCTGGAGTAATGGTTTTTGCAATTGGTGTGGATAAATGTTGTAGGAGACTTTCACTGGATTAATTGTTGGCTTGTTGGTGTCTTTTAGTGCCCCGTGTATTTTGATTATACCATATGGTACTCTGTGAAATTGTTGGTACTTTGTACCCCATGAATAATTATATAAATTTTGTCTGCAGACATTACTTGCAGTTAAGCTCTAATGATCTACTCTTTTGGGTCATAAGTTACTTCCTGGGGGGTGTGCACACTTAAGGACGTAAAGTGAGGTGGGATTCTATTGTTGCGACCCTGATTTGGGTGTCATTCGTGTATACTAATAATTGGATTCTTTGAAAGTTCTCCCCTAAAATATTTTTTCTAATGGTGATTTTGGAGTTAATAATTTGACAATGTAAAATGAGTTTCAAAATGTATTTTACAAGTTGAGGCAATGTTTACTCAGTTTTTCTGATTTGCGTGATCCCTTTGCGTTTTATGTTGTTTTTTCTGATCGCAAGTACTTATGGATGAATTTGGGAAGTGGGAACACGCTACCACATTGCTTAGGATGACCAGATTAAACTTCAGATTGTTAAAGTTGAGTTATGATGTTGAAAGTACATTCGCTTCAATGTTAGAAATATTTTGGCTGATTTGGTTGGTTTAAGCCTGAGCACTCTATGATTAGAGTGTGGCGGTAACGCCCTGTTGGATTTTGCATTTCCCCTGCTATTTACTAACTTTTGGGATGATTTGATTTGGTGTAACTCTCTTGGAAATTTTGATTATGATGAAGTTTTCATACATTGGTTAATTGATCTTTCCACAATGTTTATTGGTACCTATGGTGGTATAAACTTACTGGAATATTTCTCTATTAATTGACAAAGTTATTATGATTATTTTGGTGTTGGTTTGACTCTGTTTTCGTATTTAGAAACACATTTTAGGACCTATCCGAACGTTCGTCTGGACATCAATGATCGGACAGGCCCCGAGAGTTTTAATTGAATTCACAGGATTGAGTGTATCTGAACATCTGTCCGAACATCAATGTTCGGACAGCATGCGCGGACGGGTTCAGCTTGCAACTCTCAACTTATGTCCGAACTTGCAAGTTCGGACCAATGTTTGGACGCACGTAAAAGGTTTTCAGAACTTTGAAACTCGGCTTGTGTCTGAACTTCGAAGTCCGGATACAAGTTTGGATGCACTTGTTTTCCTATTATCCAACACTCGACTGGTGTCCGAACATCAATGTCTGGACACAAGTTGGGACAAATGGTTTTTCTCAAGCGTTTTGCTCTCAGCTTGTGTCCGAACTTAGACGTCCGGACACAAATTTGGACCTGGCTTATATTGCACCTTTAAGACTCGTTGGGAGTCCATTTTTGAAGCCATTTTCGCTGTTAGATCTGTAATTTTGTAAGCTATCTTTTGAGTCAAAATCCAGGGTGTTACAGTTAGAGAGCAGATGTGTTTGTTTATCCTTAGGTTTTTCAAGGATTAGAGTATGTATGGTAACTATGACTTCTTATTGTTGGTTAATTTAGTTTAGCTATTAGGCTTAATTGTGGTCTTATGTTGTGCTAGCTATTTATAGGTGTCCTTGTTGTGTTACAAAGTATATATGGGAGAGAGCTTCTTAAATTGCAATTGCAATCTATGTGTGAAGTATGTCACACAGAATTGCAAGTGTTTGTGAATTTGTTGTTGTACAGAGCTGCTGTTATACAGGTATTGCAGATGTAATCATAATTGATTACATGGAGAATGAAAAAATTATTAAAAAAACTATAAAAGACAGATCTCATACTACCGTCTTTTATAGTTAATTTCACGCGCCCGCTGTGTGCTCATAAATGACGGTTAGACTTGAAAACCGCCTTTTGTACTAGGATAATAAACGACAATTAAAACAAAAACCATCGTTTAATATCAGTAAAGAGTGCGCGGGAACATGTTCATAACGACGGTTTATTATGAACCGTCTTTTAAAGTGTCTAAAACCGCGTCGAAACATTGACATTTAAAGATGCTTTTGAACCATTGTTAAAAATGATGTGTAAAAACAATGGTAGTATAAGAGACGGTTCCGAACCATCGTTTTTAGACTATTTGGATTGTCTTTTTTGGCATAGTCCGCACCAATGACAGAAGTTAAATGAAAAGAAATTGTCGTGGAAGTTTGAGGTAATGAGAATTTCTCCTTGCCCCAGAAGCTAGATGTGTGTTCCATGAAATTAGTAGAATTGAAGGGCTGGTCATTGGGCAAAATAAAGTGGAAGAGAAAACAGAAAAAAGAGGAAATGATTGTTGTCACTAGAGGTGTCTCTATAGTGGGGTCTGCGATTAATAGAAAGAGGCTATTGATGGAAATAGAACTTTTGGCTCTTAAGGAGGAAATGTACTGGAAACAAAGAACTCGAGACAAGTGGATATCAGTAGGAGACAAGAATACAAGTTATTTTCATGCTAAAGCCTCTTTCTCTAGAAGATCTAACTGCATCTTCGGCTTAGAAAACAAGGATAAAAAGATGTAGTACAACTGGAAAGAGATGGAGACTATAACAAGGGAGTTTTTTTAGGTGCTCTTTACCTCTATTGTCCTAGAGATCGATCCTTGCTTCGAAGCAGTAGTTAAATGCAAGCTGGAGAGGAGTAACAGAGACCAATTGAATCTCCCCTACACCAGAGAAGAGGTGGTGATGGCAGTGAAGACTTTAGGGACTAACAAATTTCCAAGGCCTGACGGCTTCAACGGTAAATTCTATAAAACTCAATGGAACATTGTTGGTAATTATGTAATAGAGGAAGTTTTAAAAGTCTTAAGAGGGGGATGTATGCTTGATTATTTCAATGACTATTACATATCACTCATTCCAAAAGAAAAATGGGTAGTAGATATAAGCAAGTATAAGCCAATAGCTCTATGTAATTTCATTTACAAAATTGTCTCAAAAGTGTTGGCCCAAAGATTGCAAGGAATCCTGCCTAAGTTGATATCTAGCAACGAGGAAGGTTTTGTGAAAGGAAGACTTATTACAAACAATGTAATTCTGGCGGGTGAGCTACATCATTTCTAAGACAAAAGTCAAGTTACAAAAAAAAGGATACTTTGTACTCAAAACTGATCTTAGCAAGGCCTATGATAGAATTGAGTGGAGGTTTCTAGAAAGGATCCTTAAAGCAACGGGATTTTCTAAAAACTTGATGGGTCCAGCTCCAACTGTGTAACATCAGTGAATTGTGTTGTATTGGTAAATGGAGCACCGGGGTTTCTTCTTTAAGCAAACTAGAGGGATTAGGCAAGGAGACCCCTTGTCTCTCTTCCTGTTTATCCTTGTGCAAGAAACTCTCTCTTCCTATATCAATAAGCTGGACAAGGAAGGCATTTTTAGGGGTGTAACACCCCTCTCCATAAACACGTAATAATCTCTCACGTAGCAATAATAAAACATCTTACAGCGGAAGATAAATAACAACATCAATACTCACTCGGGTGTCACTTGCCATTACTCGCCCATGCGAGTAACGAAGCAGAACTAAATCCAACAACCAAAATAAACAACACTGCTAAACCGCTGTGATAACGAGATAATTCCTATAAATCATACTAAGTCCATAAACCATAAACGTCGACAAGTGAGCGTCTACCCAATCCCGAATATATACAACTGTACCTTAATACAAACCACAGACTGATATTGTTTTACAAATGATTCCATGGCGTAATTACGTAAACCCCTAACTCAGTGAATTTGTTGTTTTAATTGGTAACTGGAAACCGGGGTGTCTTCTTTAAGCAAACTAAGGGATTAGGCAAGAGACCCCTTGTCTCTCTTCCTGTTTATCCTTGTGCAGAAACTCTCTCTTCCTATCAATAAGCTGGACAGGAAGGCATTTTAGGGGTGTAACACCCCTCCATAAACGTAATAATCTCTCACGTAGCAATAATAAAACATCTTACAGCGGAAGATAAATAACAACATCAATACTCACTCGGGTGTCACTTTGCCATTACTCGCCCATGCGAGTACGAAGCAGAACTAAATCCAACAACCAAATAAACAACACTGCTAAACCGCTGTGATAACGAGATAACTCCTATAAATCATACTAAGTCCATAAACCATAAACGTCGACAAGTGAGCGTCTACCCAATCCCGAATATATACAACTATACCTTAATACAAACCACAGACTGATATTGTTTTACAAATGAATTCCATGTGCGGTAATTAAAGTAAACCCTAACTACCCTGATCCCGCACTTCGGCTTCAACGATGATCAGCAACCTGCACAATGAGTGTAGTCTCAGCGATAAACGCTGGTATGCCGGGCCTGGACCCTATTGGTCACTTGTCATTTTAACCATCTTATTATTAGATTGGTTTCATGCTTGACCGTTTTACAGATATAATTAATACTGTAACAAACATGCATAAATACATAACCATACATCCAATCCAAACAATCATTACATATCACAAACAACAGTTGTATAATCGAACATATCGAATAATTATAGTACTTTGCAGAATCGTCGTAGCGAATGTTTTCCATAATTATTTAATTTGGCCTTCAAGGCCCCATCCATCCAAACCATGTTTAATTAATTACCAGTTAGGCGTCATGTTGGGACAACCCGATAGCCTCACCAAGGGACAGTAGTCCTCCCGTACACACAAAGGTGCTTATTTCGCCAGAGGTCCGGAGGCCCCTGACTATTCACTTTTCCTCGTAAGGCGTCCATATAAAGGCCGTAGCCACCTGACCCACGATCCAAATAGGGCTCGTTGGGTAAATACCTAGAGCAGAACCCGATCGGGTACCCCTCAGTGATCACAAATGTGCAACCAAGTAGTTCGTAAACTACCGGGATTCCTCTCCTCAACTCATACCAACTCTCTCATAATGTTTAAGATAAACTCTTAGTTTTATGGAGAATACAATTTATTAATTAGCTGCCCAATGGGTCTCACGCATACCTGGAAGTAATCTAGGTTATATTCATGTTCGAGATCCATGCTCTAGAGACCGACAATGTCGTGACTCGTACCTAAGTGTTTTACTTAGGTTACCATATACTTAATATTGATACTAAGGGTATTATATTAAGTAACCGCATATGTATGTTTATATAAGTTGATCTATAGTCGATGTAGTGTTAGTCCTGTAGGACGCTCGTGCATAAATAATTTATGCAGTAACACACATAATCACATACACGTATCCACACACATAACACACAAGTTATATCAACTAAATTCGAACCCAAGGAATTCCTCAGGACAACCCGGATCAAACCCCTTTACATACCGTACACCTCAGACCTAGGATGCGTAGTGTAGTCCACTAGCTCGTCAGACGCCTTTGTCAGAAGTACGATCTAGACTGTAAGAAAACTATAAGTCAGTCTCCATGACTAACTAAACCCGGTATTTCCGAATAACATGTAACCCCTACAGTTCATCCCCGGATTTCAACAGTTAATTGTTACGGGTTCCTCTAAACCAGTCGGCTTTGTTACTAAAACTCGTAGGTCGAAATGTTTCGACTGTCAAGTTTAATTCATTATATTCCTTTAATCTTGTCCATTATTGAACTTAGGCATATAACCTATAGTTGCATGTATGCATGCATTATTTATTATATTGCATTATTTTCCCACCATCCATTATAATTCATTGTATTATATAATCCATTAATCATTTAATAAACTACATTTGAATTCAAAAACTTATAACATATAGTTTATAAACTATTTTCATGTAATAACCTTCATCATAATATTCTATGGTTTCCAACCATAATATATATCCATCCTTATATACATTATTCTCACATATGTTTACATTTACCAATATAGGTAAGTTTCATGAGTTGTAAAACTCTTATATTATATGTTACATTTTTATCATCTTATATGAGATGATCATTCCCATTAATTATAATATATTATACAACTTATATTAAGATCCTTATCCTAATATTATGTAACATTTTATGTTGTATATATACAACCCCTATGGTTTATTTAATATATACTTTAGTTTATAAATCTTATTTATTTTTAGTTTGTCACATTATTTATGTGAATATCCTTACTTATATTAATTCCATCTAAATCCCATTAACACCATATAATTGTTTTAAAATTTATAATATTGTAGACCATAGTCTAAAATTCATTTTCCAACCTTAATATTTTCGGTACAACACTAAACTTTCCTTTAATTTCAATTTAACCCCATAACATTATGTAATGTTATACCATATACTAATATAGTATAATATGATATTTTTATTTCTTTTAGCTTATAACATATAGTTTCTATACAAAACTATTTATATTGCCGCTTGGGCACATCCATTCAGTCTAATATTATTATCTTACCATATCTTTATGTTTGTTACAAAATCACCCCATAATTTATACCATGTTATATATACCATATAATATAACATTTTTAACTTTATAAAAAGGTATAACCTATAGTTATTTTTATTTAATAACCGAACAGACTTTAAAATTTGTTCTAATTTATTTTCCAGCCCCTTTCACTTTCCAGATTATAATTTGACCCCATATATAATGTTATGTTATATATATTGATAAGTGAGAAATACATAGACATTTAATGGCTTAATCTACCTTATATTTACTTACTTCCAGGATAATATTACTCATTTATCATATGTTTTTCCTATGATTTATGTTTTGATATGAACTGATACATTTTATGTATCAAATGCGGTAAAAAGTCTTGGAATTACATAGTTTACTTCACAACCTTTCCAACGCAACAAACAGCCTGTGAAACGGAGCTAAAATGAAGAATCTAAGCCCAGTTGAAGATTGCTGAAAAATTGGAAGAAAATACACCATGTCCGTGGAAATATGGCCGGACGAAGGGCGGACAGGACACACACGTCTGGGGAAATATGGCCGGACAGGGGGCGGACAAAGACAATGTGTCTGCGGCGCGTCCGTGGAGAAAAGGTCGGACATGAGTTGTGACCGTGGTGTGTCCGCAGAAGAAAGGCCGGACATGAGACAAGTTCGTGGCCTGTCCGGGGATAAAAGGCCGAACAACACTGATGTTGCGCTAGACATGTCCGTTGAAATAAGGCCGGACAAGAGATAGAGAAGACCGGGGATTTAAACAAGGACGCATCTAAATGCAACCCAGATCTCCTGATAATTGATTGAGCCGACCGTCTTCCCCAATTTTTATTGCGGCTCCTGCAAACACATCTATCTACCCCATCAACAATATCAGGCGCCGGCAGTCCTTAAATCCCTCACGCGTTGTCCAGTTCTATCTTCATCCTCATCCTTTCTTATATATAAACCACTGCTACTTCATCAGAAAAAATGCGCACGTTGGTTCACCATAACTCAACTCTCTAAATCACTTACGTTCACTTCCAAATCACACTTCCTCCAGAGAATTCCATTTTCCTCCATACATCCTCATCGCCACTTTATTTCCATCATACTAAATAAGCCCGTGCGAATGCAGAGAGTTCTTTCTTTTCTTTAACTTTACTCTGTTTAATGTCTGTCGTACTTAGGAGTCTGTTGGTATAAGTTATGTGTGAGTAAGCCATAGCCTCCCGGGGGGAAGCGAGCCATTTATAAAATCAATACGTAGACTTTCTCATAATCTGTTCAAGCAATATTTTGATCTCGTCCTTAATGCGCTTTAATATTCAGGCCAAGTATTAAAGTGATATTTGTAGTCCCTTGTTAAAATGTGTTGCTGAGACAAGGTTCTAGACAGAAGAAGTCAAAACGGGTTAATGACTAGAAGCGTGTTTTCGCCTATAGGTTAATCTGTCTCCAACAGGAATTGTTAATATAGCGATTAATTTATAATAACTTGAGCAAGGATTGCACTTGTTGTTTAAATTAATCAGGGTTTATTGTACAAGGACCGGTCAATGAACTAATTAAGATTCCTGAGTTTATTGCTAAAGTGGGAAAGCTTATGGTAATATAATTGAATGAAATAGGTGAGTAGAACAACCCAGGGTGCTTCCTTAAAACCAAAAGAGTTTTATAACTGTTATCATTATTCTGTTTAAATTAATTGTTCTTTTTACTGTTTTGTTTACATTAAGTGTTAAACCACGACCTCCCTAAAAAAGTGATAAGTTTCTATTAAATAGTCTAATTAGAATTCTCAGTTGATTTACACTATCAGTTAAACCACAGCAAGGTCCCCAAGATTTCGACAACCCCACAATTCCACTATTCCGCAAAACGATAGGTACACTGCCTAAGTGGTAGAAGTAGTCACATATTTCTTCCAACAAGTTTTTGGCGCCGTTGTCGGGGACCTCCGGCACGGTTAATTGATAGTTTTTTATTTTATTGAGTTTACTGTTAGCTTTTGCTGCTCTTTAATTTTTATTTCTATTATTTTTGTTGTTATTTAACAATCTAACCATCTAACATTTAAATTTCAGCAATCTAACATTTAAATTTCAGTAATCTAATTCCTAACATTTAAATTTCCAGTAAACTAATTACTGACATTTAATTTTCTGTCATTTAAATTTCTGTCATTTAATTTTCAGTCATTTAAATTTTGTCAACTAATTTCTAACATTTAAATTTTGTAATCTAATTACTAACATTTAAATTCTGTCATTTAAATTCCAGTCATTTAAATTTCAGTTCTTTAAATTATTGTCATTTAATTTCCCTTGTTATTTAAATTCAGCTCTTTAAATTCCCTTGTCATTTAATTTTCCTCATCATTTAATTTTCTGTCAATTAAATTCCTGCAATTAAATTCTGTCCTTTTTCTTTTTCTTTAATTTTGTTATTCAATTTTCTTTATTTATCTTGACTTTTCAAATACTGCTTTTGTTTTCTTTAGTTATTCTCCATTTTTTAAAAACTACATTTTATTTCTATATATGCGTCGCACTCGATCTACAGGTAGCCCTCAAAACAATCTTGAACCTGAGATCGAGAAATTTCTCCACAGAGAAAGACGACAACAAAGAATTGAGATTACAAATCGACAAACTCTCTGCGAGTACCAGCAACCGTCGTCGAAGGAAGACCCTCTGCTATTGTCCTTCCTCAAGTTACACAGGCTGAGCTGGATGCCTGGCAATTCAAAACGAGTTTTATCACCACACTCTACCATCAGGGACAATACAGCGAGCTGGATTCAGATGATGCTCCACACCATATATCTGCATTTCTTGATTTCTGTAACACTTTTAATAAAACAGGAAATCTAAACGAGCGCATCCGTCTGCAATTGTTCCCCTATTCTTTGAAAGATGGCGCCTCCAGGTGGCTGAGAAGTTTACAACCCAGCAGCATCCACAGTGGGCCGAATTAGCAAACAAATTTCTGGCGAAATACTATCCCCCATCCAAAACAAGAGAAAAAATTGCTGAGATCACCAACTTCTATCAAGAACCAGGCGAGTCTCTTTATGATTCGTGGGATAGATTCAAAGAATTACAGATATTATGCCCACATCACGGTATGAGTAGCCAGGAACTTGTGTTATCATTATTTAGAGGTTTAAATGATTCTAACAAACTGTTGCTAAGTTCCTCGTCTGGAGGAAATTTTATGAAATTAACCGGAGAAGAAGCAGTTGAACTACTGGATACCATGACCGCCAGCACCAGACAATGGTGTAAAAACAAGGGAAGAGGTGAAGTAAAGAAAGAAACCGGAATGTACAGTATTCCCCCGCAGGATCATGTATCTGCTCAACTAGCTGCACTCACAAAAGTTGTGGAGAAACTAACGCTGAGTCAACCACAACAAAAAGCTGTGAAGGCAGTGGCCACTTCCCCATATCTGACTCCCTGTTGCGAAAACTGTGGAGGAGCTCATGAAACCCAGACTGCGATGGTCAAGGATTTAACGGGACCCTTGAGGAGGTAAGTGTGATTAACAACAGACCAGGGAATCCTTATCAGAACTCCTACAACCAAAACAATTGGAGGAGCAATCAACAACCATGGAGGAATTATGAGCCACAGACGAGCAACCAAGCATTCAACCAAAACCGACAACCTCAATACAACCGACAACAGGAGCAGCCGACCAACTCACAAGGAGATATGGGAACTGAAAAGCATGATGAACCAGCTTCTAAAACAATGTCAAGCAACAAATTCAAAATTTGCTGAGATAGAAGCCAAAGTTGCTGATCAGGCTACTATCACCACAAATTTAGAGAGGCAGATAGGTCAGATTTCCAAACAACTGGCTTAAAGACCAACAGGGTCACTCCCTAGCCAGACTGATCCAAATCCCAGGGAGCATGCAAAATCAATAACCCTAGAAGCGGAAAAGAGTGGTATCCGATGTCCCTGAAGCTGAGAAGAAATCTGATGAACAAAAATCTACAAAGAAGACGTAACAATTCCCAAGGAGAAGGAGTCTCCTGCATCCCTTACTATTAAACCATCCAGGTTTCATATGATATTCCAATTCCATTTCCTGATAGATTAAAGAAAAAGAATTTGGATGACCAATTTGGAAAATTTCTTAACATTTTTAAGAAATTAACTATTAATATTCCTTTTTCTGATGCCTTAACACAAATGCCTATTTATGCAAAATTTATGAAAGATATTTTGTCTAACAGGCGATCTTTACAGGAAAATGACACGGTGAAATTAACCGAAAGAGTGCTGCAGTACTTTGAAGCTACCACCGAAGTTGGGAGATCCAGGTCTCCCTCATTCCTGCGCGATAGAAGACATAAATTGTGGTAACGGGTTATGCGATTTAGGAGCCAGTATTAACTTAATGCCTTTATCTATCTTTAAGAAATTAGGTATAGGTCAATGCTCTCCTACTCCTGTGCAGCTACAACTAGCTGATCGTTCCATAATCACCCTAAAGGAAAAGTTGAAGATTTAGTGGTTTCTGTTGGCAAATTTATTTTCCCTGCTGATTTCATTGTTATTGACATTGAGGAAGATAAAGATGTTCCACTAATCCTAGGTAGACCTTTTATGAGAACTGCCAGAACTTTAATTGATGTTGAAGGAGGTAAAATAATTTTAGACTTCATGATGAACAGGTAGTTTTTGACATGACCCGGAACATGAAGCGTCCTTCTGATACACAAATCTGTTTTTCCATAGATATGTTGACTCTTTAGTACAGGAGACGTTCCTCAGCAAAGATGAAGAAACAATTTTGGAAAGATGTCTCATGGCATCTTGTGAAGCTGATGATGAAAATCCTGATATTGCTCTCATGGCTGAAGAGTTAACAAGAGCAACCATATTTCCGTACCTACCAACAAAATTCGAGCCAGTAGAGAAGAACGCGACAGACCAAAGCCTCCATTGAAAAGCACCTACAGTCGAAATGAAGCCTCTTCCCCCTCATTTAAAAAACGCTTTTCTAAAAGAGGCATCTGATTTACCAGTTATTATATCATCTAAATTGACTGGTGTGCAGGAGAGGGAACTCTTAGAGGTGCTACGCAATCATACGACCACTATCGGCTGGTCAATAGCAGATATCAAAGGAATAAGCCCATCTTTATGCTCTGATCGAATTTATATGGAAGATGATTTCAGGGCACTGGCACAACCATAGAGGCGTCTCAACCCCGTTCTAAAAGAGGTGGTAAAAAAGGAGGTAATAAAACTACTTGATGCTGGAATTATTTATCCCATTTCGGATAGCAAGTGGGTGAGCCCAGTACAGGTGGTACCCACAAAGGGAGGAATAACTATCGTTCCTAACGAAAAAGGTGAGTTAATTCCTCAACACACTACCACTGGTTGGAGAGTTTGTATTGACTACAGGAAATTGAATACTGCCACACGTAAAGATCATTTTCCCCTACCTTTTATTGACCAAATGCTGGAGAGGTTAGCAGGTTAGGATTACTATTGTCTTCTAGATGGCTATTCAGGATACTTTCAGATCCCAATTGCTCCAGAAGATCAGGATAAAACTACTTTTACCTGTCCTTATGGAACATATGCTTATAAACGAATGCCGTTCGGATTATGTAATGCAGCAGCTACTTTTCAACGGTGTATGATGGCTATTTTCTCTGACTACATTGAAAAATGCAAAGAAGTCTTTATTGATGACTTCTCTGTCTTTGGTTCGACATTTGACACTTGCCTGGAGAATCTTGATCTTATTTTGGCCAGGTGTGAAGACCCAAATCTAGTCCTGAACTGGGAAAAATGTCACTTCATGGTTCGAGAAGGAATTGAGCTAGGACATTACGTGTCTTCAAAAGGTATTGAGGTGGATCGCGCTAAAATTGAGGTAATAGAAAAACTCCCACCTCCTACTACTGTAAGAGGTATTCGAAGTTTTCTTGGACATGCTGGTTTTTACAGAAGATTCATTAAAAACTTCTCCAAGATTTCTAAGCCTCTCTGTACTTTACTGATAAAAGATGCTAAATTTCATTTTTTGATGAATGTCTAGCAGCTTTTAATTTGTTAAAAGAAAAACTTGTTTCTGCTCCTATCGTTGTATCACCCGACTGGTCCCAACCTTTTGAAATCATGTGTGACGCTAGTGACTATGCGGTGGGTGCTGTTTTGTGCCAAAAATTGGATAAAGTTCGAAGAGTCATTTATTATGCTAGTCGTACTCTAAATGACGCTCAGAAATATTATGCCACCACCGAAAAAGAATTGCTGGCAGTCGTCTTTGCTTTAGATAAGTTCCGTCGGTATATACTGGGTAGTAAGGTTATCATTCATACTAGTCATTCTGCCCTCAAGTATTTATTTGCCAAAGCAGATGCAAAACCCAGGTTGATAAGATTGATACTTCTCTTGCAAGAATTCGACATGGAGATAAGAGATAAGAAAGGTATCCAGAATGTCGTGGCTGATCACTTGTCAAGAATATAGGGACCAGAAGACGAAAGACCCATCAATGAGTCTTTCCCTGACGAGGCAGTATTCGCAATCCAAACGGCAGGAGGCCCTTGGTTTGCCGATATTGCTAACTATCTGGCTAGGAAGATCATCCCAGCTAATATGACATATCAGCAGCGTAAAAGGTTCTTTTCAATTGTCAAACATTATTTATGGGATGATCCATTTCTTTTCAAAATTTGTGCAGATGGAATTATAAGGAGATGTGTCCCACAGACGGAGATCAGAAATATCCTTCTCCATTGCCATTCTAGAGAAACCGGCGGACATCACGGTGCAACCCGTACAGCTGCTAAGGTACTTGAATCGGGTTTCTATTGGAACACCCTTCACAAAGACTGTCATGCTTTTGTGTCTACTTGTGATCGGTGTCAACGGCAAGGTAACATTTCTCGCTGCAATGAACTACCCTTGAATAATATGCTGGAGGTTGAATTATTTGATGTTTGGGGGATTGATTTTATGGGACCCTTCCCAAATTCTTGTGGAAATTTATACATCTTAGTAGCAGTTGATTATGTCTCTAAATGGGCGGAAGCCCTTGCTTGCTCTACTAATGAAGGTAAAGTTGTGATGAAGTTCATAAAGAAAAACATTTTCAGTCGATTCGATGTTCCTAGAGCAATAATCACCGATGGTGGATCTCACTTCTGCAATCGCCAGTTTGATGCTCTCCTGATGAAATATGGAGTCCGACATAAGGTTGCTCTACCATACCATCCTCAAACAAATGGTCAGGCGGAGATAACAAATAGAGAGCTAAAATCGATTCTGCAGAAGACGGTGAGCTCTTCTCGAAAGGATTGGTCCCTGAAATTGGATGATGCACTATGGGCATACCATACTGCCTTTAAAACACCTATTGGTGTGTCTCCCTACAAACTAGTTTTTGGGAAGGCATGTCACTTGCCTGTGGAATTAGAGCATAAATCATATTGGGCTCTAAAGGTGTTAAACTTTGATCTACAACAAGCCGGTGAAAAAAGGAAGTTCCAGTTGACTGAGCTAGAAGAACTTAGGAAACACTCATATGAGAATGCAGTGATTTATAAGGAGAAGACTAAGCGTTGGCACGATAAGATGATTGCCAAGCGAGAATTCAAAGCGGGAGATCACGTCCTTCTTTATAACTCCAGACTTAAGTTCTTCCCAGGTAAGTTAAAATCCTTCTGGTCTGGACCATTTAAAATAATATCTACCTCTCCTTATGGAGCTGTGGAATTGGACAATAAGAAAGGAGGATCGTTTAAAGTCAATGGAGCTCGAATAAAATTATTTCTAGGAAACACGTACGACAATGAAGAGGCTTCTGCGCTTCTTCTCAAAGAACCAGTCACACCTTAAATCACTCAGGTACGGTCTAGCCAAAGACCATAAAGATGGGCAGCTTGGTAGGAGGCACCCTACTATCTATCTTTTTAATCTATATTGTGCTTATACTTTGTATCTTATTCTATGATAAAAAAAATAATATATATATATAAAGTACAATAAAAAAGAAAGGAGGGAGAACGAGGCGAATTAACTTGAGTTCTTCTGGCTGTTTAGAATATTCACTACAGGAACATCTTGCACATTCCGATAGCTAAACTCAAGTGTGGGGGAGCTACACTACATATTCTGCATAAATCTGGGGAGTACACTTTCTATCCTGCTCTTTAAATTTTCAATATCTCCTATTGCCATGCTTTGTGATCATTACCCAGGCAGTTTGCATGCCCTGTTATTTTAATATTTTCTATGCAATGAGGGCATTGCTTTGGTTCTAGTGTGGGGGAGAGATAATAATCAAAAGCTTGCTCTTAAGTTTGTCTCTTTTTCGACACTGTGTTTAAATTTGTTAAGTGATTAATAATCAAAGAAGGAGCCATAGAGGGAGTAATGCCGATATTAACAGGTTTAAAGGGTACAAAAAAAAAGTAAACCACTCTGCTCCTTACTCAATACAAAAAAATTCTGAGGAAATTATCATTTGAATTTTGTTTTGACTTTGACCCTGGATTTGAATTGGAATGAAACGGTGGAAAAAGAACAAGGCAAGGTACTCCTCTGATTCAGATAGGCATATTCTGATCCTAAACAGGCCTCGTGCACTCGGTTATTAAGTTCTTAGGGGTGCTTCATCACCCGGCTACCTAAGGTACTCGGTATCTGGGATAGTAGACCCAAAACTGCAATAAGGGTGGAGAGAAAAGTCTGAGGTAAAAGAAAAATGAACTTCAAAATTGAAGTATCTGTGCATTCTGTACCAAAATGATAAAAACTTCTTCATTATGGATCATGAGTATGTGGCATTGAAAGGTATAATGGAATAAGATTTTACTTCATGCCCCTTGTCGTTCAAGGAAATGTGAAAGAAAATGGTGGATTGGCTAAGGGTTAAAAGCAGAATTCTCATGGTACTGCTTCTCTTTCTTTTGAAGGACTTCAGGGTTATTCTCAGAAACGGAGAAATATATCTAAGATATTTAATGTTATTAGTACCCTTTTAAAATCTGAAAAGATTGGCAATTACCTCTTCTGTGCTCTCCTTACTTGATTATTGACTGTTTAACTTGTTTAAACATTATGTCAAAACGATTTGCTTGAGGACAAGCAAAAGATAAGTATGGGGGAGTTTGATAAGTGAGAAATACATAGACATTTAATGGTTTAATCTACCTTATATTTACTTACTTCCAGGATAATATTACTCACTTATCATATGTTTTTCCTAAGATTTATGTTTTGATATGAACTGATACATTTTATTCTCAGAAAAGTCTTGGAATTACATAGTTTACTTCACAACCTTTCCAACGCAACAAACGGCCTGTAAAACGGAGCTAAAATGAAGAATCTAAGGCCAGTTGAAGATTGCAGAAAAATAGGAAGAAAATACACCATGTCCGTGGAAATATGGCCGGACGGAGGGCGGACAGGACACACACGTCCGGGGAAATATGGCCGGACAGGGGGCGGACAAAGACAATGTGTCCGTGGCGCGTCCGTGGAGAAAAGGCCGGACATGAGTTGTGACCGTGGTGTGTCCGCGGAAGAAAGGCCGGACATGAGACAAGTCTGTGGCCTGTCCGGGGATAAAAGGCCGGACAACACTGATGATGCGCTAGACATGTCCGTTGAAATAAGGCCGGACAAGAGATAGAGACGACCGGGGATTTAAACAAGGACGCCTCTAAATGCAACCCAGATCTCCTGATAATTGATTGAGCCGGCCGTCTTCCACAATTTTTATTGCGGCGCCTGCAAACACATCTATCTACCCCATCAACAATATCAGGCGCCGGCAGTCCTTAAATCCCTCACGCGTTATCCAGTTCTATCGTCATCCTCATCCTTTCTTCTATATAAACCACTGCTACTTCATCAGAAAAAATGCGCACGTTGGTTCACCATAACTCAACTCTCTAAATCACTCACGTTCACTTCTGAATCACACTTCCTCCAGAGAATTCCATTTTCCTCCATACATCCTCATCGCCACTTTATTTCCATCATACTAAATAAGCCTGTGCGAATGCAGAGAGTTCTTTCTTTTCTTTAACTTTACTCTGTTTTAATGTCTGTCGTACTTACGATGTCTGTTTGTATAATTATGTGTGAGTAATAACCTTAGCCTCCCGGGTTGGGAAGCGAGCCTATTTTATAATATCATATTACGTAGAATTTCTACTATAATCTGTTCAAGCAATATTTTGATTCTCGTCCTTAATGCGCTTTAATATTCAGGCCAAGTATTAAAGTGATATTTGTAGTCCCTTGTTAAAATGCGTTGCTGAGACAAGGTTCTAGACAGAAGAAGTCAAAACGAGTTAATGACTAGAAGCGAGTTTTCTCCTATAGGTTAATCTGTCTCCAACAGGAATTGTTAATACAGCGATTAATTTATAATAACTTGAGCAAGGATTGCGCTTGTTGTTTAAATTAATCAGGGTTTATTGTACAAGGACCGGTTAATGAACTAATTAAGATTCCTGAGTTTATTGCTAAAGTGGGAAAGTTTATGGTAATATAATTGAATGAAATAGGTGAGCAGAACAACCCAGGGTGCTTCCTTAAAACCAAAAGAGTTTTATAAGTGCTATTATTATTCTGTTTAAATTAATTGTTCTTTTTACTGTTTTGTTTACATTAAGTGTTAAACCACAACCTCCCTAAAAAAGTGAGAAGTTTCTATTAAATAGTCTAATTAGAATTCTCAGTAGATTTACACTATCAGTTAAACCACAGCAAGGTCCCCAAGAGTTCGACAACCCCACAATTCCACTATTCCACAAAATGATAGGTACACTACCTAAGTGGTAGAAGTAGTCACATATTTCTTCCAACATATATTGTAACACCCCAACTAACAACAACACACTTATCAACAAACTGCAGCGGAAAACATATTTCATCACATTACTTAACTCGTTGGTGTTACACGCCGTTAACCACCCACGTGGCTACAAGGCTATTTCATATACATTGTATCGGTCTGATGGACTAGATTCCCAAGCGACTACACATTACTCTCCCTTTCCATTAACAACAACAACATACATATACCTTCCAACTGTACCGAGTATTTACAAACTAATGCCGATAACAATTTAGGTCTTACTACACCTACTGTACATATACAACTTAAATGACTACCCATGTACAAACGACTACCCCGTCCTACTCTCGAACGGCTCCCAACTCCTTGTACCTGAAACAGGAAAAAGACGAGAAAGGGTGGCCCCCCAGGGGCTCAACACCTTTGCTGGTATGGTAATCCCGCAGCCCGCATGCTACCGGGCCACGCCCAACTATTTGTCGTCTTAGCATGCGGTTGATTACATTTGAATCATGCATGTACACCAATAACACAAAACACATTACAATCCACAACAGAGGTCACAACCAATACAGACAACATATCTACACACAATAAATCACTCTTTGTGTTCTTAGACCCCAGAGTGTTTCTCCCTAATGGAGCTATTTCCTTAACAGACGACACTTACCCACTAGTCGGGTTTCCATAAACGTCTCTTTTACAAACTGGGATTCATATCCATGATCCACATATTTCCCATTTAAACAACATATAACATCACATCGCAAATAACATTGCAGTACATCAATAACACATAACATAATGGGTACGGATCTCTTTAGGAACCGCCCAAACA
Source organism: Limonium bicolor (assembly GCA_023374045.1). NCBI lineage: Eukaryota > Viridiplantae > Streptophyta > Magnoliopsida > Caryophyllales > Plumbaginaceae > Limonium > Limonium bicolor. Next base: position 272,651,532 of record CM041781.1, on the reverse strand, counting down.
CAGTTAGTTCACTGGGAGAGCCTAGAGGATGCTGTCAAACTCATGCTAAGCTCGTTTACATAACTCGTTACCGTCCTTTTGGACGAACGGATAACTTAACATAAAGATGGATCGGATAGTGATCCGAACACAACATACATAATCCCCAACAGACGTGAGTCAAGAGCCTTGGTTAAGCTCAGGGGTGATCGAAGACCAATGAAGGAAGACAACCAACAGAGAGGAAGCTGAAGAAACTGTATACAACAACTCCCAAACAACGCGCGACCGGAAATACCGGATTCCTCACCCCCCATAATATATATATATTCACAGATAAAGACTCCGCTGTGGAACCTATCACATCAGCACACAATCACACAAAGAGGGTCACACATTTACAGCAACATCACACACAACATCACACAACAAACTCACGCATAGCCGTGGTTAGAATGTTCCTTAGATTGGAAAACGTTATTACCGGATACCGTTCTCTTACGTTTACCTAATAGTGCTTAACTAGCCTTTCATGCGCATTCGAGGTTACCGGTATCGGTACGCAACACACAACAACAATAACGACCGTAAACTCGTCTCATGAATTATCTTATAACGTAGCAAACATACAGAAAAACACATTGGCATACAAGCCGGTGTAATCCGGTAGGACACAGGTTGCAAGAAAACCATACCTGTCACCGGGGTTTCACTCTAACGTGCCATCACATGTTCCTCGTAACATCTTTGAACAACTGGTAACATTACATTTACTTTCATTAACACCGGGGTAACTTGTTTGTTTAAAGTCTAATGCTCATGACTTACTCCCGTTAATCAGTTAAATAATTTCACATTTTTAACTTGTTTTACTTTTACATTTTAACACAACCTTTCACCCACTCAATTATCATTATAGCTCACTTAACATGTCCTTAACAACCTTATAACATCATTACTTATCAATCCCCATCGTTACATATCATTTTCCAACCTTAAACAACATTTTTAGAGTGGTCCGGGACTTGGTCCTTACCTTAAGCCCCGGATCAACACTTAATCTAACTCTCGGGTGGTTTCATGTAGTGGTCCGGGACATCATACAGAACTTAAGTCCCGGACCAAAATAAGCTAACAATCCTCGGGGGTCAATCAGGGGGTGGTCCGGGACTTAGTACAGGACCTAAGTCCCGGACCAAGGTAGTACAAGAACTCTCGGCCCCTTTTCATGCATGGTCCGGGTCATCTTCCAATACCTAGTCCCGGACCGCTGTAACAGATTCCCAAATTTGACATTTTCAAGTCTTGTTTCATCTATTCTTTTCATCCATTGATTACCCAAGCTTCCCATGTGATCTTAGGTATATTTTAATGCCAAAATAACACCTCAAACTTGTCTAATTCCATATCCAACATGTTACTCAATTTCTTACAAAATCTACCCACACTTGTGATATTTTCCTTAGGTTTCTAAGTGGTAGTTTTTATGCCTACAACACCAACTAACCAAAATGTTACCTTAGTTATACTACCACTACTCCTTGAGCACTATATTCTCCAAGGCAATGCCCATGCATTTTTAACAACTAGAACACTTTAATTCTTTTTCTTCACCATCTTAACACTTAACAATTCCTAGTACCTCCTAGGTTATAAAATTCCATTACAACACATAACTCCTTTGTTTATCAACTAAATTTTGCCATAGCTTCTCTTGTATAATCTCACACCCAAACACTTAGGTTTTCACCTTTTCACAACCAAAAACACTTAATCAATTAATACACATTCCTTACACACAACATATTGTTTTTCCTCCTTTACCCATCCAAGACATTCATCTTCACAAAGAATGTTCTTTACACACAACAAAACCCTTAAACTACACTACATAACAATATAGTGCATAATCTTAAATTGCTTGGCACTTAGGCCCTTAAATAACATGGCTCTTAGGCCCTTAAATTGATTAAACCTTAAACACTGAATTTCCCACATATGTATTGCCTTTGACCTGCATATACACTCAACATCACATATGCCTTTTAATAATTCCCTTAGGAACAATTCACTAGCTCTTTTGCCATTGGCTCCTTAGGTATTTTATAAAACAAATCAAGCTCATTTTTCCTAAGGCATTTAAGCTACATTGAGTTAGTTTGTTTACCTCTTTTCTTCAAGACTTTTACTTGGACACTCTTGTCCCGTTCTTGATTAGAAATCGACAAGGGAACTTGGTTACTTGTCAATGTTCTAGTCAATACACAAGTAAAACAATGAGCATTCAAGCTTCATGCTTCAACTCATCATAAACCCAAAGTTATATATATTGTTTTAATACATTAGGAAAATTGTTTTACCTTGGAATAAAAAGAGAGCTTGAATAAGCATCAAGAGAGGACTCCTCCTTGTCCTTTGAAGATTGAAATGGAGCTATGGAAGAACAAGAGAAGAGTCCTTTAATGGTGAATTTTCGGACATATACAAAAACAAGGGGAAATGTTGTTCGTCTTTGGTTTTCCTTACCTTGAAGCAAAGGTGATCAACAAGGCATGAAAGTAAGAGCTCAAGCTCCTTCAATGGTGAATCTCCATAGAACCGAATGGAGCTTTTGAAGATTTGAAAAGAGAGAAGTGTAGAGCTTGGCCTAACTAAGACAAATATGGTCTTAGAATTTGATTTGGTACATGGAGCTAGGAATTACAAGGATTCAAAGATGGAGTAGTTGTGTGGGCTGTAGCAAACCGAGAATGAGAAGGGAGAAGGGAGGTTGGAGACGGTGGGGAAGCAAAGAGAATGAAGAGAATGAGAAGAGAAGCTTGCTTTTGGAGATATTTTAGCTAAAAGCAAATAGTAACTATGCTTTATTACTTTCCTTGCTTATTTGATTGGTCAAGTGTGGTGAGTCACACATGAAAAACCGGCCCCCTTAGTAGTTTAGGCTCTTTGGTGGTCTTTGTTGACCAACTAAGTCACTTATATTGACTTATGTTATAAACTAGTACAATTTGGTTACTATTCACAAACTAAGGCACATATTTGTGAAATTTTTGATTTCCATTGATTTAGACTTCCTAATGTGATACTAAGTAGTACACATGTTAATTAAAGAGTAATGATGGACATTTGGCCACTCAAACCCCATTTAGAAGACAATTTTTCAAAAATGTGCTTTAAGACTCCTTAATACACATTTTGTATTTTAACTTGTTTTCAAGCTTGGTTTTCTTTAGTAATTGATTTTATATGTTAATTAACATGTAAATAAGGTATAGGTATGACCTTTAGGTCTTATACAAACTTATCCCAAGCTTAGAGCACATTTTTGCCCATATTGACTTTAAGGTATTTATTTGTGTTATGTTTGGTTTAATCGTCTACCAAGGTTACCTAAGGACTTAATTAGCCTTATTAAATCATAATCGAATATTATTTAGTCTTGGTAGGTTCTTTGGGTCCTAACCAAGTTCACTCCAAGCTTAGAGCATGTTTTTGCTCAAACTGTGTCTTAGTACTTTATTGTGTTTTACTATGGTTTAAATTGTTCACTGATGTTTCTAAGGCACTTTTTAGCCTTTAAATACCATAGTTTAATGTTTAAACAACATATCAAGGTTTGGGGTATTTCATATATATCATATATTATAACATTTTAAACCTTATTATAAATATAACCTATGGTTATATATATTTAAAATTTCGGAACAGACCCAAATCTGTTCTAAATTATTTTTCAACCCACCAACTTTCTATAATTGCAATTTGACCCAATTTATTACATATAGTTTTATAATATTATTAAAACTATATATTATACATATATCTTAGTAAATACCTTATATTATTCCAAAAATTACCAAATTCCACCCAAGGGTTATAATTACCATTACTAACCCATATACTATCGGTATTTACATTTCCACCCCACTTATTAATCTAAAGTGTAACAATGACATAATAACTATATATAATACATATATAGTTTATTTTAATTCCAAAATCAACCCAATAAATTCCTAGAAATTCCTAATATCCCATGGGTGTTTATAATACCATTTTACACCCTTAAGTTTCGGTAATAACATATATACCCCATATGTTATAAAAATGTTAAAATTAAATACTTATCTTATTATAAAACCTTAACTAAGTTATTTAACTTATCTATTTTGGTCAAAGCCTACCATATGGTCAAGGTTGACCTCCTTAATATTGCCTTGACCATTACTTTCCCTTATTTACGGTTTATACCCATAATTTTCCAGAAATTACCATTTAATCTCAAAACTTTATAAAACCTTATAATTTTTATTTTAAATCCTTTTTAACACCTAACTTTCGGCTTTATTATTATATAGCCCCCAAATTTAATTTAATTATGGTTTAACCCCTTATACCTTGTGGTAATATATATTTGTTACCTAAAATCTAATTTAAACTTAATATACATAAATAAGATGGCCTAAAGTACATGACCTTACTACAAACATTAGCTTATAAAATAAATTACACATAAATGCCCAAAAATGCATTAAACTCTCGGCATCACCAAGTATTTTCCATTAATTACCAATCTTCCACATAAAGTCATAATTTGACCTTTATGTTACTTAATTACTTATATAAATTTACTAACTCATTCCTTAACCACCTAAGGTCAAAATATGACCATATATGTTAAGTTCACTCACGGCAGTATTTATACATGAACTTAAACATATATTAATATACCAAAGTTGAGTTTTAAGTGATTTATACCTTGTTTTAGCCAAGGTAAAGCCTTGTTTGGCCACGGCACCTTAGAGGAAAAATTCCCACAGCTTCTTAGATGTGTTATAGCAGCAATGTAATGATATGGTTAGGTCCCAAACTAGAACTAACCATAAGAGTAATTTAAGTCATGTAAAACATGAACTTTTACCTTGAAATCTCAAGGTTCTCCCAAGCTGCTCTTGGCCTATTTTTCCAACAGAAAGGAGGCATCCAAACACTCTTTAAACTCAGCTATATAAAAGCCAATGATCTAGGTATAAGAAAGCTAGGGTTTACCTTGATTAAATTGGCTTAAAATGGAGTTTAAGCTTGAAATCAGCCCCCAAATGAAGTGGTTGCAATTGCTAGTAATCAAGCATGATAAATGGAAGATTATAAGCCAAGGGAACAAAAGAAATCAACCAGATTTGAAGTAGAGAAGGAATTAAGTGCTTAAAGCACATTTTTACCTTAATTATGTCTTAAGCTTGCTTCCCCCTTGAATATTGAGTTTCAGCCGAGATTTCTCCTTCACTTTGAACAGAAACTCATGCTAGATGAGTGGATGGAAGTGGTTGGAAGTTAGATCAATGGAAAGAGGAAGAAAAGATGAAGAGAATGACATATAACATGTTTTGAATGTTTACCTTATCCCATGGGAGTACTCTTGAAATTGGGCTGCTTCCTAGCTCTAAAATGAAGGAAGGGAGGGTCTGGTTTACGGGCTGAACCGTCGTTGGAATGGGGTCGAAGGAGGAAAGTCAAATTTTGATTATAAGGTAAAGTAAGTTACTTATGAAATAGAAATGGTGAGTCATTAGATTGGCTAGATATTTGTTTGGAGGTTGCATAATGAAGAGGAAATCCTCCTTTGCTGTCGAAATTGGGTGGTCAAAACCAATGGATGAACATTGACCATGGTTTAGATTTGGTAATTAAATGTTATTTTGGGTACTATTCACCCAAAATCACCCATTTTGATTTTATTTTTAAACTTTGATTTAGACTTTATATATCTCTCATGTCACAATAATTTAATAAAGAATGTAATCTAGGTCTTAAAGTGACAAAAAGTCAATATCTTAGAGCTCTTACACAAAAACGTGCTTTAAGGTGTTTTAGTGCACATTTTGCGTCCCAATGTGTTTCTGAGCTTGGTTTTCTTTGAGAATAGTTTTATTGTGTTCATGTATGAGTTAATATGCTTAGGACAAAATTTGAGGTCCTAAGGAGTTCATTTGGGTATGTATCTACCCTAAACGGTCAAAGGGTGCAATTCTTGCTTTATGTTGACCATTGTTGTTCTCAATTGACTTTTAAGGCATGTTTAGGCCTTAATTAATTTGATTAGATGTTTAATCAATGTTTTATTAGTTTGGGGTATTTCAATCTACCCCCCTTAAAAAGACTTCGTCCCGTAGTCGCTTTCTCAAATAGGTAAGTATATATATAACTACCCATTATTCCCATAATGTATATCTATGAGATATATCATTTACACACATCATATTGAGCTTATACAGCACATAGCCATCACTTTGTGGCGTTAGTTCAATCATATACGGATATAGGCGATCCATCAGCACCATTATTTCCTATCAATTCTACAAACCTTGACAACCTCCCCGAGGTGTCCATAACATACATCCTTTCACATTCCATATCTAATGATTCATTTTGTGTCTAGGGGATACCATATGTAATCAATCTATAAGGTAATATAAATATATATATCACAAGTATCATAAGAAAGGTACTACACACATGAGTGTATACACATCATTCAAACATGTATCTCATAAGATACATACATACAAGTGCACATCACACACAACCCAATCAAAAACGTACGCCCCGCGTACCAAACAAAACCAACAAAACATTGTATGCCCCGCATACCACCAACTCACTGTATGCCCCGCATACGAAACAACAAACAAACATCGTATGCCCCGCATACCACAAACTACTGTATGCCCCACATACGAAACAACAACACTTAGTGCACACACGTGCACAGCCAAGAGGCTCTACCCCCCTTAAAAAGGGTTACGCCCCCGTACCCCACAAGTATACATAGCCGCTTAACAAGGAGCGCTGGATACTTGGCTCTCATAGAGTTCTCCAACTCCCGTGTGGCATCTTCCACCTTTGGAGTGGATTATCCTCATATCAGAGAGACGAGTATGACTCTAGCCCTTCCGGGCTCCACAATACGTAAAAGGTGAGGCACTGATCTGTTTGTGCTCTCTCCCGGATTCATTCTAATGGGCCCACTCGCTCCGTATTGAGGTGCAGACCCATGAACATAGGCTCGGTTTGCCTCTTTTCATTGTTGTGTATCCTCTCATTTGGTTTACTAGCGTACATGCATGTGTCTTCTCTCACTAATATTCAACTTGAGGTGCAATATGACATTGGCTATTGTTAGTACTTAGTGCTCTTTGCACTTGTCTTTGTAATACTGAGACGTCTAGCCTACATGTCCACGGAGATAAAGCTTGTCATCCGTGTCTCCAAGTGGTTTTGTTCCGGAGTAACAACACTGTTGTAGTTCTTTGATACTCACTTCGTGTCGATACTCTTACATCTTCCCGTATTCCCACTAGATTAATAACTGCACAAGTGCAATACCAAAACACTCAGTCCTACAGAGTGCAGAGGCGTAAACCCTCAGCAGTTAATATCTAATGAGTCAAACAGATAAGATGAGCCAATTATCATGTGAGTTGTACATTTCAAGTCCGTTAGTTATCATAACGTTGTTCCTTGCTTAAGGTATCTGCTAGTATATTAGCTTTGTCTCTCATCATTGCGTAGTCACGCGTTTATGTTCACATCATCTGGTAGGTTCCTCTAGATTGCAAGAATTTGCTTGATCCTTATGAGGGTTCTAAATATTATTCGCCCATGTAATGGGTTTTCATGTTTCTATCCTTAGTGTTCACGTCTTCATTGTATACTGTCTGCTACTTTGTGTTGACGGTTCTTGATTTCTCTAGCCCATTGGTTTAATTATGGCTCTTCTCGTCCAACTTCGAGGTAATCTGCATCACTGTCCTTAGTACGGAGTTGACTACTTCTCGTGTTCCTAACACTACTTGTCTACATACATGGGGTAGCGTACTGATACATTACTACTTACCCGACTAACTCATAAATAAGTCTGTCAGGCCCACATGCTCCTATCGGAGTGCGGTCGTCCCATGTCTCGCTTAGTAAACTGGTAATGTCCATCACACGGTTATTGTGAAGTATTCTGTTGTCAATCTCCCTTTTGATGGATGTACTTTTAGTTGTTTATTAGTTCATGTTATCGGTTATCTTGTTGTAAGTGCTATATTTAGCGACGTTGGGTTTCCTATCTCGCTCTCATTGAGTACAACTCATATTCCTTTTCTCCCTGTTTCATCATGATCACATCACATCCATAGTTCGTATTCGTTCCCTCATCCGTTTAATTGGATATATTGCAGATTGCATAATAGCTTGAGCAACTTGGCTCTTCACTTCCCAACCATCCTCACTGACGTTGGTGCATCTACAAAGGGTATTCTATTTCACACAAGGTTATGCTTGTCCATAAGGACTAAAAATTCATCACTATTAGTGATTAGCATTAAATGCGGGTATACACTTCTCGTATTCGGCTAATAAGCCACGTCTGAAAATTCTCGAACAATTAAACTGGTGTGGTTTACAATTACAGTGGTTGTATAATTTCTTCAGTTGCTGTGGTTGGACTAACGGTCTTCCGAGGTTCCACGGATTTCTAATCTTAAGGTTTGTATGAAAAGTTAATATGAAAATTTTGGTATTTAATAGGAGATTAAAATTTAGTGGTAGTTGCAGCACTTGCTGTGGCAAGTGCGCAAAGCAGATGGAAATTTCAGTGGTTTGATTGTCATAGCGCTTGCAATAGCAAGTGCGCCATGCAGGTGGAAATATTAGTTCAGTAATTACCGGTCTCATTGACTCTTTCGTCGTTGAGTATGGGCTACATGATAATGTAAGTATTAACATTCTGTTCATATATATCTGATCCGTCAAGGTTTCAAGGTTACTCGTATCTAGTACACATAGTTAGTCTCAAAAGCCATACATAAAAAGTGAGCGGTCACTGACGCACTCCCACATATTTACAACATATTTCTCTCACAATTCAAAGCTATGTACATCTTCATATACCAAAAGTCTTCCACTACCGGTCTCTCGGAGTTCAGGGTGGTCATGCCCCATCGACTCCCTTCCCTCTCTGGGCTCCAGCATCAGTAGATGTCTGGCCCTCCTGACCACCTCGTGGTACTCCAGATCCTCCACCAGAGGTCTTATGAGTATTCTTTGGTGGCCAGTTGAAATACCCCGAATTTAAACATAAGGATTAAAATTAATCTAATACGTATTTAAGGGCCTAATGGTACCTAATTAATACTGTTAAGGAGAATGAATCTAAAAAAGAAATAAAGAACGCCTAAAGCGAAAAACGCCAAATAACGTTAATCACCATAGGAGTTACGAGACCTCGGTTAGAGTATTATAGGGATTCTAAAGGTTGAATAAGACCTAAATATATATGGGAACAACTCCCGAAGAAAACGGATCCTTAAAACGGATTAAAACCACTAACGAACCTTAAAGCGCGTTTTTTGAGGTAACCGGGGAAACGTGTCTTTAAGCGGGTCAAATAGACTCGTAACAATTTTGGTCAACTAAATAATCATTAATAAATATTGGTGAAGCTTTAGGACCAATAAAATCAATAAAACGAGGAATTAGTAAAAACTATCAAAAGTTGTGGGGTAGAAACATAAATAACCAAAACTAATGTGTCCACTTTGAAAATAAAAAGTAAAAGTGGTATGTGTGTGCTGTGTGTGTCCGATTTGGACCTCCTTTCACACTCCCTCACACACTCCTCTCGTATACACAAACAAACAAAATAATAAACAACCCCACTCACCTTTATTCTCTCTCTCCTCCCTATTCTCTCTTCTCTCACGTACCCACTCGCTCTCTTTTCTCTGATTCCCTTCTTCTTCCTCCTCCAGCGACGACAATGGGAAATGAAAACACCCACACAAAACTCTACTTCCTTCCTCTTGTAACCCCCTTAATCTCTTTAAAAAAATTATAATAAGTACCCTTGGAATCCTTTATCAAGAGCTACATCCTACCTTTTCAAAAATCGAAAACAACAACTTTCATCTCCAGGGTATGGAGCATTTGGAGTTTCAAGACCACCCTAGAACCACTTCTTCTCCTTGTTCTTGTGGAGGTAAAAATATTCTCAAACTCCATCTTTTTCTAAGCCCTTGTGGGCAAAACGAAATTTATAAACTAAGCTCTTGTTACTCCTTGTGTTAGCGATTTTGGCCTCTTGGTGGAGTTTGGAATATTGTTCTAGAGCTATTCAGCATTACTCATACCCTTGGAAGGAATATAATTGTCTAAACCCTAAAACCTACATTAGAACGTACATAATGGTTAGGGTTTAAATGGTATTAAAATGGTGTATTGAAAAGTGTATGAATGGGTGTAGTGTAGATGTTGAAGTAGCTAAAGCCGGTGGAAAGAGGAAGGAGGAAGAGAGGAGAAGCTTGTGAAATAACAAGGTAAAATATACTTGTCCTTGTGTAGTTTTGTATGTGTTTGTGTAACAGATTTTGGAAGTATAAAAGGGTATTGTAAAATGGTGTGTACTGGTGGAGTAGTGCATAAGAGAATACAAAGTTTTGAAACCTTAAAAGACAGTGGAAACTTGTCAAACAGATTTGGGATGAGGTTGAGTGCAGGAATTTAAGGTTGTTTAGTATGGTATTTTGTATATGAGAATGGGTAATTGGTATTGGTTGTGAACAGGTGGTATGGATCAATATGTGAGTGAAACCTGTGGAGAATGTTAATATATAGGGGAGACTATGTCAAATTTTATTAGGAATTGGACTTAAGTGTTCAAGATGAGAAACACCTAGGCAGTGACTAGGTGTATGTGGAGAGTATAATGGGAGCGTTTAGTAGCTTGTAACGGATTTGGGTATGATTTATTAAGGGATGACTAGAAGTGAATGGATGTATTTTGGATACTAGGAGTACATTAGTTGAGGAGTAATGGAGGAAATAAGAACCCAAAATCTATAACAAAGTGTATAGAGATACATGGAGAAGTTAGGAAGAATTGTGTGGAAGAATTGGTGACTGATAAGTGTCCAAATGAGCATGTTATTAGGTGTATTTCATATCTAATATTAGCACTTTTCTTGTCATTTCTCCACTTCGGTTAGTTTTCCTCTAGTTTTGTTTTATTATTTATCTCACAAAATTATTGGTTTAACATGAGGAAAACCAAGCCGGGAGTGAAGTAGACAAAGAGACGAACACATAGACGCAAACGGCTCAGAAAACGGACATATAACGAAGATGTAGAGCCGGTTGAAGATTGCTATATATAATATATATATGATAATATATATAATATCGCATGGACAAGGGCACGACCGCCCAATAACTAGCGGACCTTCACACACGACCGCGAGGCGGACGGAACAGAGAGTACCGCCTACAAAGAGGCGGACAACACACATAAGACGCGAGGCGGTCTTGGAGGAGGCTACCGCCTCAAAGGGAGGCGGACGAGACACAGGCTACCGCCCCATAAGTGGCGGACAAGAGACATGGAACCGGCCCTGGTTCATTGGCGGACAGAGGAGGCGGTTGTGCCTCGCGACCGGTATCTTCTTCGCCCGTCTTCCATCTCGTCTGCAACTCGTCCACTGCCATATATATCTACTCCGCCTACCTTAATTCACGCCTGTCTTCAGCTGTCTGTCCCCTGCAATCAATGAGAGCAATCAACGAGCTCAATCTTCCACGCCTCACGCGTCTGTCTATCTTCTCTGCTTTCTTCTTTCTTGTCTATATAAACCCACGAGCTTCACTCAATAAAACACACACGAATTCACCATCGATCCACGACCACTTCACCACCATCTCATTTCTCTCTCCCGCCTTCTCCATTTATTTATTTTACAGTCCACCAAATTCACCTCTAGCCTACGTACACAAATAGCAGAGTGAGACGGAGTGATTACGGATGATTTCTATTACTCTCGTCTCTATCTATCTATTTAAATGTTAGGCTAGTTTACGTTTACTCTGGGAATAGTTTTATATATCTGTACTAATTATGCAATATTTCTACTGGTTTATTTATATACAGTTTGTTACGCTTAAAGGTTATCATGCACCTTTTTAATAGATCTCGCGAATTTATTAATTGTTTTCCTAAGTCTATTTTGATCAGACTGGTGATAAATAGACAGGTTAATTAAGGCGTATAACTGGAGGAAGCTTATTATGATTTAATGAGTTAGTATTCAGTTGCAAATGTAATTCCTCAAACACACTCCTCTGCCGTTCGCAGGCTTTTGCTTGAACCTTGATTAGAACCTTGCATTACAGGTGAACGAGTTCTTATGAGGCTATGACTTAGTCCTTAAGATATTTACAGGAACCTTGCCAAATTATTAAACCAGTAGAGATAGCTTAATTATGCAGATTATATTAACCTGACCCGAGTTCCATTTTATTTATCTGTCAAATTAGTTTATTTTATCTTTTTCTTTTTATTTATTTTTACAAGTCAATTAATCCCCCTCTTGTGACACGCTTAGGTACTATTATATGTACATTAGTCCCACGGTTCGACATCCGGTTGCTTACATTTCACTATACTACTGCGACCGGGATTTATTTGCAGCCCGACGTTATTTTTGGGTTTTAATTTCTTTCTTTTATGTTAATTACACCTGTTCTAACCACTCACTTTATAACGTCTGCAGTGACAAGAGTGTTGGACTTGGGTATAGATATTGTAGTGGCTTGGGAATGAATTGAAGGGTAAGATAATACATTGTAGGCTTTGGAAATGGCATTAGGAGATGAGAATATGCATGGGGGAAGTAGGAACAAAAATCTGTAGCGTTGGGGGATGAAAAACTGTTGTAAGTGTGGAAACGAAGTGAGGAAATTGTGTAAGTTGATTGATGGATTGATTAAGGAATTTGGTGGATGAACTAAGGCAATTTGGAGGGCCTAGGCAGTGTTTAAACATGTGGGATTACATGTAAGAAGATTGGAGAAACAATGGGTAAAGTATAGAACTGAAAACAGAAATAAAAATGCAAATACTGGGCCGGACCGACCTTGGGACCGAACTTGCAAGGTCGGTCGAGCCCAGATTTACAAAGACGGGAAAGCTTCTGGAATGGACCGAACTTGCGACCGGACTTGCAAGTTCGGTCGGACCAGAGAAATTCCCCGTCTGTAACCTACTGGAATGGACCGACCTTGCGACCGGACTTGCAAGGTCGGTCGAGCTAAAATTTTCCGTCTTGTAAGCTACTGGAATGGACCGACCTTGCGACCGGACTTGCAAGGTCGGTCGGGCTAAAATTTTCCATTAAGTAACTCACTGGAATGGACCGACCTTGGGACCGGACTTGCAAGGTCGGTCGGCCCTGGAATTTTCACCCGATGTAGCCTACTGACTTGGACCGAACTTGCAAGATCGGTCGCATGTTCGGTCGGGTCAAAACTTACAAAAAAAAAACTATAAGACTATGGTTAGTATATGTATGTATGTACATGTATACCCACCTATACATACGTGCATATATATGTAAGTATACCATTGTTAAGTGATGAAAAGTAAGTAAATAAAATGTAAGTATAAGAATGTGAAGACATAGTAAGTATGAATTAGGAAGCGTAAGGGTAACCGAACTAAATTAATGATCGTTAGATTAATTATTCGGTTGTATGTATATCATAGGATTTGAATTGTGAATACCGGAGGAACGTTGGGATACAAGTACAACGGTGAAAGGTATGATTTCTTCATGCCCTGTATCCTAATCTGGTTACCCCGATTTGTGTGCTTATTTGATCACCTAATAAGATAAATGCATGAATCGGACTATATTGCACTTACCTGTGCTTGTTTACATTGTTCTTGATATTTGTCTTGAACAATAGTTTGTATAATTCATGAAACATATGAATGATGATGATGTGTATTGTATTTTGTAGTGTACTTATATATTGCACTGTATTTTGTATGGATGTGTATATGAGCATTGTATCGTATTATTGTGGCTTGAATGAATGACTTCTGCTAATTCCTAACTACCTAACTCCTAACTTAAGTGAGTAAACCGGAATGAGTAGAAGTCCGATATAGCTTCGGCCACGCGTGAGGATGCGGAGTCACAAGAGGTTGGCTGCAACTCCTGACTCTAAACTGGTCCGCGGCCCAAATCCCTTAAATGGGTAGCATCCCGGATTGGTGAGTCAAGTAAATCCCGGAGGTGGGACGGAGTAGTCCCCAGGGCCGGAGGTCCCGATGACTTAACTTGAGTAAGAGTAAGTAAGTATGGATCCGTAAGTATGTATGAGTATGAGTATGTATGCGTATGTATGAAGTAACGAGTAAAAGAATAATCTCCACCCGATTAACCCGGGTGGACCAATGAAGCTAACAAGAACTGTATCCTGTGTTTGTGTAATTCGGAAAAAGGTAAGTATGTATTGAATGGTTATGTTGTACTTCGTGTATGTACTGAAGTGTATGTATGTGTGTATGTCTTGCGTAGTGTATTGTAACATTGTGTATAAGAGCATGTATGCATGTATGTTTCTATGAAAACGAACCGCATGTATTCGACCAAGTGGTCGGCGTACCCTCACTAGTACGCGGGGTATGCGGTTATCATGCTCGGCGAAAGCTGACCCCTTCGGGGGACATTTTTTAGTGTGCAGGTACACGAAGCGAATATGGTCAAGGAAGAGACCGGAGGCACACCCTTGTACTTAGAAAGTAAGTAGTTGTGAGAAAATGGGTAGATGTAGACTCTTAGAGAGTATGTATGAACTTGGAAGAGACATTATGAATGTATAAGGATCCTAGTAGACTCGGTGAAGTATTTTGTATTGTATGGAATGAGGAGGAGTAAGTATTGAATGGAGCATTGTTGTATTTGATTGATGAATGGAGTATGTATTATAGATGTGTAGTACTCGGGATTCCGGTCCATCAGACCGATGCTGTAAGCAGTAGTAGTAGCCTTGTTAGCCACGTGGGTGGTTAGCGGCATTGTATCACCCATTGTATGTAAGTAAGTAACCGCTGCGTGTATTTGATGTGTAAGGAGAATGGACGGAAAGCATGTATTAATGGTAGGGTGTTACAAAAAGTGGTATCAGAGCGAAGTGTCGCTCTGATGACTGGAAATACCGAGTTTAGGGAATACCGAGTTAGGAAGTAGAAGCTTAGGGCTAAGGGCTGAGTGTTAGCATTAGAAATATGCTAGTTAGGAACTACCGGTGAGTACTGGATACCTACAATACCAGTCCCGCCCGCCGCAAACCCCACTGTATAACTTGGGAAAGGACGCCAGAGAGAAGAAAAGCCTTCTCATACTCGGGGAAAACCCGATCTGGCAGTGGTAAAGCAATCACACGATAAACAAGAACCGACACATGGTAGATTCCAAGAACTGGAAGACCCGGAGATGGATTCCGGTTGAACCACACACCTGCACTTAATAGCGGTGGAATAAGCACTCCAACCACCAGGAGGGTACAACTTACAACAGCATGGGGCGACATGCTCAGCAGTCACAGAACCTAACTAAACTACCAGCAGCAGGAAAAGAAGCACTGACCGTGCAACGGAATGAAAAGGGGAGCAGTAATGGAACCCGGGACACAAGTCGACGGGATAGTAATACTTGAATAATACCACCAACGGTATGCTAGCCGACTAAGGACATAGTCGGAAGCAGTTAACTCTAGAATTACGACGCCATTAAGGTTGCATACCTGGCCAATATAGTTCAGGCAACTACGAGAACAACCATGAGATATAATCCGATAGGACTACAAGTGTAGTACCTACACGAGGAAGGTTCAGTAACCACCACAGATGTGTGGGAACGAGCCACCAGGGACGACACTAAACCAAATAGATTGGGAATCTCCAATATTGGAGAAGTACCCAGATCTACGACGGTCATGTCTAGACCACCGAGGAGTTACCTAAAGGATCGAGTATACCAACTATAGATCAATAATATCAAGGGAAGAGTCAACGAGACTATCAAATACGAGTGAAAACCATACCGTGATCGGTATAGGATTACTCAAAAACCACCAGTACCACGCACTTGCCACGGCAAGTGCAGTAAGGACAGGAACATGCGGAGAACCCCAACACGTCAAGCACATAGGAACGTGCTGTGACCGTAATGAGGCGACTACAGGAATAAACATCCTAAAACAGGAGGAATGAAACTATGGGAAGGCCTGACGGCCCGGCCACTGTATTTAGAACACACCAGTCAGCGAGAAGCTAGACTTGGTCAAGATTTTGAACATGGCTATGCCATGAAGAACTTCTTTTAACACCGAACCATAGTTTTCAAACCAAGGTTTCTTTCAAAACCACAAACCTTCTTTTAAAACCTTGGATTTTAAAACCAGACCCAACAACATTATGGTGAGTGTCATAGAATGATACAAGAAGAGTTGACAACAGAATGCTTCACCTAGGCGTGTGACGAACACTACGAGTGTACCCGTTATGGGATGTGGGACAACCGCACTCCGAAGGAGCTTGCGGGCCCGACATATAGTTGGGTAAGTGGTAACGTATCAATATGGTACCCCACGTATGTATACATGTAGTGTGCGATGCACGGGAAGTAGTCACTCCGTTCTACGGACCATGAGTGAGTTCAAACCAGAACAGCTGGACACCTCAGACGATCAAGTATCAAGGAACTCAGAGAATCCATCTGAAGATGAGGAATAAGAACTAGGAAGTGCAAAAAGCACCGACTAATAAGTATAGACATTGGATATGTCTCAAATAATCCAAACAATTACCTGACAGCTGGATGGAATGCCCAGCCTAAACACATTAAGGCGAATGCCTAACGTGAACCTAACAATACTCAACAAACGGGGCGGAATTCCCAAGGACAATTACACGATTACCACAAATATAATCCATCATCGGAAAGGATATTAAACCTAGTCTCAAACGCAAGGAACAAGTATAAACGCTCTACCCAATGACGGGAGACGTTATAAACCTAAAGGGAACAGCTTAATACAATACCATAAGACGGTATAGAGGACAACACATGTTATAAACATTAGCCGGATGTAACGGCACAACTACCAACACCCAGGAGCGATCCTTGAAGGGTGTCTGCGTTAACAACAGCTGAACAAGCGAATCGATATGATCACGGGAGCTAAAACGAATAGTCGGCTAGGACACCGAAGGGATTTCACTTAACAGGAAATGCCCTAAGATACTGAGAGGCACCTATTAATACCATTTGCCTAAAAAGGCCTCCTATGAACGGAAGCGTGATGCCACGACTTACCATGAAGCCAATAATACCTCCAACCTATGACGGTATACATGGAGTGGAAACATGTATAAGCAGCTTGCAAAGAGCATAGCTTGCAGCAGTATGGCTCTAAAGCCATAAACCTGATGCGTTGTGTAGCCTTAAACGGTTGCAAAACCCACACCATTACTAACAAGACTTGCAAGAAATATTGGCTCATACGACAAGAAATCAACAACTGGACCATAAATTCAAACCCAACATCCTGAGTGACTTGGAGTAATGGCTAACTCAATGTCACTGTCACTAGAACATCAGTCTAGTGTACAGTCGACAAGCTCTTAGTTACCGCCATGCCTTCTGTAGAAATGGTAGCACAGAGGCATGAGAATCATAATAATGCCAACATTGGCCTAGTCCACACTTGGACACTACGAGAAACCCAAGGGAAGGTACCCCTCGTAACCGAAGACCACTAATGCGGTGATGATGTGAACCCTTAGAAAAGGCTTCCATCTACTATAACAATAAAACCACGCAATAGATATTGCCAAGGGATGATGGGATAAGGAAATGAGATTTCCAAACCATTACGACTTAAGGGAGTAAGCATACTCCATATACACCCAAACATATAGTGGACCATTGTGTAAACACCAACATAGCAAACCTTGTCATTAGACCTATGAGTGGAGACAAACCCCTCAACAAGAACTTTCATTCATCAATGACAGAGTACTCTTCAATTGGAGAACGGGACCAGAAAACCCTTGAAGTTTCGTGGGATGTCCTGGTAATATACATACAAGCAAAACTACACAGCCAGAGCCTAAACCAATGCTCAGCACCGAAAGGCAATAATTATCAAAGCAATTAATGTGAACACACATTGAACATCACGAATGACTAACGCTCAAGAGAGCTTATAACCCGATGAGTTATCTCACCCTTGGTCAACCAAGATACTTGGTAAGCCGTATCATGAATGATGATGGAATGTGAGGTAAGCTAACCTACACATGAAACCTAAAATGGAAGAACATCTCCACATTGGGAATATTAATATTGTGGTATGCTACGACAACCGTCATACACACGAACATTGGAAACCCCAGGGTATTCATACCATAAGGGAATGGTGCCAATGACAAGGGCAATGAGTAAAGAGAAACTACCATAGTAACGGAGTCAGTAAAAGTAATGTTGTACAATGAGTAAGAATACGGTGCGCAACAAGCGACCGCTATGAGGAAGTAGTTATAAAATGACACGGAGTATAAGTATCACATGACACACAGGAATATTCTTTCCTATCACATAAGTGACTTACTGTCAAGCGTTTACGCCTCTGCATTCTGTATGACTGAGTGTTTTGGCATTGCACTTGTTCATCTAATGATCTAATGAGATGGCGAGGGATATGGACAATGTAAACCGTACTAAACCCTTCTTTTCACCAACAAACATGGCACAAGCCAATTAAGCAAGCTTAGCAACAAACCGTGTAGCCTAAGGCCAAAAAAGCACGAAGAGTGCGAAACACACTAACAATCGCAGATGTGAATTCCAATGGAATAAAAGGTGAAAGGAGACTTAAGAAAGTCACTAGGACCGACGCATATCAATGCAAGGTCATACAAGTAAAGAACACTTGTACTGAACCAGAGGAACTGGTATGATTCAGAAACTATGGACACCAAGGAAGCACTACAACCAAGTAGTGACTTAACCTCGCCCGACAATAAGTCGGAGGAACCTAGTGAATAATCATGGAAGCACGAATAGCATGTGCGCTAGATTACCAGAGAGCTGGTTACAATCTAAAACTAATTATAGTTCAAACACGGTAAAAGATTACCGCAATTGTTTAGTAAACCTTATTCCCATAATAGACGGATAAAAGGTGATGTATAACACGTTAAGGATAACAAGAAGGGTGAATAACCCAAGTTATCAGGGTCGCGCAGCAGAAGCTAGTGGGCCCTAGCTAGGAGATAATATACCTAGTAAGAATAGCAAAATGGCTATTAATGCCTTGAAGCCTAATAGGCTAGAACCGAATTAATGATGAGTTAAATAAACTCATATAGAAGTTCTTGGTGCAAAGACTAAACCATTGGTATGGTGAAGATCCGTTTGACCAGAGCATATTGTATAGTATACGGTAGTGAAGCTAAACGCTTCAGTTTGCCCAGACTGATTAAACCAAAGTTTAATAATAATAAAATATGGTAGATTACGTGGGCGTAATCCCTTTTAAGGGGGGTAGAGCGAAAACCGCTTAATGTAAGTTTTGTGAATAAAACACATAAACCATGATGTGCATAGCACAATGAGAACCAAATGGATGATTGATACTATGTTAAATTAACATAAGTACTCATTCATATTGTAATTATGGTAACTAGGCATTAGACATGCAAATACCATAGGAGGAATACACTCATCTTGTAACACCAATGTAAGAGTATTAGTAAAAGAAAAGTAATGAGTAGTGGACGGAGCTCCACAAGTATTGTAACCTTTGAAGAAGTAGTACGAAATGAATGAGGATAGTAGATGAAAGAAGTTTATGAGTAGTGGAATCGTAAGCAAAACATTTGAAACAATTGAAATCAACTAAATCTTATAAATGTAGTATTCCTTAGTTAGAATATAGGAGATGATGGTGAGTAATGGATGGAAGTAGTGAAGGTTGATGAAATGAGCATTAGGATTGAACCATGGAGTAAAGCATTTGGGAAGTAGAGTGAGGATGATTGATGAATTGATTCCATCCTTTGGAGATGTATGAATTCATAATCACTACTAGAAAGAATAAAAAGATTGAAAATGAAACAATTAAATTATTTGTTTGGTTGAACCTGATGTGGGAGTCGAAACTGATCCTGATTAGATCAAGGGAAACCGAACCAAATGGGGTGGAAAGATAGTTCAACCTGATGCTGATCCATCAGGGTCGAATGATTCTTGAAGCTCCCCTCAAGTGGTCACAAGAATCACACATAGGAGAAGTAATGAACATAAATTGGATATGGAGTTGGTGTTTAAAAAATTTTAATTGGTAGTGGTGGAAGAATTTCTTTAGTATAGATTGATGATGTTGTTCGAATGAGTACCGAAGAAGATATAAGGTAGTATGTGGTATTATCCAAGGGCGACGGGACATAGAGGAGTCCCGTGTCTAGATGACCGGAGTGCCTGCGGATTATGTGTTATTGCATTGCTCTGGGATAGCTTTGCATGTATGTATGTATAATTTGTCATAAGGAACTGGATGTTGATAGTAAATGGATCGGAGTATTATGGCGCATTGGTATGAGATGACGGAAAACCGTGGAGTACGGATTTAGGAATTGTAAGGAGGAAGAAGGTATGGCTTTGGTATTAGACGCGTAAGAATGAGTAAGCATTGCAAACCTCTAACCTCGAACAACTTTGAGACAAAGTTCCTAAGGGGGGTAGATTGAAATACCCGAACTTAACATAAGATTAAAATTAATCTAATACGTATTTAAGGCCTAATGGTACCTAATTAATACTGGTAGGAGAATGAATCTAAAAAAGAAATAAGAAACGCCTAAAAAGCGAAAACACCAAATAAGCGTTAAATCACCCATAGGAGGTACGAGCCTCGTTAGAGTATTATAGGGATTCTAAAGGTTTAATAACCTAAATAATATATGGGAACAACTCCGAAGAAAACGGATCCTTAAAACGGATTAAAACCACTAACGCCTTAAAGCGCGTTTTTGAGGTAACCGGGAAAACGTTCTTTAAGCGGGTCAAAGACTCGTAACAATTTTGGTCAACTAAATAATCATTAATAAATATTGGTGAAGCTTTAGGACCAATAAAATCAATAAAACGAGGAATTAGTAAAAACTCAAAATGGGAAGTTGTGGGGTAGAAACATAAATAACCAAAACTAATGTGTCCACTTTGAAAATAAAAAGTAAAAGTGGTATGTGTGTGCTGTGTGTCCGATTTGGACCTCCTCTCACACTCCCTCACACACTCCTCTCTTATACACAAACACAAATAATAAACAACCCTCACCTTTATTCTCTCTCTCCCTCTTCTCTCTTCTCTCACGTACCCACTCGCTCTCTTTTCTCTGATTCCCTTCTTCTTCCTCTCCAGCGACACAATGGAGAAATGAACACCCACACAAAACTCTACTTCCTTCCTCTTGTAACCCCCTTTAATCTCTTCAAAAATTATAAAAGTACCATTGGAATCCTCTTATCAAGAGCTACATTCCTACCTTTTCAAAAATCGAAAAAACAACTTTCATCTCCATGGGTATGGAGCATTTGGAGTTTCAAGACCACCACTAGAACCACCTTCTTCTCCTTGTTCTTGTGAGGTAAAAATATTCTCAAAACTCCATCTTTTTCTAGCCCTTGTGGAAAAACGAAATTTATAAACTAAGCTCTTGTTACTCCTTGTGTTCTAGCCGATTTTGGCCTCATTGGTGGAGTTGAATATTGTTCTAGAGCTATTCCAAGCATTACTCATACCCTTGGAAGGTAATATAATTTCTAAACCCTAAAACCTACATTAGAACGTACATAATGGTTAGGGTTAAATTGTGTATTAAAATGGTGTATTGAAAAGTGTATGTATATGGGTTAGTAAGATTGTTGAAGTAGCTAAAGCCGGGGAAAGAGGAGGAAGAGAGGAGAAGCTTGTGAAATACAAGGTAAAATATACTTGTCCTTGTGTAGTTTTGTATGTGTTTGTGTAACAGATTTTGGAAGTATAAAATGGTATTGTAAAATGGTAGTGTACTGGTGGAGTAGTGCATAAGAGAATACAAATGTTTTGAAACCTTAAAAGACATTGGAAACTTGTCAAAACAGATTTGGGAATGAGAGGTTGAGTGCAGGAATTTAAGGTTGTTTAGTATGGTATTTTGTATATGAGAATGGGTATATTGGTATTGGTTGTGAACAGGTGGTATGGATCAATAATGTGAGTGAAACCATGTGGAGAATGTTAATAATATAGGGGAGACTATGTCAAATTTTATCTAGGAATTTGAGGACTTAAGTGTTCAAGATGAGAAAACAACCTAGGTAGTGACTAGGTGTATGTGGAGAGTATAATGGGAGCGTTTAGTAGCTTGTAACGGATTTGGGTATGATTTGTTAATGGGATGTAACTAGGAAGTGAATGGATGTATTTTGGATACTAGGAGTAGCATTAGTTGAGGAAGTAATGGAGGAAATAAGAACCCAAAATCTATAACAAAGTGTATAGAGATACATTGGAGAAGTTAGGAAGAATTAGTGTGGAAGAATTGGTGACAAGAGTGTTGGACTTGGGTATAGATATTGTAGTGGCTTGGGAATGAATTGGAGGGTAAGATAATACATTGTAGGCTTTGGAAATGGCATTAGGAGATGAGAATATGCATGGGGGAAGTAGGAACAAAAATCTGTAGCGTTGGGGGATGAAAAACTGTTGTAAGTGTGGAAACGAAGTGAGGAAATTGTGTAAGTTGATTGATGGATTGATAAGGAATTTGGTGGATGAACTAAGGCAATTTGGAGGGCCTAGGCAGTGTTTAAACATGTGGGATTACATGTAAGAAGATTGGAGAAACAATGGGTAAAGTATAGAACTGAAAACAGAAATAAAATGCAAATACTGGGCCGGACCGACCTTGGGACCGAACTTGCAAGGTCGGTCGAGCCCAGATTTACAAAGACGGGAAAGCTTCTGGAATGGACCGAACTTGCGACCGGACTTGCAAGTTCGGTCGGACCCAGAGAATTCCCCCGTCTGTAACCTACTGGAATGGACCGACCTTGCGACCGGACTTGCAAGGTCGGTCGAGCTAAAATTTTCCGTCTTGTAAGCTACTGGAATGGACCGACCTTGCGACCGGACTTGCAAGGTCGGTCGGGCTAAAATTTTCCATTAAGTAACTCACTGGAATGGACCGACCTTGGGACCGGACTTGCAAGGTCGGTCGGCCCTGGAATTTTCACCCGATGTAGCCTACTGACTTGGACCGAACTTGCAAGATCGGTCGCATGTTCGGCCGGGTCAAAACTTACAAAAAAAAAACTATAAGACTATGGTTAGTATATGTATGTATGTACATGTATACCCACCTATACATACGTGCATATATATGTAAGTATACCATTGTTAAGTGATGAAAAGTAAGTAAATAAAATGTAAGTATAAGAATGTGAAGACATAGTAAGTATGAATTAGGAAGCGTAAGGGTAACCGAACTAAATTAATGATCGTTAGATTAATTATTCGGTTGTATGTATATCATAGGATTTGAATTGTGAATACCGGAGGAACGTTGGGATACAAGTACAACGGTGAAAGGTATGATTTCTTCATGCCCTGTATCCTAATCTGGTTACCCCGATTTGTGTGCTTATTTGATCACCTAATAAGATAAATGCATGAATCGGACTATATTGCACTTACCTGTGCTTGTTTACATTGTTCTTGATATTTGTCTTGAACAATAGTTTGTATAATTCATGAAACATATGAATGATGATGATGTGTATTGTATTTTGTAGTGTACTTATATATTGCACTGTATTTTGTATGGATGTGTATATGAGCATTGTATCGTATTATTGTGGCTTGAATGAATGACTTCTGCTAATTCCTAACTACCTAACTCCTAACTTAAGTGAGTAAACCGGAATGAGTAGAAGTCCGATATAGCTTCGGCCACGCGTGAGGATGCGGAGTCACAAGAGGTTGCCTGCATCTCCTGACTCTGAAACTGGTCCGCGGCCCAAATCCCTTAAATGGGTAGCATCCCGGATTGGTGAGTCAAGTAAATCCCGGAGGTGGGACGGAGTAGTCCCCAGGGCCGGATGTCCCGATGACTTAACTTGAGTAAGAGTAAGTAAGTATGGATCCGTAAGTATGTATGAGTATGAGTATGTATGCGTATGTATGAAGTAACGAGTAAAAGAATAATCTCCACCCGATTAACCCGGGTGGACCAATGAAGCTAACAAGAACTGTATCCTGTGTTTGTGTAATTCGGAAAAAGGTAAGTATGTATTGAATGGTTATGTTGTACTTCGTGTATGTACTGAAGTGTATGTATGTGTGTATGTCTTGCGTAGTGTATTGTAACATTGTGTATAAGAGCATGTATGCATGTATGTTTCTATGAAAACGAACCGCATGTATTCGACCAAGTGGTCGGCGTACCCTCACTAGTACACGGGGTATGCGGTTATCATGCTCGGCGAAAGCTGACCCCTTCGGGGGACATTTTTTAGTGTGCAGGTACACGAAGCGAATATGGTCAAGGAAGAGACCGGAGGCACACCCTTGTACTTAGAAAGTAAGTAGTTGTGAGAAAATGGGTAGATGTAGACTCTTAGAGAGTATGTATGAACTTGGAAGAGACATTATGAATGTATAAGGATCCTAGTAGACTCGGTGAAGTATTTTGTATTGTATGGAATGAGGAGGAGTAAGTATTGAATGGAGCATTGTTGTATTTGATTGATGAATGGAGTATGTATTATAGATGTGTAGTACTCGGGATTCCGGTCCATCAGACCGATGCTGTAAGCAGTAGTAGTAGCCTTGTTAGCCACGTGGGTGGTTAGTGGCATTGTATCACCCATTGTATGTAAGTAAGTAACCGCTGCGTGTATTTGATGTGTAAGGAGAATGGACGAAAGCATGTATTAATGGTAGGGGTGTTACAAAAAGTGGTATCAGAGCGAAGTGTCGCTCTGATGACTGGAAATACCGAGTTTAGGGAATACCGAGTTAGGAAGTAGAAGCTTAGGGCTAAGGGCTGAGTGTTAGCATTAGAAATATGCTAGTTAGGAACTACCGGTGAGTACTGGATACCTACAATACCAGTCCCGCCCGCCGCAAACCCCACTGTATAACTTGGGAAAGGACGCCAGAGAGAAGAAAAGCCTTCTCATACTCGGGGAAAACCCGATCTGGCAGTGGTAAAGCAATCACACGATAAACAAGAACCGACACATGGTAGATTCCAAGAACTGGAAGACCCGGAGATGGATTCCGGTTGAACCACAACACCTGCACTTAATAGCGGTGGAATAAGCACTCCAACCACCAGGAGGGTACAACTTACAACAGCATGGGGCGACATGCTCAGCAGTCACAGAACCTAACTAAACTACCAGCAGCAGGAAAAGAAGCACTGACCGTGCAACGGAATGAAAAGGGGAGCAGTAATGGAACCCGAGACACAAGTCGACGGGATAGTAATACTTGAATAATACCACCAACGGTATGCTAGCCGACTAAGGACATAGTCGGAAGCAGTTAACTCTAGAATTACGACGCCATTAAGGTTGCAATACCTGGCCAATATAGTTCAGGCAACTACGAGAACAACCATGAGATATAATCCGATAGGACTACAAGTGTAGTACCTAACGAGGAAGGTTCAGTAACCACCACAGATGTGTGGGAACGAGCCACCAGGGACGACACTAAACCAAATAGATTGGGAATCTCCAAGGATTGGAGAAGTACCCAGATCTACGACGGTCATGTCTAGACCACCGAGGAGTTACCTAAAGGATCGAGTATACCAACTATAGATCAATAATATCAAGGGAAGAGTCAACGAGACTATCAAATACGAGTGAAAACCATACCGTGATCGGTATAGGATTACTCAAAAACCACCAGTACCACGCACTTGCCACGGCAAGTGCAGTAAGGACAGGAACATGCGGAGAACCCCAACACGTCACAAGCACATAGGAACGTGCTGTGACCGTAATGAGGCGACTACAGGAATAAACATCCTAAAACAGGAGGAATGAAACTATGGGAAGGCCTGACGGCCCGACCACTGTATTTAGAACACACCAGTCAGCGAGAAGCTAGACTTGGTCAAGATTTTGAACATGGCTATGCCATGAAGAACTTCTTTTAACACCGAACCATAGTTTTCAAACCAAGGTTTCTTTCAAAACCACAAACCTTCTTTTAAAACCTTGGATTTTAAAACCAGACCCAACAGCATTATGGTGAGTGTCATAGAATGATACAAGAAGAGTTGACAACAGAATGCTTCACCTAGGCGTGTGACGAACACTACGAGTGTACCCGTTATGGGATGTGGGACAACCGCACTCCGAAGGAGCTTGCGGGCCCGACATATAGTTGGGTAAGTGGTAACGTATCAATATGGTACCCCACGTATGTATACATGTAGTGTGCGATGCACGGGAAGTAGTCAACTCCGTTCTACGGACCATGAGTGAGTTCAAACCAGAACAGCTGGACACCTCAGACGATCAAGTATCAAGGAACTCAGAGAATCCATCTGAAGATGAGGAATAAGAACTAGGAAGTGCAAAAAGCACCGACTAATAAGTATAGACATTGGATATGTCTCAAATAATCCAAACAATTACCTGACAGCTGGATGGAATGCCCAGCCTAAACACATTAAGGCGAATGCCTAACGTGAACCTAACAATACTCAACAAACGGGGCGGAATTCCCAAGGACAATTACACGATTACCACAAATATAATCCATCATCGGAAAGGATATTAAACCTAGTCTCAAACGCAAGGAACAAGTATAAACGCTCTACCCAATGACGGGAGACGTTATAAACCTAAAGGGAATAGCTTAATACAATACCATAAGACGGTATAGAGGACAACACATGTTATAAACATTAGCCGGATGTAACGGCACAACTACCAACACCCAGGAGCGATCCTTGAAGGGTGTCTGCGTTAACAACAGCTGAACAAGCGAATCGATATGATCACGGGAGCTAAAACGAACAGTCGGCTAGGACACCGAAGGGATTTCACTTAACAGGAAATGCCCTAAGATACTGAGAGGCACCTATTAATACCATTTGCCTAAAAAGGCCTCCTATGAACGGAAGCGTGATGCCACGACTTACCATGAAGCCAATAATACCTCCAACCTATGACGGTATACATGGAGTGGAAACATGTATAAGCAGCTTGCAAAGAGCATGCAGCAGTATGGCTCTAAAGCCATAAACCTGATGCGTTGTGTAGCCTTAAACGGTTGCAAAACCCACACCATTACTAACAAGACTTGCAAGAAATATTGGCTCATACGACAAGAAATCAACAACTGGACCATAAATTCAAACCCAACATCCTGAGTGACTTGGAGTAATGG
The DNA here is from genome assembly GCA_023374045.1 of Limonium bicolor. Lineage (NCBI taxonomy): Eukaryota > Viridiplantae > Streptophyta > Magnoliopsida > Caryophyllales > Plumbaginaceae > Limonium > Limonium bicolor. The sequence continues at coordinate 272,624,206 of CM041781.1, read as the reverse complement.
CCAACTCAATGTCACTGTCACTAGAACATCAGTCTAGTGTACAGTCGACAAGCTCTTAGTTACCGCCATGCCTTCTGTAGAAATGGTAGCACAGAGGCATGAGAATCATAATAATGCCAACATTGGCCTAGTCCACACTTGGACACTACGAGAAACCCAAGGGAAGGTACCCCTCGTAACCGAAGACCACTAATGCGGTGATGATGTGAACCCTTAGAAAAGGCTTCCATCTACTATAACAATAAAACCACGCAATAGATATTGCCAAGGGATGATGGGATAAGGAAATGAGATTTCCAAACCATTACGACTTAAGGGAGTAAGCATACTCCATATACACCCAAACATATAGTGGACCATTGTGTAAACACCAACATAGCAAACCTTGTCATTAGACCTATGAGTGGAGACAAACCCCTCAACAAGAACTTTCATTCATCAATGACAGAGTACTCTTCAATTGGAGAACGGGACCAGAAAACCCTTGAAGTTTCGTGGGATGTCCTGGTAATATACATACAAGCAAAACTACACAGCCAGAGCCTAAACCAATGCTCAGCACCGAAAGGCAATAATTATCAAAGCAATTAATGTGAACACACATTGAACATCACGAATGACTAACGCTCAAGAGAGCTTATAACCCGATGAGTTATCTCACCCTTGGTCAACCAAGATACTTGGTAAGCCGTATCATGAATGATGATGGAATGTGAGGTAAGCTAACCTACACATGAAACCTAAAATGGAAGAACATCTCCACATTGGGAAGATATTAATATTGTGGTATGCTACGACAACCGTCATACACACGAACATTGGAAACCCCAGGGTATTCATACCATAAGGGAATGGTGCCAATGACAAGGGCAATGAGTAAAGAGAAACTACCATAGTAACGGAGTCAGTAAAAGTAATGTTGTACAATGAGTAAGAATACGGTGCGCAACAAGCGACCGCTATGAGGAAGTAGTTATAAAATGACACGGAGTATAAGTATCACATGACACACAGGAATATTCTTTCCTATCACATAAGTGACTTACTGTCAAGCGTTTACGCCTCTGCATTCTGTATGACTGAGTGTTTTGGCATTGCACTTGTTCATCTAATGATCTAATGAGATGGCGAGGGATATGGACAATGTAAACCGTACTAAACCCTTCTTTTCACCAACAAACATGGCACAAGCCAATTAAGCAAGCTTAGCAACAAACCGTGTAGCCTAAGGCCAAAAAAGCACGAAGAGTGCGAAACACACTAACAATCGCAGATGTGAATTCCAATGGAATAAAAGGTGAAAGGAGACTTAAGAAAGTCACTAGGACCGACGCATATCAATGCAAGGTCATACAAGTAAAGAACACTTGTACTGAACCAGAGGAACTGGTATGATTCAGAAACTATGGACACCAAGGAAGCACTACAACCAAGTAGTGACTTAACCTCGCCCGACAATAAGTCGGAGGAACCTAGTGAATAATCATGGAAGCACGAATAGCATGTGCGCTAGATTACCAGAGAGCTGGTTACAATCTAAAACTAATTATAGTTCAAACACGGTAAAAGATTACCGCAATTGTTTAGTAAACCTTATTCCCATAATAGACGGATAAAAGGTGATGTATAACACGTTAAGGATAACAAGAAGGGTGAATAACCCAAGTTATCAGGGTCGCGCAGCAGAAGCTAGTGGGCCCTAGCTAGGAGATAATATACCTAGTAAGAATAGCAAAATGGCTATTAATGCCTTGAAGCCTAATAGGCTAGAACCGAATTAATGATGAGTTAAATAAACTCATATAGAAGTTCTTGGTGCAAAGACTAAACCATTGGTATGGTGAAGATCCGTTTGACCAGAGCATATTGTATAGTATACGGTAGTGAAGCTAAACGCTTCAGTTTGCCCAGACTGATTAAACCAAAGTTTAATAATAATAAAATATGGTAGATTACGTGGGCGTAATCCCTTTTAAGGGGGGTAGAGCGAAAACCGCTTAATGTAAGTTTTGTGAATAAAACACATAAACCATGATGTGCATAGCACAATGAGAACCAAATGGATGATTGATACTATGTTAAATTAACATAAGTACTCATTCATATTGTAATTATGGTAACTAGGCATTAGACATGCAAATACCATAGGAGGAATACACCATCTTGTAACACCAATGTAAGAGTATTAGTAAAAGAAAAGTAATGAGTAGTGGACGGAGCTCCACAAGTATTGTAACCTTTGAAGAAGTAGTACGAAATGAATGAGGATAGTAGATGAAAGAAGTTTATGAGTAGTGGAATCGTAAGCAAAACATTTGAAACAATTGAAATCAACTAAATCTTATAAATGTAGTATTCCTTAGTTAGAATATAGGAGATGATGGTGAGTAATGGATGGAAGTAGTGAAGGTTGATGAAATGAGCATTAGGATTGAACCATGGAGTAAAGCATTTGGGAAGTAGAGTGAGGATGATTGATGAATTGATTCCATCCTTTGGAGATGTATGAATTCATAATCACTACTAGAAAGAATAAAAAGATTGAAAATGAAAACAATTAAATTATTTGTTTGGTTGAACCTGATGTGGGAAGTCGAACTTGATCCTGATTAGATCAAGGGAAACCGAACACAAATTGGGGTGGAAAGATAGTTCAACACTGATGCTGATCACATCAGGGTCGAATGATTCTTGAAGCTCCCCTCAAGTGGTCACAAGAATCACACATAGGATAGAAGTAATGAACATAAATTGGAATATGGAGTTGTGTGTTTAGAAAAATTTTAATTGGTAGTGGTGGAAGAATTTCTTTTAGTATAGAGAATGAGGATGTGTTAGAAGTGAGTACCGAAGAAGATAGTAAGGTAGTATGTGGTATTATTCCAAGGGCGACGGGACATAGAGGAGTCCCGTGTCTAGATGACCGGAGTGCCTGCGGGATTGTATGTGTATTGCATTGCTCTGGGAATAGCTTTGCACTGTATGTATGTATAAATCTTGTAATAAGGAACTGGATGGTTGATAGTAATATGGATTGGAGTAATTATGGCGCATTGGTATGAGATGAAAGGAAAAACCGTGAGTAACGGATTTAGGAATTGTAAGGAGGAAGAAGGTATGGCTTTGGTATTAGACGCGTAAGAATGAGTAAGCATTGCAAACCTATAACCTCGAACAACTTTGAGGACAAAGTTCCTAAGGGGGGTAGATTGAAATACCCCGAACTTAAACATAAGGATTAAAATTAATCTAATACGTATTTAAGGGCCTAATGGTACCTAATTAATACTGGTAAGGAGAATGAATCTAAAAAAGAAATAAAGAAACGCCTAAAAAGCGAAAAACACCAAATAAGCGTTAAATCACCATAGGAGGTACGAGTCCTCGGTTAGAGTATTATAGGGATTCTAAAGGTTGAATAAGACCTAAATAATATATGGGAACAACTCCCGAAGAAAACGGATCCTTAAAACGGATTAAAACCACTAACGAACCTTAAAGCGCGTTTTTCGAGGTAACCGGGAAAACGTGTCTTTAAGCGGGTCAAATAGACTCGTAACAATTTTGGTCAACTAAATAATCATTAATAAATATTGGTGAAGCTTTAGGACCAATAAAATCAATAAAACGAGGAATTAGTAAAAACTGTCAAAAATGGGAAGTTGTGGGGTAGAAACATAAATAACCAAAACTAATGTGTCCACTTTGAAAATAAAAAGTAAAAGTGGTATGTGTGTGCTGTGTGTGTCCGATTTGGACCTCCTCTCACACTCCCTCACACACTCCTCTCTTATACACAAACAAACAAAATAATAAACCCCCCCATTCACCTTTACTCTCTCTCTCCTCCCTATTCTCTCTTCTCTCACGTACCCACTCCCTCTCTTTTCTCTGATTCCCTTCTTCTTCCTCCTCCAGCGACAACAATGGAGAAATGAAAACACCCACACAAAACTCTACTTCCTTCCTCTTGTAACCCCCTTTAATCTCTTCCAAAAATTATAAAATGTATACCATTGGAATCCTCTTATCAAGAGCTACATTCCTACCTTTTCAAAAATCGAAAAAAACAACTTTCATCTCCATGGGTATGGAGCATTTGGAGTTTCAAGACCACCACTAGAACCACCTTCTTCTCCTTGTTCTTGTGAGGTAAAAATATTCTCAAAACTGCATCTTTTTCTAGCCCTTGTGGGCAAAAAGAAATTTATAAACTAAGCTCTTGTTACTCCTTGTGTTCTAGCCGATTTTGGCCTCATTGGTGGAGTTGGAATATTGTTCTAGAGCTATTCCAAGCATTACTCATACCCTTGGAAGGTAATATAATTTCTAAACCCTAAAACCTACATTAGAACGTACATAATGGTTAGGGTTAAATTGTGTATTAAAATGGTGTATTGAAAAGTGTATGTATATGGGCTGTAGTATAAGATTGTTGAAGTAGCTAAAGCCGGTGGAAAGAGGAAGGAGGAAGAGAGGAGAAGCTTGTGAAATAACAAGGTAAAATATACTTGTCCTTGTGTAGTTTTGTATGTGTCTGTGTAACAGATTTTGGAAGTATAAAATGGTATTGTAAAATGGTAGTGTACTGGTGGAGTAGTGCATAAGAGAATACAAATGTTTTGAAACCTTAAAAGACATTGGAAACTTGTCAAAACAGATTTGGGAATGAGAGGTTGAGTGCAGGAATTTAAGGTTGTTTAGTATGGTATTTTGTATATGAGAATGGGTATATTGGTATTGGTTGTGAACAGGTGGTATGGATCAATAATGTGAGTGAAACCATGTGGAGAATGTTAATAATATAGGGGAGACTATGTCAAATTTTATCTAGGAATTTGAGGATTTAAGTGTTCAAGATGAGAAAACAACCCAGGTAGTGACTAGGTGTATATGGAGAGTATAATGGGAGCGTTTAGTAGCTTGTAACGGATTTGGGTATGATTTGTTAATGGGATGTAACTAGGAAGTGAATGGATGTATTTTGGATACTAGGAGTAGCATTAGTTGAGGAAGTAATGGAGGAAATAAGAACCCAAAATCTGTAACAAAGTGTATAGAGATACATTGGAGAAGTTAGGAAGAATTAGTGTGGAAGAATTGGTGACAAGAGTGTTGGACTTGGGTATAGATATTGTAGTGGCTTGGGAATGAATTGAAGGGTAAGATAATACATTGTAGGCTTTGGAAATGGCATTAGGAGATGAGAATATGCATGGGGGAAGTAGGAACAAAAATCTGTAGCGTTGGGGGATGAAAAACTGTTGTAAGTGTGGAAACGAAGTGAGGAAATTGTGTAAGTTGATTGATGGATTGAGTAAGGAATTTGGTGGATGAACTAAGGCAATTTGGAGGGCCTAGGCAGTGTTTAAACATGTGGGATTACATGTAAGAAGATTGGAGAAACAATGGGTAAAGTATAGAACTGAAAACAGAAATAAAAATGCAAATACTGGGCCGGACCGACCTTGGGACCGAACTTGCAAGGTCGGTCGAGCCCAGATTTACAAAGACGGGAAAGCTTCTGGAATGGACCGAACTTGCGACCGGACTTGCAAGTTCGGTCGGACCAGAGAAATTCCCCCGTCTGTAACCTACTGGAATGGACCGACCTTGCGACCGGACTTGCAAGGTCGGTCGAGCTAAAATTTTCCGTCTTGTAAGCTACTGGAATGGACCGACCTTGCGACCGGACTTGCAAGGTCGGTCGGGCTAAAATTTTCCATTAAGTAACTCACTGGAATGGACCGACCTTGGGACCGGACTTGCAAGGTCGGTCGGCCCTGGAATTTTCACCCGATGTAGCCTACTGACTTGGACCGAACTTGCAAGATCGGTCGCATGTTCGGTCGGGTCAAAACTTACAAAAAAAAAACTATAAGACTATGGTTAGTATATGTATGTATGTACATGTATACCCACCTATACATACGTGCATATATATGTAAGTATACCATTGTTAAGTGATGAAAAGTAAGTAAATAAAATGTAAGTATAAGAATGTGAAGACATAGTAAGTATGAATTAGGAAGCGTAAGGGTAACCGAACTAAATTAATGATCGTTAGATTAATTATTCGGTTGTATGTATATCATAGGATTTGAATTGTGAATACCGGAGGAACGTTGGGATACAAGTACAACGGTGAAAGGTATGATTTCTTCATGCCCTGTATCCTAATCTGGTTACCCCCGATTGTGTGCTTATTTGATCACCTAATAAGATAAATGCATGAATCGGACTATATTGCACTTACCTGTGCTTGTTTACATTGTTCTTGATATTTGTCTTGAACAATAGTTTGTATAATTCATGAAACATATGAATGATGATGATGTGTATTGTATTTTGTAGTGTACTTATATATTGCACTGTATTTTGTATGGATGTGTATATGAGCATTGTATCGTATTATTGTGGCTTGAATGAATAACTTCTGCTAATTCCTAACTACCTAACTCCTAACTTAAGTGAGTAAACCGGAATGAGTAGAAGTCCGATATAGCTTCGGCCACGCGTGAGGATGCGGAGTCACAAGAGGTTGGCTGCAACTCCTGACTCTTAAACTGGTCCGCGGCCCAAATCCCATAAATGGGTAGCATCCCGGATTGGTGAGTCAAGTAAATCCCGGAGGTGGGACGGAGTAGTCCCCAGGGCCGGAGGTCCCGATGACTTAACTTGAGTAAGAGTAAGAGTAAGTAAGTATGGATCCGTAAGTATGTATGAGTATGAGTATGTATGCGTATGTATGAAGTAACGAGTAAAAGAATAATCTCCACCCGATTAACCCGGGTGGACCAATGAAGCTAACAAGAACTGTATCCTGTGTATGTGTAATTCGGAAAAAGGTAAGTATGTATTGAATGGTTATGTTGTACTTCGTGTATGTACTGAAGTGTATGTACTGAAGTGTATGTATGTGTGTATGTCTTGCGTAGTGTATTGTAACATTGTGTATAAGAGCATGTATGCATGTATGTTTGTATGAAAACGAACCGCATGTATTCGACCAAGTGGTCGGCGTACCCTCACTAGTACGCGGGGTATACGGTTATCATGCTCGGCGAAAGCTGACCCCTTCGGGGGACATTTTTTAGTGTGCAGGTACACGAAGCGAATATGGTCAAGGAAGAGACCGGAGGCACACCCTTGTACTTAGAAAGTAAGTAGTTGTGAGAAAATGGGTAGATGTAGACTCTTAGAGAGTATGTATGAACTTGGAAGAGACATTATGAATGTATAAGGATCCTAGTAGACTCGGTGAAGTATTTTGTATTGTATGGAATGAGGAGGAGTAAGTATTGAATGGAGCATTGTTGTATTTGATTGATGAATGGAGTATGTATTATAGATGTGTAGTACTCGGGATTCCGGTCCATCAGACCGATGCTGTAAGCAGTAGTAGTAGCCTTGTTAGCCACGTGGGTGGTTAGCGGCATTGTATCACCCATTGTATGTAAGTAAGTAACCGCTGCGTGTATCTGATGTGTAAGGAGAATGGACGGTAAGCATGTATTAATGGTAGGGGTGTTACACCTGTAGTTACGGCCCTCAGGGTTCTTCCAACACTCAAACTCCCGGTGGCCCTCTTTCTTGCAGTACCAGCACTCAACTTTGTGGCCACTGCAGTCGACCCCAGGATGATCCTTCCCGCAACGCTTGCAATAGAAATGGCGTTGGGGCTGTCCGGTGCCTGATGGTGGTATTTAGTTTAAGTTAAAATTTGACGATATAAAGGTTAATGTTACAATTTAATTAAGAGGAAGGTGTTCTCACCCTTAGGAGGCGCAGATCTTAAAGGATGAGCATCTATAGCTGGGCCGGTCAACCGAGGGACGGGCTCTTTCCCCTTAGCACCCTGGTGACCCTGCTGCCCTTTCTTCTGAAAGAATTTCCTGTTTAAGGTTTCGGGTCAACATTCATAAAGGTGTTTAATATGGTAAGTAATTTAGAATGGGATAAGTATTTACTTTCCCTTTCTTCTGGTTATCGCATGGAGATGCTCCTCCACCCTCAGACTCTCCCTCAGGGTTCTTTCTATTCTTCGTCCCGAGAGTCTCTTCCCGAGTCTGGAGCATTAGCTCTGTCCTCGAGGCAGCATCATAACACTCCTAGAATCTCATTGGTAAGTTCTCACAAAGTTAATCGGTAATGTAGTAAGTAAAGAATTTATGGCATTCAAGTTTATACCTGGATAGTAGTATAGAGGGTAGCACCCATCGCCATCTGGATGCGAAACAACAATCCCCCCTGGAACTTCTTGACCTTCACGGTCTCGAGTAGTCGACTCCGAGGATGAAGTCTAGCAGACCGATGAATCGAGCGTAGTACTCATCCATGGTCAGACCTCCCTAGGAGAGTGTCTCGAACTCACGACGCTTCTTCTGCTTGAGATGTGTCGGGTAGTACTTCCCCCTCAGCAGCTCAACGAAGGCAGCCCACATAAAGTCGGGCGTAGCCAGGTGATGGTCCTTGACCAACCTCCACCAAGTGCTGGCTGCATCCTTCAGGTGGAAAGCAGCAATGACGACCTTCTTGTCGGCAGGTACTTGCAATGCATCGTAGTCCTTCTCATGTTCTACTATAAAACGCTCTAAGGCTATGGGGTCTGGCTCCCCTGAATAAGTAGGTGGTCGGGTCTCTGTAACTGACTTCAGCCAGTTCGTCTCCCTGGGCTGTGGCGGGTGGGCTGGTGTTCCTCCAATTTGAGTACCAGCTGTGCAAGAACGGCAGCATTCGTCTCTACAACTCCTGGAATCACGGGGTCTTCGCCTCCACCACTACCGGCACCACGGCCTCTAGTCCCCCCCAGACATCTGTAGTACAGAATGTCACATAAATACTCGGTAATTTACCATACACAACCAGTGGATATTGAATTGCCTTTAAGGCTAATATATCATGCACTTTGTGTTACTAAGCACAATATCTTTTAAGACGAGTCGTCTCGTACCTCACAAACGTTTCCCTTAATTTCCCAAGTCCTAAGCTCACTGTCTTAACCTAGTATCTCGTCATCAGAGCGGTACTCCGCTCTGATACCACTTTTGTAACACCCCTCTCCATAAACACGTAATAATCCCACACGTAGCAATAATAAAATGTCTTACAGCGGAAGATAAATAACAACATCAATACTCACTCGGGTGTCACCTGCCATTACTCGCCCATGCGAGTAACGAAGCAGAACTATATCCAACAACCAAAATAAACAACACTGCTAAACCGTTGTGATAACGAGATAACTCCTATACATCATACTAAGTCCATAAACCATAAACGTCGACAAGTGAGCGTCTACCCAATCCCGAATATATACAACCGTACCATAATACAAACCACAGACTGATATTGTTATACAAATGAATTCCATGTGCGGTAATTAAAGTAAACCCTAACTACCCTGATCCCGCACTTCCGCTTCGACGATGATCAGCAACCTGCACAATGAGTGTAGTCTCAGCAATAAACGTTGAGTATGCCGGGCCTGGACCCTATTGGTCACATGTCATTTTAACCATCTTATTATTAGATTGGTTTCATGCTTTACCGTTTTACAGATATAATTAATACTGTAACAAACATGCATAAATACATAACCATCCATCCAATCCAAACAGTCATTACATATCACAAATAACAGTTGTATAATCGAACATATCGAATAATTATAGTACTGTGCAGAATCGCCGTAGCGAACGTTTTCCATAATTAATTTAATTTGGCCTTCAAGGCCCCATCCATCGAAACCATGTTTAATTAATTACCAGTTAGGCGTCATGTTGGGACAACCCGATAGCCTCACCAATGGACAGTAGTCCTCCCGTACACATAAAGGTGCTCATTTTGCCAGAGGTCCGGAGGCCCCTGAATATTCACGTTGCCTCGTAAGACGCCCATATAAAGGCCGTAGCCACCTGACCCATGATCCAAATAGGGCTCGTTGGGTAAATACCTAGAGCAGAACCCGATCGGGTACCCCTCAGTGATCACAAATGCGTAACCAAGTAGTTCGTAAACTACCGGGATTCCTCTCCTCAACTCATACCAACTCTCTCATAATGTTTAAGATAAACTCTTAGTTTTATGGAGAATACAATTTATTAATTAGCTACCCAATGGGTCTCACGCATACCTAGAAGTAATCTAGGTTATATTCATGTTCGATCCATGCTCTAGAGACCGACAATGTTGTGACTCGTACCTAAGTGTTTTACTTAGGTTACCATATACTTAATATTGATACTAAGGGTATTATATTAAGTAACCGTCATGTCATAACATTAAACGCATATGTATGTTTATATAAGTCGATCTATAGTCGACGTAGTGTTAGTCCCGTAGGACGCTCGTGCATAAATAATTAATGCAGTAACACACATAATCACATACACGTATCCACACACATAACACACAAGTTATATCAACCAAATCTGAGCCCAAGGAATTCCTCAGGACAACTCGGATCAAACCCCTTTACATACCATACACCTCAGACCTAGGATGCGCAGTGTAGTCCACTAGCTCGTCAGGCGCCTTTGTCTGAAGTACGATCTAGACTGTAATAAAACTATAAGTCAGTCTCCATGACTAACTAAACCCGGTATTTCCGAATAACATGTAACCCCGACAGTTCATCCCTGGATTTCAACAGTTAATTGTTACGGGTTCCTCTAAACCAGTCGGCTTTGTTACTAAAACTCATAGGTCGAAATGTTCGACTGTCAAGTTTAATTCATTATATTCCTTTAATCTTGTCCATTATTGAACTTAGGCATATAACCTATAGTTGCATGTATGCATGCATTATTAATTAAATTGCATTATTTTCCCACCATAAATTATAATTCATTGTATTATATAATCCATTAATCCTTTAATAAACTACATTTGAATTCAAAAACGTATAACATATAGTTTATAAACTATTTTCATGTAATAACCTTCACCATAATATTATATGGTTTCCAGCCATAATATATATCCATCCTTATATACATTATTCTCACATATGTATACATTTACCAATATAGGTAAGTTCCATGAGTTATAAAAACTCTTATATTATATGTTACATTTTTATCATCTTATATGAGAGATCATTCCCATTAATTGTATTATATTGTACAACTTATATTAAGATCCTTATCCTAATATTATGTAACATTTTATGTTGTACATATACAACCCCTAAGGTTTATTTAATATATACTTTAGTTTATAAATCTTATTTATTTATAGTTTGTCACATTATTTAATGTGAATATCCTTATATTAATTCCATCTAAATCCCATTAACACCATATAATTGTTATAACATTTTATAACATTGTAGACCATAGTGTAAAATTCATTTTCCAACCTTAATATTTTCGGTACAGCAAAACTTTCCTTAATTTCATTTTAACCCCATAACATTATGTAATGTTATACCATATACTAATATCATATAATATGATATTTTTATTTCTTTTAACTTAAACCTATAGTTTTTATACAAATTATTTATATTTCCGCTTGGGCACATCCATTCAATCTAATATTATTATCTTACCATATCTTTATTTGTTACAAAATCACCCCATAATTTATACCATGTTATATATACCATATAATATAACATTTTTAACTTTATAAAAAGGTATAACCTATAGTTATTTTTATTTAATAACCGAACAGACTTTAAAATCTGTTCTAATTTTATTTTCCAGCCCCTTTAACTTTCCAGATTATAATTTGACCCCATATATATGTTATGTTATATATATCATATATTATAACATTTTAACCTTAATATAAATATAACCTATGGTTATATATATTTAAAATTTCCGAACAGACCCAAATCTGTTCTAAATTATTTTCAACCCACCAACTTTCTATAATTGCAATTTGACCCAATTTATAACATATAGTTTATAATATCATTAAAACTATATATTATACATATATCTTAGTAAAATACCTTATATTATTCCAAAATTACCAATTCCACCCAAGGGTTATAATTACCATTACTAACCCATATACTCTTGGTATTTACATTTCCACCCCACTTATCTATCCAAAGTGTAACAATGACATAATAACTATGTATTATACATATATAGTTTATCTTAATTCCAAAATCAATCCAATAAATTCCTAAAAATTCCTAATAGCCCATGTGTGTTTATAATACCATTTTACCCTTAAGTTTCGGTAATAACATATATACCCCATATGTTATAAAAATGTTACAATTAAATACTTATCTTATTATAAAACCTTAAATAAGTTATTTAACTTATCTATTGGTCAAAGCCTACCATATGGTCAAGGTTGACCTCCTTAATATTGCCTTGACCATTACTTTCCTTATTTACGGTTAATACCCATATTTTCCAGAAATTACCATTTAACCCCAAAACTATATAAACCTTATAATTTTTATTTTAAATCCTTTTTACACCTAACTTTCGGCTTTATTATTATATAGCCCCCAAATTTAATTTAATTATGGTTTAACCCCTTATACCTTGCGGTAATATATATTTGTTACCTAAAATCTAATTTAAAATTAATATACATAAATAAAATGGCCTAAAGTACATGGCCTTATTAGAAACATTAGCTTATAAAATAAATTACACATAAATGCCCAAAAATGCATTAAACTCTCGGCCTCACCAAGTATTTTCCATTAATTACCAATCTTCCACATAACGTCTTAATTTGACCTTTATGTTACTTAATAACTTATATAAATTACTAACTCATTCTTTAACCACCTAAGGTCAAAATATGACAATATATGCTAAGTTCACTCACGACAATATTTATACATGTACTTAAACATATATTAATATACCAAAGTTGAGTTTTAAGTGATTTATACCTTGTTTTTGCCAAGGTAAAGCCTTGTTTGGCCACGACACCTTAGAGGAAAATTCCCACAGCTTCATAGATGTGTTCTAGCAGCAATATAATGATATGGTTAGGTCCCAAACTAGAACTAACCATAAGAGTAATTTAAGTCATGTAAAACATGAACTTTTACCTTGAAATCTCAAGGTTCTCCTAAGCTGCTCTCGGCCTATTTTCCAACAAAAATGAGGCATCAAAACACTCTTTAAACTCAGCTATATAACAGCCAATGATCTAGGTATAAGAAAGCTAGGGTTTACCTTGATTAAAATGGCTTAAAATGGAGTTTAAGCTTGAAATCAGCCCCCAAATGAAGTGGTTGCAATTGCTACTGATCAAGCATGATAAATGGAAGATTATAAGCCAAGGGAACAAAATAAATCAACCAGATTTGAAGTAGAGAAGGAATTAAGTGCTTAAAGCACATTTTTACCTTAATTATGTCTTAAGCTTGCTTCCCCTTTGAATATTAAGTTTCAGCCGAGATTTCTCCTTCCCTTTGAACACCAAATCGTGCTAGATGAGTGGATGGAAGTGGTTGGAAGTTAGATCAATGGAAAGAGGAAGAAAAGATGAAGAGAATGACATATAACATGTTTTGAATGTTTACCTTATGCCATGGGAGTTACTCCTTGAAGTTGGCTGCTTCCTAGCTCTAACACGAAGGAAGGGAGGGTCTGGTTGCTGGCTGAACTCGTTTGGAATGGGGTAGAAGGAAAGAGAAAGTCAAATTTTGATTATAAGGTAAAGTAAGTTACTTTATGAAATAGTAAATGGTGAGTCATTAGATTGGCTAGATATTTGTTGGAGGTTTCTTAATGAAGGAGAAATACTCCTTTGCTGTCGAAATGGGTGGTCAAAGCCAATGAATGAACATTGACCATGGTTTATATTAGGGAATTAAATGTTATTTTGGGTACTATTCACCAAAAATCACCCATTTTGATTTTATTTTTAAACTTTGATTTAGACTTTATAATATAGTCTATCATGTCACATTAATTTTATAAAGAATGTAATCTAGGTCTTAAAGTGACAAAAAGTCAATCTTAGAGCTCATACACAAAACATGTTTTAAGGTGTTTTAGTGCACATTTTGTGTCCCAAGGTGTTTCTGAGCTTGGTTTTCTTTGAGAAAGATTTTATTGTGTTCATTTATGAGTTAATATGCTTAGGATAAAATTGAGGTCCTAAGGAGTTCATTGGGTATGTATTTACCCTAAACGGTCAAAGGATGCAATTTGCTTTGTGTTGACCATTGTTGTTCTCAGTTGACTTTTAAGGCATGTTAGGCCTTAATTATTTGATTAGATGTTTAATCAATGTTTTATTAGTTTGTGGTATTTCAAGGGGTATTAAACTCACACATGACAGTCCTTCTATTAGTCATCTAGCCTTCACGGGTGATATTATTTTTTTGGATCAGCTTCGCCCAAAATGTCTCTACTTTACAATATGTCATCAAACAATTCCTTAACTTCTTAGGCCACAAAATGAATCTAGCCAAGTTAGAGATCAAATTCAGCCACAAACTAACCCTACCCCAAAAATCATCTCTCTACAATCATAGAAGTCCAAGAGGTTATAATTATCCAAGTACTAGGACTCCTCTGGAACTAGGAGTGAAATACCCCTAAATTAATTTAAATTAATTTAGGGGATTTCTTTTGTTAAAATTAAATTATTATATGGAATAATGAATATTAAATTATTATATGGAGTTGTGAAATTTATTTAGGGGTTTTCTCCTATTTAACCCTAATTATTATACATTATTATATAGTATTATGAATTTAATAATAAGATTTATAAGTCAATAAATCTTGGGAAAATTTCTAAACACTCCAAATATATTATAAAGATTTAGGAAGTGTTGGAACATTGTTTTGAAACATAAAAGTCAATATAAAATTCTAGAAACCTTAAAGCTTATTAAGCCTTGCTAGAGTTGACTTTTTGAGAATGGTCAAACCAGGCCATGAAACCTATACCAATAAATAGGTTATGAAAAACCATGAAGATCGATAAAAAGAACGTCAAAAACGGATCATCCTAGCCAAAGTTATGATAGATTGAAGTTTAGAGCCAAATTTTGGAGGATGCTGACGTGTCCAGGGTTAAGGACACGTGTCGCGCCCAGTCAGCACCCAGGATTACTCAATCGATTGAATTTCCTTCAGTTTTGGCATGTCGGGGGTCGATCTTTAGACACCTATATCTTTTTCCCTACTCCACCATTTGGTATGCCATTTGTTTCATTCGATTCTCCTATCTTTCCTCTTTCCAACCATTACTCACACACCATCTAACTCCTTCTACAATGACGGAAAATTGATCCAAAGTTGGCTCCTCGCGATTGTGTAACCCAGAATTCCAGTTTCTCCTGAAATCGGGTAAAATCGTCACGCCATAACTTCTTCATTTCTCATCCAAATTTCTTGTTCTTTAGCTTGTTTTGAAGATCTCTAATCCCTCTATAACTTTCATGTTGATGGCCAAGGCTGATTCGCACTAGTTTGGGAGTTAGAACTGTCTAAAGATGCCTACTCGATCACGTCGGTAATTTGCCCAGTTCATCCCGAAACAAACTAGGTAAACACCGATCTTGTGAGATCTGTAACTTTCTCCCTAGTTCATCAAATTCAATGATTCTTCTACTGACATCTAGAGTTACATGTCTAGTTTGGATTGTGATAGGTTCGAAGAATCGAATCTCTCTCAGTTGGTGCGAGTTGATTCGTGAAGTGGCATACCTGAACCGCACATGAAATAACGATTCCCAGATTTTCCGAGTTGGATTCTTCCCGTTAATGCTATTCCGGTGAGTTTCTGATCAAATTGCTCCGTTGTTGCCAATCTTAACTTCATTTTCGACCAAACCCACAAAGCAATTTATTCAATTATGCATTATATCGAGAGGAATTGGCGAAATCGGATTCGTAAACCCGAAACTCAACCTAACTCGAACCCAGATTCAATCTTGCGTAATACTGCATGAAATTGGGGAAATCGGTGTCAATAGATGCGTCTTGGAATTTCGAATTCAATGGAACAAGAACCACTCGATTTGGTTCTGTGGATTAAGAGAAAACGGTAGATTAGTACTCGGGATCGAATTGAGTTCACTGATGAACTCGACGTTCAGGAGCCGTCCGATCTCAGTTAAAAGAAACGGACGGCCACGATTAAAACGTTTTAAATATAAGTATAAGTTTTTATATTATATTCAGAAATAAACCCTAACTTGCTAGATTTATTTAATGGCCTTCCCGAATGTGTTTGACTTGAAATTTTAACCATAGATTCCTTATTTATGTAGTTTATTTTGATGTAAATTAATAAGGGTTTTGAGTTTTTAAACATAAGTTATGATTTTTGCAAGTTACGGGTATTATGGAATTATTTGGGTGATTTAAAAAGATATTTTATGAAATAAAAATTTTATAATATGTCTAAAATGTTATAGTTATTGTATATTAAATTTGGGAATTTTTGGACAAGGGTAAATAGGTTTAAAAATTATGTTTATGGAATTTTCATAAGAATAACCTATAATATAAGGTTTTAATGTAACCAAAAATTAAAGTATGGCTAGGTAATTAACTTTTCAGGTTGGGAAAATAAAGGAAACTAAATTAATATTTATAACAGTATGTTTATAGATATTTGGGTATTATCTTTTAGGTGAAGTAAAAGTTGTTTACACATAAAATACTTATATGAGAAAAATAAAATGGGAACTTATATTAAATCGAGGTATTAAACTAAACTACATATTATTATTTGGAGGTTAATATGTTGAATTAAACTAGGGCAAACACTTTATTTTATAAACCATATATCAGTTGTGGATATGTCTAAAAGGTATTAAATATAATTAAATACAATAAGCATTTCTTAAAGAATATTTTGGATAAATTCTAAGGAAAATATAAGTGTATAAGTAAACACACTAGAAGTAAATAAAACTAGTAACATATCTTATGGGAAACGTATTAAGAAGGAGAAATTGGGATAAATCTTATTCTTACGTGACAATTAAAAATATCAAAAGTTAATGTAGCATCTAGGTGGACTACTAGGGGGAAATACATATCGTAAACCTTTAATGGGTGATAAAGTGAGTTAGCCAAGCGTAACCAAAGGGTTTAAATAAACTAAACCTATAATCAGGAGAGGGTAAATGGAATAAGTTAAGTATGCACTAAAGATTTAATTACGAGGTCTAGCTAGATCCTTAGGAGGGAGTAACTGTAAAACAAAACTATAGACTAATTAAAATGGGGGATGTGTAGCATTATAGTGCTTTAACTAATTAATGCTTGGAATACTTTAATTATAGGTAATTGGTGGAAGTAGTTCGCATTTTCGAGTTTGGTTACTGCTTCTACATATACCAGGTACGATTTCTCGTACTCAGATACTTTTGGTGACGAACTTCTTGGAATGTTTTGAGGAACGCTAACTGAGCTTGAATGAATCTCGAAAGGGAACTGTTGTGTGACTAACTGAGCCTTGGATGTGGAACTCACTTGGGTATTGGTTTCTTCTACTTGGTTGCCCGTTAGACATTGGCTACTTAGGGTTTACGCTTCTGCACTCTGTAGGACTGAGTGTTTTGGTATTGCTCTGGGTAGTTGGTGATCTAGCGGGATTTTTGGAAAAGATCAATCTTGGAAATCTTTCTTTCGACGTGCGCGCGTCTTCAATGGTAACAGTAAGGGGCTGTATATCCCCTGTCCCAAAAGGGACGTGATAGACAGTGAGGGGCTGTATATCCCCTGTCCAGACGGACGTTGTAAACAGCGAGGGGCTGTATATCCCCTGTCCTATCGGACGTAGTCAACAGCGAGCCATCTCTTCCAATTGGTTTCATTCCACCCTTGAGTTGTTGGTTCTTGGACTTCTTCTTTCCTTTCCTAGTCCTTGTGACTTCTTGGGTTTTTCAATCTTACTGGAACTTAATCTAACTTAAGCATGGGATGTTCACTGACTCCTGGTGTGGTTCTAACTGACTAACATTATCTTTATTGTTGTCTATCTTTATTACTTGCCTGTTGCTTTGACTTGGTGATTTGAAGTGCCTTGTCCCTCTGTTTGGTTTTTGGAGTTCCTTTCCAAGTTTCTATATTGTTTAAAGATTATGTTTAATTTCTGTTATGAGGATTGTACCAGTTCCATTCCAGGGAACTGACTCACCCCTCCCGGGGTGGGCTGCTTGGTTTCATCTTGCAGGTACGAGTTGTTGTACAGGTGGCCACGAAGAGAGTGAGTGTATGGGATGGGAATTAGGAATTTTGGAGAGCTAATGTATTTTGTTGTTATTACCTTCATGTTAGGTTTTCTCGAGTTCAGACCGTAGCTTTTGTAATGACATAAGTTGTAATTGGTGAGGTTTGGTGCCGGGTGTTTGGAGCCCGATGATCTGTAATCGCCTTAGTATTTCATTTCCGCTGCATTTATGATAAGTAGGGGCGTTACAGAAAGTGGTATCAGAGCGTAGTTACGCTCTGAGCCCGAGAAAACAAGCCGAGTGAAATACTTAGAATATAGGTGCCCTTAAAACTGGGGAAGTGGGGTAGAATTGGGAAGTGAGGATTCCAGAAAGGCACGTTACCCTTACCCCATACTTGACCTTATTTACATCACTCATGAACACTCTAACTACACACCGTCCCTGGGTAGTTATGAAACACTTCGCACGTTACTGCATAGATGTCTAGATTTAACATACAACTTCTGAACAACAAATACCATCCTCAGCAGCTAAAATGTCTCAAAGAGGAGGAAGAGGAGGACGAGGAAGAGGAGGACGAGGAGCGGGACCCCCAGGTGGTTACGGACCCGATGCTGTTACCCCTGAGGTCATAGCTCAGATTGTAACCGCTGCATTAGCTCAGCAGCAGGCTCAGATCCCTCAACCACCGCCACCACCACCCCACGGTCCGCGAGAGTTCAACTGGTTGAAAGCGGTCAACGATCTTCGTCCCCCAGTCTATGAAGGCCAGCCATACCGAAAGCCCTGGAAAAATACATCGCTGAGATTCAAAATTTTACCTCTCTACATGTCCCAGCAGATCGCCAAGTGGACATAGCGGCATACTTCCTCCAAGGGCCAGCTCATCGATGGTGGCAGACAGCCAGAGCCGAGCTGACCGCTCAGGCGAACTTTGATTTCCAAGCTTTTCTGGTGGCCTTGAGAGCTAAGTTCTACCCATCCTACCTACAGAAGAGGATGAGAAGCGAATTTGAGCAGCTAGCTGAAGCAAGGGACTTCTTCTGTGGCTGAGTACTATGACAAGTTTGTGGAGTTGCTTGCTGTCATTGGAGAGGGAGCTTACGCTCCGAGGTACCTGGTGGATAAATTTCATACTGGTTTGAACTTCAGGATCATGAACATGATCGGTTCCACCAGAGGAAAGACTTTACAGGTATGGAATATGACTTTGGAATTTCTGGTTTGATAAGATTTTCCCACTAACACATATTGTAACGACAGGAACTAGCTGATGATGCAAATGACTGCGAAACCACCATTGCCTATCAGGATTCTGTGCTAGGCAAGAGGAAGGGAGATGCTGGAGGAGGTAGTGGAGGAAACTCTTCCCAGAACTATGAAAGGAAGGGCAAGTTCTACAAGGGGAAGAATGAAAGGCTATGGTCCCTTCACATATTGATGCTGAGCCAATCCGCTCCCAGCCACCTAGTGGTAAGATAATACAGAATCTACAATGTGGTTACATATTGTTATCACATTACTAACCATGAACTGAAACAGGAGACAACCCGGTGAGAAGGTATTTCTGCAGGTGGTGCCAGAAGGATCACCCAGGTAAGGACTGTAAAGGGAACCTGGTAGAATGCCACTACTGCGGTAAGAAGGGGCATAGGGGATTCGAATGCTTCTCGAACCCGGATTCCAGGAACTACAAGCCACGCACCGGGTCAGTGACTAAAGCCCCAGCTGCTAATACAAATGGAGGAGGAGGTAGAGGTGGCACCGGAGGTGCTGGACCGTCTACCCATCGTCCTGCCCAAAACTACCCTCAAAGGCCAGGCAAAGCGCCAGTTCTCAACCTGGTGGACCGTGTCGAATCAGCGAGTGATGACCCGAGTTCACCTGGTGAGGACTACTTTCCTACTGAAGAAGCTTAGACCTTCGTTTTGCTTCATTTCTTCAAATAATTTTCCTCTGCATTGTAAAGGGATGAACTATAAATCCCTCTTTCTTTATACGTTTGTGCTAAGACCAGTTTGAACATTGACTTGTTACTTAATGACAACTGTTGTTTTCGTTCAGCTTTCGATATTTGCTTTCCTGTATTGCCTATTTCCACACCCACCATTTCCTTTGAAGCCAAACCACACCCGCCAGAGAAGTGTGAGATATTGAGACCTGGGATGGTCTTATTACGAGAATTTTTGACCCCGGCCGACCAATATGCATTGATCCTCAAGATCAGAGAATTAGGTGTGACTAAAGGAGGAAACTTTACACCTACCTTCAAGAACGGTGCAACCATGAAGGTGAAGATCTTGTGCCTAGGTAAGAAGTGGGACCACACCACTAGAACCTACGAAGAGGTGGAGGTGCCACCAATTCCAGGAGAGTTGCAGACCATCATTGGAGCTGCAGTCAAAGCAGCCCAGGAATTGGAGGATGAGCCCGTCCCAGACCTAACCTCAGACGTGTGCATCATCAACTTCTATGAGAAAGAAGGTAAGCTAGGAATGCATCAGGATAAGGACGAGTCTCTGGATTCCATCACCAGAGGAGTTCCAGTGGTGTCCATATCACTTGGAGACGACGCGGAATTCCTATTTGGAGATCAGAAGAGAATGGATCTCGCTACAAAGATCCTTCTGAAGTCGGGTGATGTGCTGATATTGGGGGAGCAGCCAGACTTATCTATCATGGGGTGAAGAGAATTAAGCCCCACACAGCCCCCACATCCATCATCAACCAGACTCACATGAAACCTGGCCGTTTAAACCTGACCTTTAGACAGATCTAGCTTTGTAATTTATGCAATTTCAGCATTGTAGTCATTAAAATGCTCATGAAGACCTTAATAAGAATGGAAATCTTATAAGTTTGTTTCGTCGTTGTAGGGGTTGGGAACTCAGAGATCAGGTTAACTGTGTTGAACCAGGCTCAAGCGAAGAGCAACGGGATGGTCATCACAGGTATAACTACTAGCCTGATTTATTACCTTGGGAATAACGCCTGAGAATCTTAGAATTTACTCTGTGATTTCAGGCACGTTCTTAATTAATGAGGTGGAAGCCACTGTTCTGTTTGATTCTGGAGCCTCCCATTCATTCATATCCCAGGCATTTCATGCTAAGATAGATGCCCCTACAGAAGATATCCATGACTGCTCAGTCTTATTGCCATCCAGAGAATTAATCAAGTGCAGTAAGCAATGTAAGGGCTTGAACATACGCATCAAGGGAGCAGATTTCCTTTTGATGCCATTGTCTTCCCTGGCATGGGGTTCGACATAATTGTGGGCATGGACACACTACAGAGATACAGAGGTAGGCTACACTGCGCAGAGCATCGCCTCCTCTTGAAGTCAGCTACAGGGATCACAGTTTCATACCGAATGCAGCCCAAGCAGCCGACTGTGAAGGTTGTATCGGCACTATCCCTGATGAAGGAAGTGTCCAAGGGAGCGACCGCCTACTACTGTTATGCCCAGGATCTGAGGACAGATCCAAAGTTCAAGAATGACGTACCTGTTGTGTCGGAGTACCCCGACGTCTTTCCGGAGGAGTTACCTGGACTACCACCATTGAGGGAGGTTGAGTTCAACATCGACCTCATACCCGGTACAGGACCAATTGCCAAGGCTCCTTACCGGATGGGCCCTACAGAGATGGTGGAATTGAAGAAGCAACTGCAAGAACTGCTAGATAAGGGTTTCATCAGACCCAGTGTCTCACCTTGGGGTGCTCCAGTGCTTTTCGTCAAGAAGAAGGACGGAAGCCTGAGACTCTGTATCGACTACAGAGAGCTGAACAATGTCACAATCAAGAACAAGTACCCACTGCCCAGGATCGATGACTTGTTCGACCAGCTGAGGGGAGCTAAGGTATTCTCTAAAATTGATCTGCGTTCCGGGTATCATCAGATAGCTGTAGCTGAGTCAGATATAGAGAAGACAGCCTTCCGGACCAGATACGGCCACTATGAGTTCACAGTGATGCCGTTTGGACTGACCAATGCACCGGCGAGATTTATGGATTTGATGCAGAGAGTCTTCCAAGCCCAGCTAGATAAGTCAGTGGTCGTATTCATAGACGACATTCTGATCTTCTCCAAGAGCAAAGAGGAACATGAGCAGCATTTGAGGACAGTCTTGGAGACTCTGAGAGAGAGGCAACTCTATGCCAAGTTCAGCAAGTGCGAATTCTGGCTGGACAAGGTATCATTTCTTGGTCATGTGATCTCAGCTGAGGGAGTTTCAGTGGACCCAGCGAAAATTGAGGCGGTAAAGAGCTGGCACAGACCTCGCTCAGTGACTGAGATTCGGAGCTTCCTTGGGTTGGCTGGCTATTATAGACGCTTTGTGAAGGATTTCTCTAGGCTAGCCAAGCCCTTAACCTCTCTGATGAAGAAGGATAGCCCGTTTGTATGGACAGAGGCATGTGAGGTT
Organism: Limonium bicolor; assembly: GCA_023374045.1. NCBI lineage: Eukaryota > Viridiplantae > Streptophyta > Magnoliopsida > Caryophyllales > Plumbaginaceae > Limonium > Limonium bicolor. The sequence continues at coordinate 272,601,638 of CM041781.1, read as the reverse complement.
TCCTTTAAGGCACTGAAGGATGCTCTGACCACAGCTCCTGTATTGGTGATTCCCGAGGGGAATGAGGGATTCGAGGTTTACTGTGATGCTTCAGGCAAGGGGATCGGTGGAGTATTGATGCAAAATGGCAGAGTCGTGGCTTACGCTTCTCGACAGCTGAAAAAGCACGAAGAAAATTATCCCACACACGACCTTGAGCTCCTCGCCATAGTCTTTGCCTTGAAGATCTGGCGACACTACCTGTACGGAGCCACGGTCCGAATTATGACAGATCATAAAAGTTTGAAATACATCTGGACCCAGAAGGAGCTGAACTTGAGACAGCGACGGTGGATCGAGCTACTAGCTGATTATGATATCGACCTCCAGTACACTGAGGGTAAAGGTAATGTCGTGGCAGACGCTCTGAGCAGAAGAGCACATTCACTTCTTGCTCTCATAGAGACGACCACGATAGCTGAGGAGGTATATGCAGCTCAGGACAGTGATGTGTATCTACAGGGAATCAGGCAGAAATTAGCAGATGGGTTGACTGATGGTCTGAAGTATGACTACGAGCTAGACAGCGAGGGACATCTTCGAGTCAGAGGCAGACTCTGCGTTCCTCAGGATGCGACCGAACTTCAGACCAGGATTCTCTCTGAAGCTCATTCCTCTACATTGTCAGTACATCCTGGAGCCACCAAGATGTACAAGGATCTAAAGAAGTTATTCTGGTGGAGCGGGATGAAGAGGGATGTAGCAGATTTCGTCTCGCGATGTCTCACCTGTCAGAAGGTGAAGTTCGAGCATCGGCGACCAGGAGGCCAGATTCAGTCATTACCAGTACCGTGCTGGAAGTTTGACGATATTAGTATGGATTTTGTGGTCGGTCTCCCTCCAGCCAGAGGTGGATTGAACACAATTTGGGTGATAGTCGATAGGTTAACTAAGACGGCTAAGTTTATACCTATCAAGGACACATGGAAGGTGCCCAAACTAGCTGAGGTGTTCACCACAGAGCACATCCGGTACCACGGGGTACCGAAGACGATCGTCTCCGATCGTGATGCGCGTTTTCTTAGTAGATTTTGGCGTCAGGTGCAGGAGGCATTTGGTACTCAGTTGCGACTTAGCACAGCCTTCCACCCTCAAACAGATGGGCAGACCGAGAGGACGATTCAGACACTGGAAGATATGTTGAGAGCGGTCGCCTTAGACTATCAGGGGAGTTGGATAGAGCGTCTACACTTGGTAGAGTTCTCCTACAACAATTCCTATCACGCGTCTATCGGCATGGCCCCATTTCAGGCTCTGTATGGCAGACCGTGCCAGACACCTTTATCATGGAGTGACCCTGCTGAGACAGTTTTGATTGGCCCAGAGTATATTCAGAGACTGCAGGATGACATCAGAGTTATTCAGCAGCACATGAGGGCAGCGCAGTCTAGGCAGAAATCTTACGGGGATCAGCGTACCAGAGAGCTTGAATTTCAGATCAGTGATATGGTTTTCCTACGAGTGTCTCCGATGAGAGGTATCTTCAGATTTGGGATGAGAGGAAAGCTAAGCCCTAAGTATGTTGGTCCGTACAGGATTACGGAGCGCGTGGGCCCAGCAGCGTATCGACTAGACCTACCAGCGGAGTTGGGGAAGGTACATGACGTGTTTCATGTATCGCAGCTGAAGAAGTATGTACCTGACCCTTCTCACGTGCTACAGCCAGAGAGATTGGAGATTGAACCTACACTGAGATATGAGGAGACTCCCATTCAGATCCTGGACACGAAGGTCCGGGAAACGAGAGGCAGATCAGTCAAGCTAGTGAAGGTTCTTTGGGAGCATCATGGGGTTGAAGAAGCTACTTGGGAGACGGAGGACTCTATGAGAGTGAAGTACCCACACCTATTTCCATGATATTTACTGGTATTCTTGCCTCTACTGAGTTCTTGTTCATAGCGGTACGAGGGCGTACCTTGGCTCTTTTCGGGGGGGGGGGTAGTGCATACTCTTCCTTCGTCACCTCATCCAGATTATGCCCTGTTTTTTTGTTAGTAGAATGATGGAGAGGTGTATGCATGTACTTGATTTATATATTGTGTGAATCTTGATTTCTATTTATGAAAATCTTGGTTTGGTTTGACGCTGAATAATTTTGCGTGGAATTTGGAAATGGAAATGAGTGGAATGGATTGGTATGGAATTTTGGTTGGGGTTGTTATTGGATGAACATTCTGGTAATTTTTTACAGCACACCTGATGTGGTGTGAGTAGTTATGAGTTGGTGTTAAACTTCGGGACGAAGTTTCTTTTAAGGGGGATATACTGAAATACCCCTAAATTAATTTAAATTAATTTAGGGGATTTCTTTTGTTAAAATTAAATTATTATATGGAATAATGAATATTAAATTATTATATGGAGTTGTGAAATTTATTTAGGGGTTTTCTCCTATTTAACCCTAATTATTATACATTATTATATAGTATTATGAATTTAATAATAAGATTTATAAGTCAATAAATCTTGGGAAAATTTCTAAACACTCCAAATATATTATAAAGATTTTAGGAAGTGTTGGAACATTGTTTTGAAACATAAAAGTCAATATAAAATTCTAGAAACCTTAAAGCTTATTAAGCCTTGCTAGAGTTGACTTTTTGAGAATGGTCAAACCAGGCCATGAAACCTATACCAATAAATAGGTTATGAAAAACCATGAAGATCGATAAAAAGAACGTCAAAAACGGATCATCCTAGCCAAAGTTATGATAGATTGAAGTTTAGAGCCAAAATTTTGGAGGATGCTGACGTGTCCAGGGTTAAGGACACGTGTCGCGCCCAGTCAGCACCCAGGATTACTCAATCGATTGAATTTCCTTCAGTTTTGGCATGTCGGGGGTCGATCTTTAGACACCTATATCTTTTTCCCTACTCCACCATTTGGTATGCCATTTGTTTCATTCGATTCTCCTATCTTTCCTCTTTCCAACCATTACTCACACACCATCTAACTCCTTCTACAATGACCGGAAAATTGATCCAAAGTTGGCTCCTCGCGATTGTGTAACCCAGAATTCCAGTTTCTCCTGAAATCGGGTAAAATTCGTCACGCCATAACTTCTTCATTTCTCATCCAAATTTCTTGTTCTTTAGCTTGTTTTGAAGATCTCTAATCCCTCTATAACTTTCATGTTGATGGCCAAGGCTGATTCGCACTAGTTTGGGAGTTAGAACTGTCTAAAGATGCCTACTCGATCACGTCGGTAATTTTGCCCAGTTCATCCCGAAACAAACTAGGGTAAACACCGATTTTGTGAGATCGTAACTTTCTCCCTAGTTCATCAAATTCAATGATCTTCTACTGACATCTAGAGTTACATGTCTAGTTTGATTGTGATAGGTTCGAAGAATCGAATCTCTCTCAGTTGTGCGAGTTGATTCGTGAAGTGGCATACCTGAACCGCACATGAAATAACGATTCCCAGATTTTCCGAGTTCTTCTCGTTAATGCTATTCGGTGAGTTTCTGATCAAATTGCTCGTTTTGCCAATCTTAACTTCATTTTCGACCAAACCCACAAAGCAATTTATTCAATCATGCATTATATCGAGAGGAATTGGCGAAATCGGATTCGTAAACCCGAAATCAACCTAACTCGAACCCAGATTCAATCTTGCGTAATACTGCATGAAATTTGGGGAAATCGGTGTCAATAGATGCGTCTTGGAATTTCGAATTCAATGGAACAAGAACCACTCGATTTGGTTCTGTGGATTAAGAAAACGGTAGATTAGTACTCGGGATCGAATTGAGTTCACTGAGGAACTCGACGTTCAGGAGCCGTCCGATCTCAGTTAAAAAAACGGACGCCACGATTAAAACGTTTTAAAATAAAGTATAAGTTTTTATATTATATTCAGAAATAAACCTACTTGCTAGATTTATTTAATGGCCTTCCCGAATGTGTTTTGACTTGAAATTTTAAACCATAGTTTCCTTATTTATGTAGTTTATTTTGATGTAAATTAATAGGGTTTTGAGTTTAAAACATAAGTTATGATTTTGCAAGTTACGGGTATTATGGAATTATTTGGTGATGTTAAAAAAGATTTTTATGAAATAAAAATTTTTATATGTCTAAAATGTTATAGTTATTGTTATTAATTTGGGAATTTTTTGGACAAGGGTAAATAGGTTTAAAATTATGTTTATGGAATTTTCATAAGAATAACCTATATATAAGGTTTTAAATGTAACCAAAAATTAAAGTATGGCTAGGTAATTAACTTTTCAGGTTGGGGAAAATAAAGGAAACTAAATTAATATTTTATACAGTATGTTTATAGATAGTTTTGGGTATTATCTTTTAGGTGAAGTAAAAGTTGTTTACACATATATACTTATATGAGAAAAATAGAATGGGAACTTATATTAAATCGAGGTATTAAACTAAACTACATATTATTTTTGGAGGTTAATATGTTGAATTAAACTAGGGCAAACACTTATTTTATAAACCATATATCAGTTGTGGATATGTAAAAGGTATGAAATTAATTAAATACAATAAGCATTTCTTAAAGAATATTTTGGATAAATTCTAAGGAAAATATAAGTGTATAAGTAAACACACTAGAAGTAAATAAAACTAGTAACATATCTTATGGGAAACGTATTAAGAAGGAGAAATTGGGATAAATCTTATTCTTACGTGACAATTAAAAATATCAAAGTTAAGGTAGCATCTAGGTGGACTACTAGGGGGGAAATACATATCGTAAACCTTTAATGGGTGATAAAGTGAGTTAGCCAAGCGTAACCAAAGGGTTTAAATAAACTAAACCTATAATCAGGAGAGGGTAATGGAATAAGTTAAGTATGCACTAAAGATTTAATTACGAGGTCTAGCTAGATCCTTAGGAGGGAGTAACTGTAAAACAAAACTATAGACTAATTAAAATGGGGGATGGTAGCATTATAGTGCTTAACTAATTAATGCTTGGAATACTTTAATTATAGGTAATTGGTGGAAGTAGTTCGCATTTTCGAGTTTGGTTACTGCTTCTACATATACCAGGTACGATTTCTCGTACTCAGATACTTTGGTGACGAACTTCTTGGAATGTTTTGAGGAACGCTAACTGAGCTTGAATGAATCTCGAAGGGAACTGTTGTGTGACTAACTGAGCCTTGGATGTGGAACTCACTTGGGTATTGGTTTCTTCTACTTGGTTGCCCGTTAGACATTGGCTACTTAGGGTTTACGCTTCTGCCACTCTGTAGGACTGAGTGTTTTGGTATTGCTCTGGGTAGTTGGTGATCTAGCGGGATTTTGGAAAAGATCAATCTTGGAAATCTTTCTTTCGACGTGCGCGTCTTCAATGGTAACAGTAAGGGGCTGTATATCCCCTGTCCCAAAAAGGGACGTGATAGACAGTGAGGGGCTGTATATCCCTGTCCAGACGGACATTGTAAACAGCGAGGGGCTGTATATCCCCTGTCCTATCGGACGTAGTCAACAGCGAGCCATCTCTTCCAATGGTTTCATTCCACCCTTGAGTTGTTGGTTCTTGGACTTCTTCTTTCCTTTCCTAGTCCTTGTGACTTCTTGGGTTTTTCATTCATTCTTACTGGAACTTAATCTAACTTAAGCATGGGATGTTCACTGACTCCTGGTGTGGTTCTAACTGACTAACATTATCTTTATTGTTGTCTATCTTTATTACTTGCCTGTTGCTTTGACTTGGTGATTTGAAGTGCCTTGTCCCTCTGTTTGGTTTTTGGAGTTCCTTTCCAAGTTTCTATATGTTTAAAGATTATGTTTAATTTCTGTTATGAGGATTGTACCAGTTCCATTCCAGGGAACTGACTCACCCCCCGGGGTGGGCTGCTTGGTTTCATCTTGCAGGTACGAGTTGTTGTACAGGTGGCCACGAAGAGAGTGAGTGTATGGGATGGGAATTAGGAATTTTGGAGAGCTAATGTATTTTGTTGTTATTACCTTCATGTTAGGTTTTCTCGAGTTCAGACCGTAGCTTTGTAATGACATAAGTTGTAATTGGTGAGGTTTGGTGCCGGGTGTTTGGAGCCCGATGATCTGTAATCGCCTTAGTATTTCATTTCCGTTGCATTTATGATAAGTAGGGGCGTTACAGAAAGTGGTATCAGAGCGTAGTTACGCTCTGAGCCCGAGAAAACAAGCCGAGTGAAATACTTAGAATATAGGTGCCCTTAAAACTGGGGAAGTGGGGTAGAATTGGGAAGTGAGGATTCCAGGAAGGCACGTTACCCTTACCCATACTTGACTTTATTTACATCGCTCATGAACACTCTAACTACACACCGTCCCTGGGTAGTTATGAAACACTTCGCACGTTACTGCATAGATGTCTAGATTTAACATACAACTTCTGAACAACAAATACCATCCTCAGCAGCTAAAATGTCTCAAAGAGGAGGAAGAGGAGGACGCGGAGGAAGGAGGACGAGGAGCGGGACCCCCAGGTGGTTACGGACCCGATGCTGTTACCCCTGAGGTCATAGCTCAGATTGTAACCGCTGCATTAGCTCAGCAGCAGGCTCAGATCCCTCAACCACCGCCACCACCACCCCACGGTCCGCGAGAGTTCAACTGGTTGAAAGCGGTCAACGATCTTCGTCCCCCAGTCTATGAAGGCCAGCCAATACCGAAAGCCCTGGAAAAATACATCGCTGAGATTCAAAAGGCTTTTACCTCTCTACATGTCCCAGTAGATCGCCAAGTGGACATCGGCATACTTCCTCCAAGGGCCAGCTCATCGATGGTGGCAGACAGCCAGAGCCGAGCTGACCGCTCACGCGAACTTTGATTTCCAAGCTTTCTGGTGGCCTTGAGAGCTAAGTTCTACCCATCCTACCTACAGAAGAGGATGAGAAGCGAATTTGAGCAGCTGAAGCAAGGGACTTCTTCTGTGGCTGAGTACTATGACAAGTTTGTGGAGTTGCTTGCTGTCATTGGAGAGGGAGCTTACGCTCCGAGGTACCTGGTGGATAAATTTCATACTGGTTTGAACTTCAGGATCATGAACATGATCGGTTCCACCAGAGGAAAGACTTTACAGGTATGGAATATGACTTTGGAATTTCTGGTTTGATAAGATTTTCCCACTAACACATATTGTAACGACAGGAACTAGCTGATGATGCAAATGACTGCGAAACACCATTGCCTATCAGGATTCTGTGCTAGGCAAGAGGAAGGGAGATGCTGGAGGAGGTAGTGGAGGAAACTCTTCCCAGAACTATGAAAGGAAGGGCAAGTTCTACAAGGGGAAGAATGAAAAGGCTATGGTCCCTTCACATATTGATGCCGAGCCAATCCGCTCCCAGCCACCTAGTGGTAAGATAATACAGAATCTACAATGTGGTTACATATTGTTATCACATTACTAACCATGAACTGAAACAGGAGACAACCCGGTGAGAAGGTATTTCTGCAGGTGGTGCCAGAAGGATCACCCAGGTGGTACCTAACTTTCGGCTTTATATTATATAGCCCCCAAATTTAATTTAATTATGGTTTAAACCCCTTATACCTTGCGGTAATATATATTTGTTACCTAAAATCTAATTTAAAATTAATATACATAAATAAAATGGCCTAAAGTACATGGCCTTATTAGAAACATTAGCTTATAAAATAAATTACACATAAATGCCCAAAAATGCATTAAACTCTCGGCCTCACCAAGTATTTCCATTAATTACCAATCTTCCACATAACGTCTTAATTTGACCTTTATGTTACTTAATAACTTATATAAATTTACTAACTCATTCCTTAACCACTAAGGTCAAAATATGACAATATATGCTAAGTTCACTCACGACAATATTTATACATGTACTTAAACATATATTAATATACCAAAGTTGAGTTTTAAGTGATTTATACCTTGTTTTGCCAAGGTAAAGCCTTGTTTGGCCACGACACCTTAGAGGAAAAATTCCCACAGCTTCATAGATGTGTTCTAGCAGCAATATAATGATATGGTTAGGTCCCAAACTAGAACTAACCATAAGAGTAATTTAAGTCATGTAAAACATGAACTTTTACCTTGAAATCTCAAGGTTCTCCTAAGCTGCTCTCGGCCTATTTTTCCAACAAAAATGAGGCATCAAACACTCTTTAAACTCAGCTATATAACAGCCAATGATCTAGGTATAAGAAAGCTAGGGTTTACCTTGATTAAAATGGCTTAAAATGGAGTTTAAGCTTGAAATCAGCCCCCAAATGAAGTGGTTGCAATTGCTACTGATCAAGCATGATAAATGGAAGATTATAAGCCAAGGGAACAAAATAAATCAACCAGATTTGAAGTAGAGAAGGAATTAAGTGCTTAAAGCACATTTTTACCTTAATTATGTCTTAAGCTTGCTTCCCCTTTGAATATTAAGTTTCAGCCAGATATTCTCCTTCCCTTTGAACACCAAATCGTGCTAGATGAGTGGATGGAAGTGGTTGGAAGTTAGATCAATGGAAAGAGGAAGAAAAGATGAAGAGAATGACATATAACATGTTTTGAATGTTTACCTTATGCCATGGGAGTTACTCCTTGAAGTTGGCTGCTTCCTAGCTCTAACACGAAGGAAGGGAGGGTCTGGTTGCTGGCTGAACTCGTTTGGAATGGGGTAGAAGGAAAGAGAAAGTCAAATTTTGATTATAAGGTAAAGTAAGTTACTTTATGAAATAGTAAATGGTGAGTCATTAGATTGGCTAGATATTTGTTTGGAGGTTTCTTAATGAAGAGGAAATACTCCTTTGCTGTCGAAATTGGGTGGTCAAAGCCAATGAATGAACATTGACCATGGTTTATATTAGGGAATTAAATGTTATTTTGGGTACTATTCACCAAAAATCACCCATTTTGATTTTATTTTTAAACTTTGATTTAGACTTTATAATATAGTCTATCATGTCACATTAATTTTATAAAGAATGTAATCTAGGTCTTAAAGTGACAAAAAGTCAATATCTTAGAGCTCATACACAAAAACATGTTTTAAGGTGTTTTAGTGCACATTTTGTGTCCCAAGGTGTTTCTGAGCTTGGTTTTCTTTGAGAAAGATTTTATTGTGTTCATTTATGAGTTAATATGCTTAGGATAAAATTTGAGGTCCTAAGGAGTTCATTTGGGTATGTATTTACCCTAAACGGTCAAAGGATGCAATTCTTGCTTTGTGTTGACCATTGTTGTTCTCAGTTGACTTTTAAGGCATGTTTAGGCCTTAATTAATTTGATTAGATGTTTAATCAATGTTTTATTAGTTTGTGGTATTTCAAGGGGTATTAAACTCACACATGACAGTCCTTCTATTAGTCATCTAGCCTTCACGGGTGATATTATTTTTTTTGGATCAGCTTCGCCCAAAATGTCTCTACTTTACAATATGTCATCAAACAATTCCTTAACTCCTTAGGCCACAAAATGAATCTAGCCAAGTTAGAGATCAAATTCAGCCACAAACTAAACCCTACCCTCAAAAATCATCTCTCTACAATCATAGAAGTCCAAGAGGTTCCTAATTTATCCAAGTACCTAGGACTCCCTCTGGAACTAGGAAGAAACAAATCAGAAAGCTTCAAATATCTTATTACCTCGATAAAAAAAGAACCACCTCATGGGTTAAGCGCATGTCTCAAGCAACAAGGCCTATTATGGTGTCAAGTGTTTTACAATCTATCTCTTGTTTCACTATGTCCCTTTTTCATCTCCCTATAACCATCACCTCTAAGATCAATTCGATGAACTCTGAGTTCTAGTGGGAAGGTTTTAAAGGATCTAAATCAATGCACTAGATCAAGTGGATGACGATTTTTAAACCTTCTGATGAAGGGAGTATGGATTTTAGAGATGTTGAAACTTTCAATAGAGCTATGATAGTTTAGTAAAATACCTTATATTATTCCAAAAATTACCAAATTCCACCCAAGGGTTATAATTACCATTACTAACCCATATACTCTTGGTATTTACATTTCCACCCCACTTATCTATCCAAAGTGTAACAATGACATAATAACTATGTATTATACATATATAGTTTATTTTAATTCCAAAATCAATCCAATAAATTCCTAAAAATTCCTAATAGCCCATGTGTGTTTATAATACCATTTTACACCCTTAAGTTTCGGTAATAACATATATACCCCATATGTTATAAAAATGTTACAATTAAATACTTATCTTATTATAAAACCTTAAATAAGTTATTTAACTTATCTATTTTGGTCAAAGCCTACCATATGGTCAAGGTTGACCTCCTTAATATTGCCTTGACCATTACTTTCCCTTATTTACGGTTTATACCCATAATTTTCCAGAAATTACCATTTAACCCCAAAACTATATAAAACCTTATAATTTTTATTTTAAATCCTTTTTAACACCTAACTTTCGGCTTTATTATTATATAGCCCCCAAATTTAATTTAATTATGGTTTAACCCCTTATACCTTGCGGTAATATATATTTGTTACCTAAAATCTAATTTAAAATTAATATACATAAATAAAATGGCCTAAAGTACATGGCCTTATTAGAAACATTAGCTTATAAAATAAATTACACATAAATGCCCAAAAATGCATTAAACTCTCGGCCTCACCAAGTATTTTCCATTAATTACCAATCTTCCACATAACGTCTTAATTTGACCTTTATGTTACTTAATTACTTATATAAATTTACTAACTCATTCCTTAACCACTAAGGTCAAAATATGACAATATATGCTAAGTTCACTCACGACAATATTTATACATGTACTTAAACATATATTAATATACCAAAGTTGAGTTTTAAGTGATTTATACCTTGTTTTAGCCAAGGTAAAGCCTTGTTTGGCCACGACACCTTAGAGGAAAAATTCCCACAGCTTCATAGATGTGTTCTAGCAGCAATATAATGATATGGTTAGGTCCCAAACTAGAACTAACCATAAGAGTAATTTAAGTCATGTAAAACATGAACTTTTACCTTGAAATCTCAAGGTTCTCCCAAGCTGCTCTTGGCCTATTTTTCCAACAAAAATGAGGCATCAAAACACTCTTTAAACTCAGCTATATAACAGCCAATGATCTAGGTATAAGAAAGCTAGGGTTTACCTTGATTAAAATGGCTTAAAATGGAGTTTAAGCTTGAAATCAGCCACCAAATGAAGTGGTTGCAATTGCTACTGATCAAGCATGATAAATGGAATATTATAAGCCAAGGGAACAAAATAAATCAACCAGATTTGAAGTAGAGAAGGAATTAAGTGCTTAAAGCACATTTTTACCTTAATTATGTCTTAAGCTTGCTTCCCCCTTGAATATTGAGTTTCAGCCGAGATTTCTCCTTCCCTTTGAACACCAAATCGTGCTAGATGAGTGGATGGAAGTGGTTGGAAGTTAGATCAATGGAAAGAGGAAGAAAAGATGAAGAGAATGACATATAACATGTTTTGAATGTTTACCTTATGCCATGGGAGTTACTCCTTGAAGTTGGCTGCTTCCTAGCTCTAACACGAAGGAAGGGAGGGTCTGGTTGCTGGCTGAACTCGTTCGGAATGGGGTAGAAGGAAAGAGAAAGTCAAATTTTGATTATAAGGTAAAGTAAGTTACTTTATGAAATAGTAAATGGTGAGTCATTAGATTGGCTAGATATTTGTTTGGAGGTTTCTTAATGAAGAGGAAATACTCCTTTGCTGTCGAAATTGGGTGGTCAAAGCCAATGAATGAACATTGACCATGGTTTATATTAGGGAATTAAATGTTATTTTGGGTACTATTCACCAAAAATCACCCATTTTGATTTTATTTTTAAACTTTGATTTAGACTTTATAATATAGTCTATCATGTCACATTAATTTTATAAAGAATGTAATCTAGGTCTTAAAGTGACAAAAAGTCAATATCTTAGAGCTCATACACAAAAACATGTTTTAAGGTGTTTTAGTGCACATTTTGTGTCCCAAGGTGTTTTCTGAGCTTGGTTTTCTTTGAGAAAGATTTTATTGTGTTCATTTATGAGTTAATATGCTTAGGATAAAATTTGAGGTCCTAAGGAGTTCATTTGGGTATGTATTTACCCTAAACGGTCAAAGGATGCAATTCTTGCTTTGTGTTGACCATTGTTGTTCTCAATTGACTTTTAAGGCATGTTTAGGCCTTAATTAATTTGATTAGATGTTTAATCAATGTTTTATTAGTTTGTGGTATTTCAAGGGGTATTAAACTCACACATGACAGTCCTTCTATTAGTCATCTAGCCTTCACGGGTGATATTATTTTTTTTGGATCAGCTTCGCCCAAAATGTCTCTACTTTACAATATGTCATCAAACAATTCCTTAACTCCTTAGGCCACAAAATGAATCTAGCCAAGTTAGAGATCAAATTCAGCCACAAACTAAACCCTACCCTCAAAAATCATCTCTCTACAATCATAGAAGTCCAAGAGGTTCCTAATTTATCCAAGTACCTAGGACTCCCTCTGGAACTAGGAAGAAACAAATCAGAAAGCTTCAAATATCTTATTACCTCGATAAAAAAAGAACCACCTCATGGGTTAAGCGCATGTCTCAAGCAACAAGGCCTATTATGGTGTCAAGTGTTTTACAATCTATCTCTTGTTTCACTATGTCCCTTTTTCATCTCCCTATAACCATAACCTCTAAGATCAATTCGATGAACTCTGAGTTCTAGTGGGAAGGTTTTAAAGGATCTAAATCAATGCACTAGATCAAGTGGATGACGATTTTTAAACCTTCTGATGAAGGGAGTATGGATTTTAGAGATGTTGAAACTTTCAATAGAGCTATGATAGTTAAGCAGTTGTGGAGGTTGCTTATTATGAATGAGTCTCTAGGAGTTGAGACTATGAAAAAACTCTACTACCCAAACTCTTGTCTTAGGGAAGCAAAAGATAGTCCTAAAGCAAGTCCGATCCGGAAAGCTTTTGCTCCAAATATTAGATTCCTGAATCTAGGAGCTAGAAAACAGATTAGATCTGGTACTTCAACTACATTCTAGAAGACTCACTGGATTCCAAGAGATGTTTGTTTTGAAATTAAAGCCCCCAGACCTATTAAAAGCCCGCCGTTGCTGAAAGTTTTTGAAGTTCTGTCTGCTGATCCGACTACTTGGGATATAACTAAACTCAATAATCTCCTTCCTCCACATGAAAGGGATAAGGTTGCCTCAATCCCAATATACCCAAACTACACAGACAAATGGGTGTGGCACTACAACAAAGATGATCTCTACTTTGTTAGATCAAGTTACACTCAAACCTTGAAAACCATTGACACAATTCAGAGTTCCACCACAAACATCTCCAATAAAATCTTCTCAAAAATCCTCCCAAGTATCTGTACCCCTAGAGCTAAGTTGATCCTCTGGAAGTTCTTAAACAACATCACTTCATGTAACACCCCACCTACCACCGTACACATAACATCAAATTGCAGCGGAAAATTCAACTCATCACCTTACTTGATTCAATGGTGTTACACGTGTTAACCACCCACGTGGCTAACAAGGCTAATACATGTACATTGTATCGGTCTGATGGACTAGATTTCCGAGCAACTACACAATACCATCCTTATTCCGTTTCCAACATTTATTATTACATACATTCCCACTGTACCGAGTATTTACAACTAATGCCGATAACAATTTCGGTCTTACTACGCCTACAATGCTTACGCCATTAAATGGCTACCCATGTATAAACATCTACCCCGTCTTACTCTCGAACGGCTTCCAGCTCCTTGTGCCTGAAATAGAAAAGGAGAGAAAGGGTGGCCCCCAAGGGGCTCAGCACCTTTGCTGGTATGGTAATCCCGCAGCCCACATGCTACCGGGCCACGCACAACTAATTGTCGTCTTAGCATGCAGTTGATTATATTAAAATCACGCATACAAACCATAAACACACAACACTTTGCATACACCCAACGATAGGGCTCAACATATATCCAACACATCCACACTTAACAAACCATCCAATGATTCCTTTAACCTTAGAGTGGCTCTCCTCTAAAACGGAGCTACTTCCTTAATGAACGCCACGTACCCATTAATCGGGTTATCCTTAAACGCCTCTTGTCACAAACTGGGATTCATTTCCATGATCCACACACTCCATATCATACAACATATCTCATTTCTCACATAATAAAACACAACAACACCTTTTTGTTTCGACGTACACATGATAACATCACAATCATTTTAAACACCTAACGTATACTTAACGTAGCATAGCAAGGGAATTCGCATAGCACAACACCAATACATAACACCGTAGATCGGTTCTCACAAGGAACCTTCCACCATAGTTAGTATACATAGTGAGCCTAGAGATTATTACCAATCCCATGTTAAGCTCGTTACCAACCTCGTTACCGTCCGGTTATATAGAACGGTTAACTTATACCCAAGGTGTGTCGGATATAGTAATCCCAAGCACACCGAAATAACATTCGTATGCCCCTGTGGCCCGACGTGAGTCAGTAACTAGCTTTGGATAAGCTAAGGGAAGGTAGAAACCAAATTGGAGTACCACCTATACATACACCAAGAGAGCCGAACCGGATATGATATCGACTCCCGTCCATCACACGCGTGGCCGGAACAACCGGACTCCTCACCCCCCATTAGTACATATACACTTATAAATAAGTAGTTAGAGATCCATTATGGAGCCTACCACATCCACACACCATACGGTATCATAACCGAGTTAAGCACACAAGGGAGGTTCACACACTTGCATACAATAACAATGTCCAACTAACTCACACATAGCCGTGGTTAGCACGTTCCCAAGGTTTGGGCCGTCAACTCCGAATACCGATCACTCATGTGTTCCTAGATTTGGTTAGCTAAGGTTTAACACATATTTGAGGTTAAATGGTATCGGAGGCCAAATTCGCCACATAAATGAATTACTATAAACTCATTACATGTTTTAATCTTACAAGGTGGCAAACACTCAGTAAAACATATTGGCATACAAGCCGGTGTAATCCGGTAGGACACAGGTTGCAAGAAAACCATACCTGTCACCGGAGTCCACTTTACCACGTCCACTTATGTTCCTCGAGCAATTCTCGAACAACTGATAACATTACATGTACTTTTATTAACATCGGGGTAGCATGATTATTTAATGTCTAATGCTTATAATTTTTCCCCGTTAACTTAGTTACATAACTTCACTTTTTAACTTGTTTTACTTTCACATTTTATTACAACTTTTCACCCACTTAATTGTCATTAAAACTCACCTAACATGTCCTTAACATCCTCATAACATCATTAACCATCAATCCCCATCATTACACACCATTTCCATACTTTAAACAATGTTTTTGGTCCATACAGCGCCTTGTCCGAACTTGTGTCCGGACTTCTCAAGTTCGGACACCGTTCGAGACTCTAAGGGTGCAAATTGGTGGACGTCCGAACTTGCGTCCGGACTTCCCAAGTTCGGACGCCGTTCGAAGCCAAACCAGAGAATGAATTATGTGTGTCCGAACTTCCCATGTTCGGACGGTAGTTCGGACATCAATCGAAGGTCAGAAAACTCACGCGCACAGAGGCACGTCCGAACGTCCACGTTCGGACGGTAGTTCGGACGGGCCAGAACCTCATTTTCCAAGTCTTGTTTCACCTCTTATCTTCATCCTTTAATTACCCAAGCTTCATACATGAACTTTGGCATATTCTAATACTAGAATATCACTTTGATTCACCTTAAAACATAGTCCAACTTGTTACTCAATCTTCTTATCAAATCTCTTAACACTTGTAACATTTCCTTTTGGTTTTCTAAGTGGTGTTTCACCTTAAATGACCACTACACTAAAATGCTTCTTTACCTTCATAACATCATCTCTTAAGCATCATTTCTTACAAAACAAATCTTCTTTTTCACACCTTCTCGAATTCCTTTCTCAAAACCTTACCTAAACATCATTCTCTCCTTATTCATCAACATTACCTAAACCTTAAACAAACTCCTCCAAGACTTTAATACATCCTAAAAACACTCATTGGATTTCTAGAACTTCCAAGCCAATGCCTAAATCCTTATAGCACCTTAGAACACCTTAATGCATGTTTTCTTCCTTAGCAAAGCATGTATCCTTTCCTAACAATTCCTAGTTCACCCAAGTTCATTCAAGCACTTAAACTCCTTATACATTTTACAAATTTTGCCATAGGTTCTCTTAGCACATCATCATTCCAAAGCTCATAGTTTTCACCATTGAACACTCAAGAACACCCAAATCCATCAAGAACACTATCACTCACAAAACTTCACCAAATTACACTACATCACAATATAGTGCATAATTAAACTTGCTTGGCACTTAGGCCCTTAAATAGCATGGCTCTTAGGCCCTTAAATAGCTTAAACCTTAAACACTGAATTTCCACAATACATAAGCCTTTGACCTGCAAATACACACAACATGGCATATGTTCTTTTACTATTCTCCTTGAGAACACTTTACTAAGTCATTCACCATTTGCTCTTTAGGTAGTTTTAACAAGCATTATAAGCTCATTCCTCCTAAGGCATTAAACCACATTAGGTTAGTATATTTACCTCTTTTCCACCCAAACTTCTTTCTTGTTTCCTCATAAAACCGGTAAGGCATTTCATTCCTTGTCAACTACTAAACAATACACCAACATTGAAATGAGTATATAAGCTTTAAGCTTCATCTCATTGTAAACCCTAGTTACATATATTGTTTTAACACATCAAGGTAATTGTTTTACCTTTGAATGGAAAGAGAGCTTGAATGAGTATCAAGAGAGGACTCCTCCTAGCCCTTGGAAGATTTAAATGAAGCTAAAACAAGACAAGAGAAGACACCATTACAAGGTGCATTTTCGGTCAACACCAAAAATGAAGGAAATGGAGTTTTCTTTGGTTTTTCCTTACCTTGAAGCAAAGGTGATCAACAAGGTATAAAAATATTAGCTCAAGCTCCTTCCATGGAAGTTCTCCTTGGCACCGAAATGGTGGTTTTGATGATTTGAAAAGACAATGTTGTAGAGCTTGCTCCAACTAAGAGAACGGTAGTCTCGGAATTAAATTCGGAGCATGGAGTCATAAGTTACAAGTGAAGAAGGATGAAGAATGATATGGTTCTGTTGGAAACCGATGGAGAGAGGAGGAAGAAGGTGGCCACCGTGGGAAATGAAGAAAGGAATGAGAGAATGAAGATAACCTTTGCTTTTTGAAGATATTTGTTCTTTTAAAGCAAATAGTACATTAATTAGTCATTCTTTCTTTTCTTAGTAAATTAACAAGGGTGGTGAGTCACCACACCTTAAAAACCGGCCCCCAATAGTACCTAGGGGTATTTTAGACTTTATTAATCAATTGTCTCACTTATAACATTATATGTTACAAACTAGCTTATTAAGGTTACTATTCACAAAAACAAGGCACATAGAAGTGAAATTTTTGATTTCCCATTGATATAGCCACCCAAATGTGATACTATATAGTACACATGTTAATTAAAGAGTAATGATGGACATTTAGCCATTCAAAACTCATTTACAAGACAATTTTTCAAAAACGTGCTTTAAGACTTCTTAAAGCACATTTTGTGTTTTAACTTGTTTTCAAGCTTGGTTTTCTTTAGTAATTGATTTAATATGTTCATTAACATATAAATAAGGCATAGGTATGACCATTAGGTCTTATACACATTTATCCCAAGCTTAGAGCACATTTTAGCCCATATTGACCTTAAGGTATTTTATTTGTTTTGTTTGGTTTCATTGTCTACCAAAGTTTCCTAAGGACTTAATTAGCCTTATAAAGTCATAATTAAATATTATCAAGTCTTGGTAGGCTCTTTGGGTCCTAACCAAGTTCACTCCAAGCTTAGAGCATGTTTTTGCTCAAACCGTGTCTTAGTGTTTTATTGTGTTTTACCATGGTTTAAATGGTTCATTTATGTTTCTAAGGCACTTTTTAGCCTTTAAATACCATAGTTTAACATTTACACAACATACCAAGGTTTGGGGTATTTCAATCTACCCCCCTTAAAAGAACTTCGTCCTCGAAGTTCACATTTCCTCGCATCATTGGATTAGAATACGGGAATTACTTATAACCATAATACTTCCATTACCAACCACCCTTTACATCCAACCCCGGACTTAATGGTCCGGGCAACATATCCACATTATACATAAAATATCATACTCACATGGTAACCTCGGACTTAATGGTCCGGGTACCTTCACCACACTAGCACTTACATAATATCCCTCAGACTCTTAGGTCTGGGTGACATAACCACATTTGGACTCATAGGCCCGGGTAACACAATCAATTCAGAACCCACCCACATTAGAACTCAAGGTCTAAATAATATTTATTACTTATTCCACACAACATGTCTTAGCATGTATATCAAACAGAAATACCTTTTCCATCTCTCCATGGGTTCGAATCCCACGTTGAGTACATATACACTGTGATCCCGCAGAACCCGGTCGCGATGGACACCTTCTGGTCCCCGTTCCTTTGGGAGATCAAAACATTCACTTAATTTTTTAACATATGTACTTCTCATGTCACCGGTCCGAAGACAAAGGCTCATACGTCCTCAGCTCGTGAGCAAGTACTACAAAAATATTCTTTACTAGGTTAAGTATAAGAAGATCTTTTATTCAAAATATTAATCGATTGTTTGAAAACACCAATTGAAAATCCTTTTGAAAACACCACACAACTCCAAGTCCAATTTATGCTCCTTGTATTTTTCTTAACATGGTTGTTTGTGACCACTTACAGGGAGCTTCAAGAGTCATCCAACCCTGATGTGATCAGCATCAGTGTTGAACTATCTTTCCACCCCAATTTGTGTTCGGCTTCCCTTGATCTCATGATAATCAAGTTTCACCTCCCACTTCTTTTTCAACCAACAACTAATTCAAGCGTATCCCATTTTCTATCTTTAAATCCTTCTAGTCATAATCATTACATCTCCAAGGAATAGAACTCCGTCTATCAATCATCACCCAAATCCAACTTAATTCAAGTTACCTAGGAAATTTAATTCTCACTAGGTTCTATGTCGGTCTTATACCCCTCATAAATCACAACACTGTATATATATACATATTTTTTTTATCAAAATACAATACATGGTTTACATTTATGCACCGTCGGGGTTTTAGTTCCCCGGGAGTTTCTTTACTCCCTTCCACTTGTACTCTCACACACCACTGTTAACAAAATAAGCACACTTCCCACAATGGTATTCGCATCTTCTGTGCGCAATTACCACAATTTAACCACAAATAAATGCGTATGTTTATATAACACACGCGCCAACCATCATAACAAATCATTTTGTGCTATGCACAACCCCGTTCACGTACACTTGTACGGTAAAACACACTAAGTGGTTTTGCGCTCTACCCCCCTTAAAAGGGATTACGTCCACGTAATCAATCACTAAACCTTGGCTTAAAATGTTCTGCCGTCGTGAAGTGTTTTAACTTCCACGCGGTCCATTACACAATGGATTCTGATTAGAGGATCTTAACCATATTAGCGGTTTAGTTCCTAAACCAAGAATTCGCATTGGAGTTGTAACTCATAACCGGTTTCGGTCCTGGCCTGTGAGGCTTTTAGGCGTTGATAGCTAGCCATTTTTCATATTCACCATGTATATTCGGCATTTGATGCATGGGCTCACTGGCCTCTGCTGCGCCATTCTGATAATTATAGGGCTAGTTTGCCCCATTCGTTACTGTTACTGTATTGTACATCTCCAATGTATTACCCTTATCTTGGGAAGAATGGTTTCTCAACCGACGCATGGTATCTCTTACCCTGAGCGAATTCGGTGAGTTTCACAATTTTCCATTCACTTCTCCAATAGCTTACAGTGTAAACTACTATGTAATTCACAATGATTGACTTACTTCTACCGACTTTCTGTCGGTTGAGATTGAGCTACTACCTAATGTGTAGTGCTCTCTCAGTTATTTCCCACACCTGGGGTATATCTCATACCGACCTTTGGTATTTAGTGTTACTGTAGTTATTTACTGTTAATCATGTCTCCACCTTTGGTTTGTACATGTATTCTTTCATTCCTGCGGCCTTGCATTACCTATGCATCGGCCATTATAACATTATTCCTCCACAATTACCATGCTTCTGATTCCTAGCTATCCCACTCGATCATTACTGTGCAAGTGCAATACCAAAACACTCAGTCATACAGAGTGCAGAGGCGTAAACTCTTGGCAGTAAATCTCTCATGCGATTGCGATAGGAATTTACACTGTGTTTTACCGAAATTCTTATCACATAATACTTGTCACCGGCTTACTGCTCGGCTCGTTTGCTATCATTTACTGTTGTACCTCGACTGGGTTTAATTCATAACTCTGCTCACTCACCATTTTCATCTAACAATACTCATACAACGGTCGCTTATTGCGCACCGTATCCTTACCCATTATACAACATCAACTTATACTGCATCCGCTATTATATTAGCTTCCGCTATTACGCTGGGTTTATCTGGCCACTTATTTCGCTACTCATTTAGCTTCACACACCTATGGTGATTGCTATCAGACTTATTACTCTTCCTGTGTACACAACTGGTACGAGCACTTCTTTTCGTATTATTTTATTCAAATCCTCCTGGGTAATAACAACGTGGTCCATCCTCCACATACTTCTTGAACTAGATTCACATAACTACCGCTCCTGCGGTCTCACAATATCGAGAGGTATCCCCACTCTTAATGCAGTGGTTCGTTTACCACTCTATTCACTTATACAACATAAACTTCTACCATCAATCGAATTTATATAACATATCCTGCTTATGGCTTATAAGCCTTATTTGCCTTGAGCTGGGCTCATTGTAGGCTGTCCACACACATGTACTTCTCTGTACAATATTACAAGGTCGTTGCATCACGTTTCCTTTCACGGGATGCCCCTTAGGTTTGTCAGTCCGTCTTCTGACAACTTATGTCTAAACTGGGTGTTAATTTCAACCCTTGTGTTTCTGTCATGTATTTCGTTCAACAATTGTTGATGCGAACACCCTTCAAGGATTTCTCCTGGGTGTTGTTAAGTTATGCCTTTACATCTGGTTCACAGTTATTGGTACATTCAGTTAGTCACGCCTTTTTGCGTTCTTAACTGGTTATTATCTTCTTCTGTGAAGATCAACACTTCCTGGTAGTGTAGGTACTCATTCTGGGAGTTTCATCCCGTTCATTGCACATTAATGTGTCCACATTAGGCATCTGCTTGCCATGTACAGGCTGGGTCACCGTTCCAGCTAATATGTTTATCCCTGAGGATCCTTAAGACATATACGATGTCTTTACATTACAGTTAGTGCACTTCGCACCTCCTGACTCTTAAACATTTCCTTGAAAGGAATTCACTAATTCCTTTAATCTCGTTAACTTAACTGAGTTCCTTAACTTCAACCATTCCTTGCAATCTCTAGCTCTCGTTTGATTTATACTGCTGACCGTAGACGGAGTCGACTACTTCCCGTGTTTCGGACTCTACTCGTATACATATATGGGGTATCATACTGATACATTACTACTTACCCAACTAACCTATAAGTAGGTCTGTCAGGCCCACATGCTCCTATCGGAGTGCGGTCGTCCCACAACACAGTTGGTACACTTGTAGTGTCCGTCACACGCCTAGGTGAAGTATTCTGTTGTCAACTCCCTTATATTGTCCCGTGACAATATTCATTCCTTACTTCCCGAACTTAATCGAGGGAAGGTTTATCCACTGTTGTATCCTTGTCAATTGCCCCTGGTTTCACTGGTTTCGTTTAAAAGAAGGTCGGAAAGAAGTGTTGGTTTGAAAGAAAATCTGGTTTTGAAAAGAAAGGGTTTGAATAAATTTAGGTTTGAAAGAAAAATTTTCATGGTTTCACAACATCTTCTTACCTTAGCCAAGTCTAGCTTCTTGCTGACTGGTGTACTTCCAATTACAGAGGTTAGGCTAACAGGCCCTTCCACTGTTATGACAATCACATTTAACTTTATTGTACTTCTCCAAGCATTTTGTAGTGGTTATAAATTTCCCGAATAGCCCTGTTATAGCAGCACTTGCTATGGCAAGTGCGCCATGCTAACTGGCTATCGGTTCAACACATACCGGTTGTGGTATTGTTTTTACCCGTACTATCATCAGTGGCCTTGTTGGCCCTTATTTGTTCTTACGGTCTCGACAATATCCTTTGGGTAACTTTTCACTGTATTCACATAATAATCATTAACTAGGGTGTTTCCCATTCTAGGAGTCCCTATGTTCTTAGTATTGTATTCTCTTGGTAGCCCGTTCCACGCATTGTCGTGGTTGCTGAGACCTGTCTCTTGTTTGGGCACTACGTTGTAGTTCCTTTGTCGGTGGGTATACCGTTGGTGTATCGCTTACCAACTGTGGTCCCATAGACATTCGTCTCGGGTTTCATTAATCCACTTCTTGCTTGTTGCACGGTCAGTGCGTCGCAAGCCGGTTGTTCTCGACTGCTTAGCATGTCGACCCAGGTTGCCGGAAATTCTATTCTTCTATACATAAGATTCTTCATTCCTCGCTATTAAATGCGGTTAACATTGTTCAGATGGAACCGTCTCCGGGATTCCCACTTTTCGGGATCTACCGTTTGACAGGTTCTCCGTACCCTAAAGGTATTTAATAACAGCCAGATCGGGTATTCCCGAGTATGAGAGGACTTTCATCTCTCTGGCGTTATTTCCCAAGTTATATAACAGGGATTGTGGAGGGCGGGAAGGATATAGTAGGTTTCCAGTATTCACTGGTAGTTCCTTACTAGCGTATCTCTCACGCTATCACTCAACCCTTAACCCAAAGTACTTAAATCCTAACTCGGTATTTCCTAAGCTCGGTAATCCAGTCATCAGAGCGATACTTCGCTCTGATACCACTTTTTGTAACACCCCACCTACCACCGTACACATAACATCAAATTGCAGCGGAAAATTCAACTCATCACCTTACTTGATTCAATGGTGTTACACGCCGTTAACCACCCACGTGGCTAACAAGGCTAATACATGTACATTGTATCGGTCTGATGGACTAGATTTCCGAGCAACTACACAATACCATCCTTATTCCGTTTCCAACATTTATTATTACATACATTCCCACTGTACCGAGTATTTACAACTAATGCCGATAACAATTTCGGTCTTACTACGCCTACAATGCTTACGCCATTAAATGGCTACCCATGTATAAACATCTACCCCGTCCTACTCTCGAACGGCTTCCAGCTCCTTGTGCCTGAAATAGAAAAGGAGAGAAAAGGGTGGCCCCCAAGGGGCTCAGCACCTTTGCTGGTATGGTAATCCCGCAGCCCACATGCTACCGGGCCACGCACAACTAATTGTCGTCTTAGCATGCAGTTGATTATATTAAAATCACGCATACAAACCATAAACACACAACACTTTGCATACACCCAACGATAGGGCTCAACATATATCCAACACATCCACACTTAACAAACCATCCAATGATTCCTTTAACCTTAGAGTGGCTCTCCTCTAAAACGGAGCTACTTCCTTAATGAACGCCACGTACCCATTAATCGGGTTATCCTTAAACGCCTCTTGTCACAAACTGGGATTCATTTCCATGATCCACACACTCCATATAATACAACATTTCTCATTTCTCACATAATAAAACACAACAACACCTTTTTGTTTTGACGTACACATGATAACATCACAATCATTTTAAACACCTAACGTATACTTAACGTAGCATAGCAAGGGAATTCGCATAGCACAACACCAATACATAACACCGTAGATTGGTTCTCACAAGGAACCTTCCACCATAGTTAGTATACATAGTGAGCCTAGAGATTATTACCAATCCCATGTTAAGCTCGTTACCAACCTCGTTACCGTCCGGTTATATAGAACGGTTAACTTATACCCAAGGTGTGTCGGATATAGTAATCCCAAGCACACCGAAATAACATTCGTATGCCCCTGTGGCCCGACGTGAGTCAGTAACTAGCTTTGGATAAGCTAAGGGAAGGTAGAAACCAAATTGGAGTACCACCTATACATACACCAAGAGAGCCGAACCGGATATGATATCGACTCCCGTCCATCACACGCGTGGCCGGAACAACCGGACTCCACCCCCCATTAGTACATATACACTTATAAATAAGTAGTTAGAGATCCATTATGGAGCCTACCACATCCACACACCATACGGTATCATAACCGAGTTAAGCACACAAGGGAGGTTCACACACTTGCATACAATAACAATGTCCAACTAACTCACACATAGCCGTGGTTAGCACGTTCCCAAGGTTTGGGCCGTCAACTCCGAATACCGATCACTCATGTGTTCCTAGATTTGGTTAGCTAAGGTTTAACACATATTTGAGGTTAAATGGTATCGGAGGCCAAATTCGCCACATAAATGAATTACTATAAACTCATTACATGTTTTAATCTTACAAGGTGGCAAACACTCAGTAAAACATATTGGCATACAAGCCGGTGTAATCCGGTAGGACACAGGTTGCAAGAAAACCATACCTGTCACCGGAGTCCACTTTACCACGTCTCCACCTTAGCTCGAGCAAGCGGGAACAACTGGAGAACAGGATCAGGGACGGGGATGGAACAGCGGGGGAGCAGGAGGAGGGAAGGGCGAAGGCGGAAGAAGGGGGCCCCGGTAACGGAGGGAAGAACGGCACGGGGGAACGGGGGGACTGGCACAGGGTGGACAACGGGGCACCCACGGAAGGGGCAGGAAAACTCACCAACAGGTCCTTAACATCCTCATAACATCATTAACCATCAATCCCCATTACAACCATTTCCATACTTTAAACAATGTTTTTGGTCCATACAGCGCCTTGTCCGAACTTGTGTCCGGACTTCTCAAGTTCGGACACCGTTCGAGACTCTAAGGGTGCAAATTGGTGGACGTCCGAACTTGCGTCCGGACTTCCCAAGTTCGGACGCCGTTCGAAGCCAAACCAGAGAATGAATTATGTGTGTCCGAACTTCCCATGTTCGGACGGTAGTTCGGACATAATCGAAGGTCAGAAAACTCACGCGCACAGAGGCACGTCCGAACGTCCACGTTCGGACGGTAGTTCGGACGGGCCAGAACCTCATTTTCCAAGTCTTGTTTCACCTCTTATCTTCATCCTTTAATTACCCAAGCTTCATACATGAACTTTGGCATATTCTAATACTAGAATATCACTTTGATTCACCTTAAAACATAGTCCAACTTGTTACTCAATCTTCTTATCAAATCTCTTAACACTTGTAACATTTCCTTTTGGTTTTCTAAGTGGTGTTTCACCTTAAATGACCACTACACTAAAATGCTTCTTTACCTTCATAACATCATCTCTTAAGCATCATTTCTTACAAAACAAATCTTCTTTTTCACACCTTCTCGAATTCCTTTCTCAAAACCTTACCTAAACATCATTCTCCTTATTCATCAACATTACCTAAACCTTAAACAAACTCCTCCAAGACTTTAATACATCCTAAAAACACTCATTGGATTTCTAGAACTTCTAAGCCAATGCCTAAATCCTTATAGCACCTTAGAACACCTTAATGCATGTTTTCTTCCTTAGCAAAGCATGTATCCTTTCCTAACAATTCCTAGTTCACCCAAGTTCATTCAAGCACTTAAACTCCTTATACATTTTACAAATTTTGCCATAGGTTCTCTTAGCACATCATCATTCCAAAGCTCATAGTTTTCACCATTGAACACTCAAGAACACCCAAATCCATCAAGAACACTATCACTCACAAAACTTCACCAAATTACACTACATCACAATATAGTGCATAATTAAACTTGCTTGGCACTTAGGCCCTTAAATAGCATGGCTCTTAGGCCCTTAAATAGTTTAAACCTTAAACACTGAATTTCCACAATACATAAGCCTTTGACCTGCAAATACACACAACATGGCATATGTTCTTTTACTATTCTCCTTGAGAACACTTTACTAAGTCATTCACCATTTGCTCTTTAGGTAGTTTTAACAAGCATTATAAGCTCATTCCTCCTAAGGCATTAAACCACATTAGGTTAGTATATTTACCTCTTTTCCACCCAAACTTCTTTCTTGTTTCCTCATAAAACCGGTAAGGCATTTCATTCCTTGTCAACTACTAAACAATACACCAACATTGAAATGAGTATATAAGCTTTAAGCTTCATCTCATTGTAAACCCTAGTTACATATATTGTTTTAACACATCAAGGTAATTGTTTTACCTTTGAATGGAAAGAGAGCTTGAATGAGTATCAAGAGAGGACTCCTCCTAGCCCTTGGAAGATTTAAATGAAGCTAAAACAAGACAAGAGAAGACACCATTACAAGGTGCATTTTCGGTCAACACCAAAAATGAAGGAAATGGAGTTTTCTTTGGTTTTTCCTTACCTTGAAGCAAAGGTGATCAACAAGGTATAAAAATATTATCTCAAGCTCCTTCCGTGGAAGTTCTCCTTGGCACCGAAATGGTGGTTTTGATGATTTGAAAAGACAATGTTGTAGAGCTTGCTCCAACTAAGAGAACGGTAGTCTCGGAATTAAATTCGGAGCATGGAGTCATAAGTTACAAGTGAAGAAGGATGAAGAATGATATGGTTCTGTTGGAAACCGATGGAGAGAGGAGGAAGAAGGTGGCCACCGTGGGAAATGAAGAAAGGAATGAGAGAATGAAGATAACCTTTGCTTTTTGAAGATATTTGTTCTTTTAAAGCAAATAGTACATTAATTAGTCATTCTTTCTTTTCTTAGTAAATTAACAAGGGTGGTGAGTCACCACACCTTAAAAACCGGCCCCCAATAGTACCTAGGGGTATTTTAGACTTTATTAATCAATTGTCTCACTTATAACATTATATGTTACAAACTAGCTTATTAAGGTTACTATTCACAAAAACAAGGCACATAGAAGTGAAATTTTTGATTTCCCATTGATATAGCCACCCAAATGTGATACTATATAGTACACATGTTAATTAAAGAGTAATGATGGACATTTAGCCATTCAAAACTCATTTACAAGACAATTTTTCAAAAACGTGCTTTAAGACTTCTTAAAGCACATTTTGTGTTTTAACTTGTTTTCAAGCTTGGTTTTCTTTAGTAATTGATTTAATATGTTCATTAACATATAAATAAGGCATAGGTATGACCATTAGGTCTTATACACATTTATCCCAAGCTTAGAGCACATTTTAGCCCATATTGACCTTAAGCTATTTATTTGTGTTTTGTTTGGTTTCATTGTCTACCAAAGTTTCCTAAGGACTTAATTAGCCTTATAAAGTCATAATTAAATATTATCAAGTCTTGGTAGGCTCTTTGGGTCCTAACCAAGTTCACTCCAAGCTTAGAGCATGTTTTTGCTCAAACCGTGTCTTAGTGTTTTATTGTGTTTTGCCATGGTTTAAATGGTTCATTTATGTTTCTAAGGCACTTTTTAGCCTTTAAATACCATAGTTTAACATTTACACAACATACCAAGGTTTGGGGTATTTCAATTCATGTCAGAGTAATATAGGAAGAAGAATAGGGGGCACTACTACCTATTTTTTTTGTGGAGATCAAGACACCCTATCACACTCCTTCTTTCACTACTGTGTAGTCAAGGACAACTGGGGTAACTTAATCAATATTAAAGACATCCTAGAGGGGGATAGTGGATCAGTCATTGACTGGTTTATTTTGAAGTCTAAGAACTGGGGCGGGAAGAAGATATCTAGAGTTACTAATCTACTGTGGCTCATTTATGATCCTAGGAAGAAGTGTAAACATAATGTAGATTATGCTTGGTGGACAGTTGTGAACAAAACAAAGTTGTAACAGAAGCGACAAGCTGAGGCACCATTTGGGCTACGGCGGCCGCCACTACGTCGGCAATCACTTGTGCCGTAGGGTTATCCCCCAGTTCTCCCGTACCGCGCCTGCGGCCTCCTCCCCGTGGTCGGCCTGCCATCTGAATTCACACGAACATACATTAGCATTGTGTTTGCAAACTTATCGGTTCCAACGGTTGTAACGCCTTTTCGACAACAAGGTAAATCCACTCTTAGTTGGTGGTTAGCCTTTCTATAACTGTTCACTCACATGACTATGGTTAGATTTCCTAACTCGGTATGTTCCTAAGCTCGGTATTCCGATCATCAGAGCGATACTTCTCTCTGATACCACTTTTTGTAACACCCCTACTACAAACTTATACAATAACCGAAACTGCAGCGGAAATTTATAACTTAAACGGTAACTAAAACGAGTCGGTGTTACACGTCGTTAGCCACTCACGTGGCTAACAAGGCTGAATACATACATTTGTATCGGTCTGATGCACAGACTCCCAAGCATAGTTACTAACATCCAAAATTACAACCAACTATACCGAGTATATATATATAAACCATCACTGTAAACCATTACTACCAAAATATATCACCACGGGAGCACAGGCGCATCCCAGGTCCAACATCCAAAACTAACAAAAGTATTTCATTACACCTAGGATCTAAAGCCACTCCGCTTCCTCAATCTTCATCCTGCAAAATGAAATATGGTGCCCCAAAGGGGCTCAACAACCCATGGCTGGTATGATTAACGTACAGCCCGTCGGCTACCGGGATACATGCAACCAATTGTCATGATAACATGGCATTCATTTAACAATCGTCATACTTAAGCACAACAACAAACATTGCAAATCGACAATAACACATAACATAACAGAACATTTCACTTTAGGAAACGAACCAACATTAGTTAGTCAACTTGGTAAGCCTAGAGAATGGTCTCACTCTCATGTTAAGCTTGCTACATAACTCGTTACCGTTCTGTTTGTCGAATGAATAATTTAACCCAAAGATGTGTCGGATATAGTTATCCAAGCACACGTACTATAATCCCCCTGGTCGATCAGTCAGATAGGTAAGCCTTGGTTAAGCTTGTGGGTGATTGTAATCCGAGAAGGAAAAGCAACCATAACATAAAGAGGGTCGAATCTGATTCAGATATCGACTCCCGTACATACACGCGTGACCTGAACGACTGATTCCTCACCCCCCGGTTATACTTATGTTAGTAGTCCCATTGTTAGAACTTAACATAATAAATCACAAGTAAGTGCTTAGGCCCAGTTAGGCACACAAGGGAGATGGGATACGCTTCATTAACCAAACCACAACTAACTCATACATAGCTGTAGTTAGAACGTTCATTAAGTTGAAACGTAAAACTGAGTACCGCTCTCTTACGTATCCTAGTTTGGTTAACTACGGGTTAGTACATATTGAGGTTGACGGTACCGGTACACACATGCCACAATAATAACAATGACTGTAAACTCATTTCATGATTTAAGTCTTATAAAGTCATAAACATTCATAAAACCAACAAACACACAAGCTGGTATAAACCGTAGCAAACAGACTGCAAGAAAACCATACCTAGTCCCTGCTGCGTTTGAGTTCCACCGAATGCAACTCTTATACATATTAATAACGTCGGTTAATTGCCTTATTTAACTTCTAATTTAGTAAGTGTTTTACATGATTACATAACATGTTTTTACATTTAAACTCACACTTGATTATCCTCGATATACCCACAAGGGTTTACTACATAAGCCAAAATTCTTTTCTGTTATTTTATAAGTATGAGCCGACCGACCCACCCCCTTGGGTCGGTCCATTCCAGAACATTCTGGTTCACCATCTTTTACCCGACCAACCCAAGCTCACACCGACCGATCCAAAACTTTCTGGGTCGGTCCGTTCTAGAACCTTACCCGCTGCCTTATTACAGTCCGATCGACCCAGCCAGGGTCGGTCCCTTGGGTCGGTCGACTGCAAAACTTTCTCAAAATTTGTCTAATCTTCTCCAAACTTCTCCTCAAGTTTCCTAATAGGTCCTAACATCATTAGGCACTCTTAAACCTACATAAATCATCCACTAAACGCATTTTGTAACTCACTTCTAAACTCGTCAATCACTTACTCAATTTCCTACAAAACACCTAACACTTATTACATTTTTCCTTACACATTCAACATGTAGTTTTGCCTAAGGCTTCAACTAACCAAAGTATTATCTCACCACCACTACACTACAACCAAAAGCATTATTTCACAACAACATCTCCCTTACACAAACTCCATAAGATTTTCCCGCAAGCTCATACTTAATCCTTTACAAGACTTTACTCTTTTTTTGTTTTCCAAAATTTGCATATTCCTAATGTAACACCCCAACTCGGTCCAACCGTGGTTTCGCAAACTTATCATCATATATATAAACTCTACAGCGGATTTAATACATTCCAGGACCTTGCCACGGTCTGACTATAGAATATACCGAACATTAGTATTACAAACCTTAACCAATACATAACCTTCTACAATCCCCTCACATCCTATACATCTCACTAACTCAAATTTCCATACGAGTGTACATGCACAACTCGTAGGCCAACTTAACCTATAACACTTGTACCCCATCTTTTCTCTCGTGACGGCCGCCTCCTGACGTGCACCTGTGTAGTAAAAACAGCCCCCAAAGGGGGTCAACACGAATGCTGGTACGATCCTCTCATGGCCCCCAAGCTAACGTGGCTACGACGACTAATTGTCGATAGCATGGAGGTTGATTAGATGCACAACATAATAGTAAATGCTGTAAACAACAATCCAAATATGAACAATCAAAGTTCAAACATTGAACGACTCAGATGCGTTCCCTTAATTAGAGAGTTAATTATTTAACTCCTTAAGTAATGTTCCCTCTTAATCTTAGTCCATCCTTATCTTACCTCAATCTTAGTCTTATCTTAGCCTTAGAAAACAACCATCCTTTAAAAAGGAATGGATGTAGCTTATCTCAGTCTTATGATACAAACCATCCTTTAAAAAGGAATGGTTGTAACTTATCTCAACCTTATCTTAATCTTAGAATACAAACCACTCTTCAATTAGAAATGATTGTATCTTATCTCAAT
The DNA here is from genome assembly GCA_023374045.1 of Limonium bicolor. Lineage (NCBI taxonomy): Eukaryota > Viridiplantae > Streptophyta > Magnoliopsida > Caryophyllales > Plumbaginaceae > Limonium > Limonium bicolor. Next base: position 272,570,503 of record CM041781.1, on the reverse strand, counting down.
GTTTATTTTTGTCGGGTCAAAAGCAACCCTAGCCAATGAGATATTAACTCCATTGGTTGAATAAACAACTTCTTATAATTTAGGATTTAGGTGATCCTACCGCACCATCTTAATGCCACCCACCTTGGACTGTGTGTCCAACGTAGCTGAGCCGGCAACCGACCCTAGGCAACAAGTCCGAAGACAAGTCCTTAAGCGGAAGTCGAATCTGCTATAGATACCGACCCCCTTTCCTTAGCATGCATGACCGGAGTCAGTCCCGGGTTCCTCACTCCCCCCTTAAGTTCCAGTTAGTAGAAGTCTCAAGACAATGTTTGTTGGTTAACCTATTTCAGTTTACAACAACTAATATTAGGGAGCGTTCCTTAGTCTCACTCAATTCCTTACTAAACGTTGGTTAGTAAGTTCTCACAGTAAGTTGTGTTAGTTTTCAAACATCACACAACAATACAATAAACATAATGTTCCGGTTGCATGCTTTATCTTGTTTAGTGAGCACACAAAAACAAATAGCACACAAGCCGAGGGACACCTGGTTAGCAAGCAGGTCTCAAGAAGAACTGTACCGTTCACTGTTGGTCGTTCGGTTGCTTAATCTCTTCCGGAGTCCAATTTCCAAGTCCTAAAACATTCATCCAGTTTTAGGTTGTTAATCACTTAACTCAATTCAACTTACTTATCTTACTTAACTTACTTAACCTACTTACCCTTAATGATCCCCACCTAACACCTCTTAAGTCTTACAACTTAATCTTACAAACTTAACCTCAAACTTTTAAGCTTACACTTAACTTAATCCCTTAGGTCTTTATACCTCTAGTAATCATTGGCTCCTTAATGGGGTACCCTCAATACCACTAAACTCTCTTAGGGTTTTTTTTTTTAAGTCTTAAGGGTCGTTCGACCCACCGTCCGACCCACCAACTGGGTCGGACCCTTCCAGAAACTTTCGGGTTGAAAATCTCCACTTGTCCAACCCATGTCCGACCCAACCAACTGGGTCGGACCATTCAGAAATCCTCCCGTCTTTTAAAACTCCTCCGTCCGTCCGACCCACGTCCGACCCAACCAACTGGTCGGACCATTCCAGAACATTTACAGTGGCTTAACAGAGGTCCATCCGACCCAAACTTGGGTTGGACCCTGGGTCGGACGCCGCCAGAACAAGTCCAAAAATTGTTAAATCTTCACCAAACTTCTCCTAAAGCCTCCCAATGTGTTCTAACATCATTTAGCCCCTTTAACCCGCCTTAAATCATCCTCCAAATTCATTAAAATAACCTCCAAGATCATTCCAACCTTTAGCTCAATTCTTGCAAGAAATTCCTAACACTTGTTAATTAATTCCTTATATTCCAACATGTACATTTTATCTAAAACTTTCACTAACCAAAGTGTTTCTTTTCAACCCATATAACTCCTCCTTAACATCATTACCTTCCATCTTTGCTTGTTAAACCTTCCAAGGTCATCTTGCATGTCCATGCACAATTTTCTTCTTTTCATTTGTTACTTATCACTCCTAAACTCTTGAGCTTACTTATACATTTCTTTCCATTACCTTAACACCTTGCCATTGTTCTTCATTTACCTTGACCATGCAGCACACCCTCCTTAGACATTTCCACCTCTTTTGTGCAACTTACACACCATTCTCATGATCATACACTCTTATACGTTTCTAGTCAATTTTCCTAGACAATCGACAACATTCTCCTTCAATCTTCACTCCCATCACCTAAGTCCACTCATTACCATCTAACTAAAACCTTATTGTTCCACCACTAGTATCCTCTTCACTTACACAAGCTTCCCAAAATTCTCACGGTTATATTCCCTAGCTCATACCTAAATCATCTTAAGCATTATACACCTTCTCTTCAAATTCATGCACAAGTCTCACCATTCCTCTTACCATGACTTTGGTGTGTTCAATACACCCATCTAAACTCTAATTCCTCCTAGACAACTCTAGGTCATCCTAAACCTCAAGAACCACTTAGTTAACTCATTTCCACTCAATTTCCCCTTCATGCTCCCTAGTAAACCCTAGGGCATATTAACTCACCACCACCACTTAAACACCTTGTTTTCTATTCAAATTTCGCCATAGCTTCTCTAGTATTTTATCATGCCCAAATGCATTGTTTTCCTCATTCAACCAACTCACACACATCAAGTCCTTTCTCATCTTATTTTCTCACCCAAATCAACTCATTCACACAAACTCAATATACTGCAATAAATCTTAAATTGCATAGCACTAAGGCTCTTAAATGACATGGCTCTTAGGCCCTTAAATGACTTTAACTTAAACACTGAATTTCCCACATATAAAAGCTTTCAACCTGCAAATACACCCATCAATCTCATAGTAGTTATAGTGCTCTTAAAACTCATCTTAAACTTATATTACTAACTCATTCTCATTGGCTCCTTAACACAAGTTCATAAGCTTGTTCAAATTGTTTTTCCTAGGTTATATAACCCATTGCATAATGTAAGCTCTAAGCCACATTAGCACTTATCTAAAACTCATCCCTTAAACTTAAACCACCATTAGGTAAGCATTTACCTTGTTTTTAAGCGTATCTTATCTTCCTCCTTAGACCTTCTTCTTGAATGAATATCGGCCACCACTTAAACTTCCTTTGCCAATGTTCTAACCAATAATCAATGACTCACATGAGTACTAAACAATACACTAACCTTAAGGAGTAAACCCTAGGTTAAAAATGTGTTCTAAGGTTAAAAGTGGATGATTACCTTTGAAGTCTCAAAGTAGACTTGGGCATTGAATGAAAGAGGACCTCCACTAGTCCTTGGTGAATAAAACAAGCTAGAACAAGGCACAAAAACAAAGCCCCATGAGTAGTAATTTTCGGCCATGTAGAAGAAGTGGTGGAAACATGGTTTTTCTTACATTTTCCTCACCTTGAATGAATGGAGAACCAAATGGGCTCTTCAAACTTGATTTTCCTCCATCAATGGAGTTTTCTCATGGCACCAAACTTGAGCTTTGAAGGATTTGAGAAGATAGGAAGATAGGTCTTGGCCTAACTAAGAGAAATCTATACTTGGTTTTTGATTTGGAGCAAAGATGAACACTTGGTGAGCAATTGAAGGTGGAGCACCCATGGATGGAGCTCTCTCGGTTTTGGAGCAAGAGAAGAGAATAAGAAACCGTGGGAAGAAGAGAAATGAAGAGAGAGAAGAAGAAAGGTAGGCTAATATAAGATATTTGCTTTATAAAAGCAAATAGTAAGTTTACTTATTTCCCTCTTCTTTTCTTAAGTTGGATGACTCATGTGGTGACTCACCACTCTCAAAAATCGGCCCCCTTGTTAAATAAGGGCATGTTTGGCCTTTATTGACCAATTAACTAAACTATTGATTAAGACTAAACTAGGCACTATTCACTATTCACAATTAGAGCCAAATTCGTGAAATTTTGGTTTCCCATTGATTTAGACTTCCTAATGTGATACTAATTAGTACACATGTTGATTAAGATGTAATCATAGGCACTTAGCCACTCAAAACCCATTTCTAAGACAATTTCTCAAAAAGGTGCTTTTAGAAGTCTTAAAGCACATTTTGTGTTTAAGCTTGTTTTTGAGCTTGGTTTTCTTTGCTAATTGATTTAAAATGTTCATTAGCATATTACTAAAGTCTTATAATGGTATTTGGGTGCTAATAAAGTCACTCCAAGCTTAGAGCATGTTTTTGCCTAAATTGCCCTTAAGGCGTTTTCTTGTGTTTTCCTTGGTTTAAATTGTCTACCAATCTTTATAAGGCATATTTTAGCCTTAATACATCATAAATTGATGTTTACTTAGCATACTTAGGTTTGGGGTATTTTAATCTACCCCCCTTAAAAGAACTTTGTCCCCAAAGTTCCCATGCATCTTATCTTAACAGAATACATGTCTTAACTCATTCCATAGATCATTCAGATCATACTTATGTATACTTAAACTCATTGAATCCTTAGGTCCACCATATGCTTATACTTAAATATCACACAACATGCTTACGCATGTATAGCACTCAAACTTCCCTTTGTTCCTTTTGATGATTAAAACATTCACATAATTTCCAACGTATTCACCCATGTAACCAGTCCGTAGACAATGGCTCATTAGTCCTCGTCACCATGGGCCAGAATACAAAACACTCTGCTCTCCCCATGTCACCGGTCCGAAGACAAAGGCTCGTGCGTCCTCGACTTCATGGGCGAGACTCAGTAAAAAGGTAATCCTTTTTACGCGGTCATGTGAGGCATAATTCCTCTAATTAAAAATACAAGCAACTCCAATTTCGTTTTACTAACGCCTCTATCCTTAGCGTGATTTAACTGTGACCACTAGTAGGGAGTTTCAGGAATCATCTAACCCTGATGTGATCAGCATCAGTGTAGAACTATCCTTCCACCCCAATTTGTGTTTGGTTTCCCGTGATCCCTAGAAAATCAAGTTCCACCTCCCACATCATTTTCAAACATCCACATAATTCACTCATGTCCAATTTTCTATTTTTTAGTGATTCTAGTCGTAATCATTACATCTCCAAGGTGTGGACTCAGTCCATCAAACATTCCCGATTCATCTCTTAGTAATTACCTCAAGACTTAAATTCCTACTAAGTTCTATATCAGTCTCATACCATTTCTCACCATCTTATATCTCATAGCATTACTATCTTCTTCCTCATATCATATCAAATAGTATCTCATAATGTTATCTTATTCTTATCTCACACATAGTCTTATATCGACTCATATCTCATATATTCCTTATTTCTTACGTGTCCTTAATCCTCTTAACTTGTACTCATACCGGAGTTAACAAGATAGGTATTTAATATGTATAGTATTCGCATCTTCTGTGTGCAATAACCATGATTTATCTCAAAATGTTTATGTAAAACGTATTCTCAAATTCTTTTGTGCTATGCACACGGTAGTTTATGTACTAAGTACACAAACATACGCTAAGCGGTTTTCGCTCTACCCCCTTAAAATGGATTACGCCCACGTAATCAACATTATATGATCCTTGAACATAAGTTCAAGATGTCTAACTCTTACCAAGCGTTCTAGCTTTCATGTCGTCTATCTCACTTATAATTTGATCAGAGGGTCATAACTATGCTATTGACTTAGTCTCTGCATCGAGGATTCTTAACGGTACTTATACCATATTCTGATCTTAGTTTGGTCTAACCTCAAGGGTACTGATCTGCTAGCTTCCGCTGCACAACTCTGATGGTCTTAGGCTTAACTGCCTCCTTATCTTTTTTTTATAGTATTGTATATCCTTCTGCCTCCTTACAGTTTAGAAATATTGGTCTCTCAGTGGACATGTGTTTCTTTTTTATATACACGGCCTTAATGAGTTGTAACTCGTCTATCCATTCTCCTTGAAGATCTTATGTTCATACTCTTAGTGTTTTCTCAAGTGTCTAAATCGTTCTTTTCGTCTGACCTTTGGTCTGAGGATGATTCTTAATCTGAAACTACTGTTTACTGCTTATTGCGCTTTACAGTTTAATCTCTTACATCTTAAGACATGTCCAATGTCTGTAGTTAACAATCCGTGCTCTTCGCATTTCATAGTCCTTAATTATTTGTTCTCTGATTCCTTTGTGTTGTTGGTTCAACTGAATTCTTCTCTTCGACTGTTTGTGGTAGTAGCTGCTCTTGTCTGATCTTGCGTCGTTGTCCGTGGTACGGAGTCGATTACTTCCCGTGTTCCTTACACCACTCGTCTACATGCATGGGGTACCTTACTGGTACATTACTACTTACCCAACTAACTCATAAATGAGCGTGTCAGGCCTGCAAGCCCCTATGGGGTGCAGTCGTCCCACGTCTCGTTTTAGTAAACTCATAGTGTCCGTCACACGTTTAGCTTTTGCTAATTATGAAGTATTCTGTTGTCGATCTCCTCTTTCATCGTTCCATAATAACATTTATTGTTCTTCTTGAAGTTAATCAAAGGAAATCCATTTACTGCGTTCTTGGGTATGGTATGCTCTAGCTCCTTTCTGTATTCCGTATTGACTCCATTTCTTAGTAGCTTAGGTCTCTTTCCATAGAGCCTCCTATCTTCTTTCTCATATTTGTTCAACTAGGAATGCACTTCCAGTTCCTCAAGGAATGGGTAGTGTGCTTCCTGTGAAATCTTACCTATCCAGGTCCAGACTACTGGCATCAATGCTCAGTTCGTCTACCATCTTATTTCCTTACTTATATTGGTCTTAACTCATAAATCTCATTACCTCTGTGTCAATATTTGACGGCTCATACCTAACGGTCGCTTTACCGCGCACCACGACTTAATCCCCTTATATAACTATTGTACTCACGACCACTACTACCATGGTAGTTGGCCCTTACCATGTTGCCCATTGATGGTGCAACCTCTTATCACTTATTCTAATGTCTTACCTTATACTCAATCCCTTCTTGGTGTAAACACACTAGGAGTTCTCTCATTCCGGTGTATGGCGGTTGTGTTACCGTGCTGTAAAATAGTTGACTCTTAATACGAAGGTGTTCTGCTCCAATCTCAGATTCGAAAGTAGGCTACTTTCTCTCGCTTTCGTTCATCCTTAGTGATGTTATCTACCATGTAATTCTACCGGTTACTGAAGAAGTCATCCACTGAATCACGAGCTCTTCTGAGCATTGGTCACTTGACGTGCCGTAATGTGCACTCTCAATGTTTATCTCTCACGATCACTAATTCTTACATCCTGGGTGTAGGATATGGGATCTATCTCTGCAACCTTCCTTGTTACTCAAGTGTATCTGATATGTTCCAAGATAATCTCAAAGTTTACAGTTTCCCATTCTCTAACAAAAGCATACTATATCTCTAAGAAGTGAAAGCCCTTTTTGAGGGGTCTATTCCCACTCTTGGCCTCACAACAAGGAGAGGTATCCCCACCCTAAAAGGCATGGTTCGTTCTCCGCCCCTGCCAATGTACTATCCCATTATTCTCATTGGTGCCTTTTTTTGGTAATATTCTTCCCAATCTAAGTTATAGGTTTGTAATCGTTCACATCTACACATTGTAGTTCATTCATGGCTTGAATCAGCTCTTTTACAACTTACTGCGCTTCGAGTTCTGATGTGGTTAACATCCTTGGCTCGTAGGCTCTTAGTGCTTAGTACTTCAGTTCATTACTTGTACTCTCACTCACCTGTAGGTCATTCTTAAAGGTTTTTGTTTCCTTGAATACTATCCACCGCTAGATTACATAATAAATGTAGTATCGGGTTTCATGGTAAGTTGCTGCATCCTGCTTCCTGCTATGGAAGTTTATTCAGGAGATCTGAGGTTACTTAGTGTCCTCGAAAATACTGTCATTTTACTAGACTTATGTCTTTTAGCAATCAAGGTTAGGTTCGTATTAGGCGTTTGCCTTACGGTGTCCAAGTTGGATATCATCCTGTCATCTTATACTTCCATCTCAACGCTTCGTTCAACTTCTGTTGTTGATCAATCATACTTGGGTGTTAATGAGTTAGACAAACAGTATTAACTATCATTCATCCGTTATTTGGCTCGACTATGCCCGCTCTGTGTGGGTAATCTTCTGAGCTTCCCTCTATTGGGATATATATCTTTAATCCTTAGTAGGTTATTGCTTAAGTTTATTCCTTTCATCCCTGTTTCCGGGGTTCACCAACATCTTCATTGAAGAATGCTCATTACTGGTATTCTTAGTGATCAATCTGGGAGTCTTATCCCATCCTTGTTGGAAGTTGTTCGGTCGACTGCCTTTATTGTATCCCTTGATACATTCCATGTATGTTGTTACTTACGTAGTGTTTTGCTCGCATTACTGAGCGATCTCCTAGGTTCCTCTTTGACCCAGGTTTGGTGTTCTTACCGCACTTATTAATATGTGTTACTACTGTAGCGTTCTCCTATCTTGCCATGATGGCTTTCCGTGTAGCTTAACCGTGGTAGCACTTGCTATGGCAAGTGCGCCATGCAGGATGGGCTATTGGTACAAGGTACATTGGTAGTGATACTTCCTTCTAATTTCCATGTAATTGGTAGTCCTCGGGACTCCTTCGATAATCTCTTATTTTGGATAACTGACCATCCGGCAGTTTCCTTGTTGTTTGACAGTACTGTCATTTATCAGGGCGTTCCTCTTCCTGAGGGAACCCCTTAATATCTTCTTATGTCTTAATCCTCGCTCCTGTCTCCACACATTTTGTTGTGGTTACTAAGTAATGATTCTCCTTTAGGCACTACATCGTAGTCCTATTCGGTATACAATTTGTATGAGTTTCTACCGTCGTCCGCGTTATGTTGGCCAGGTTTTGTAACCTTCCTCATTGTATGGGGTTTGGAGTTCCCGTTTCTAACTGGACTTTCCAGTAATCTCAATCCTCATGCTTTGTATTATCCTACTGTTATGCTCCTTCGGACCACTGTCCGGTACTCATGTCGCCTCCATTTTCCTTTCTATTGCACCCGTAGTGCTTTCCTTATCATTGGTATTGCGGGTTATTTCGACTGCGTAGCATGTCGACCCATGTTGCCGGTAATTACCGTTCCCTTATTGACAGAATTCCATAGGTAGCGCCTGTTTCTCTGTTGCGCTCCATTAAAAACCTCCAAGTTCTCCGTAACTGTTGTGCAACAAGATGTTTCTCGTATTGCTTACTGTTAGCTAACTGCCAGATCGGGTTTCCCTGAGTAAGAGAAGGCTTTCTTCTCTCTGGCGTTTGTTCCACATATTCAGGGTTAGGGATGTGGAGGGCGGGTCTAGGTACTATGGATATCCGGTAAACACCGGGAAGTCCTGACTAACGCACCTCTCACTCTATCTCTCAACCCTTAACCCATAACTCAATCTCAACCTCAATATTCTCCTAAGTTCGGTAATTCTTGTCTTCAGAGCGTAACTACGCTCTGATACCACTTTTTGTAACACCCCAACTCGGTCCAACCATGGTTATCGCAACTTATCATCATATATATAAACTCTGCAGCGGATTTAAATACATTCCAGGACCTTGCCACGGTCTGACTACAGAATATACCGAACATTAGTACAACAAACCTTAACCAACATAACCTTCTACAATCCCCTCACATCCTATACATCTCACTAACTCAAAATTCAAACGAGTGTACATGCACAACTCATAGGCCACACTTAACCCATAACACTTGTACCCCATCTTTCTCTCGTGACGGCCGCCTCCTGACGTTTACCTGTGTAGTAAAAACAGCCCCCAAAGGGGGTCAGCATGAATTCTGGTACGATCCTCTCATGGCCCCCAAGCTAACGTGGCTACGACGACTAATTGTCGATAGCATGGAGGTTGATTAGATGCACAACATAATAGTAAATGCTGTAAACAACAATCCAAATATGAACAATCAAAGTTCAAACAATTGAACGACTCAGATGCGTTCCCTTAATTAGAGAGTTAATTATTTAACTCCTTAAGTAATGTTCCTCTTAATCTTAGTCCATCCTTATCTTACCTCAATCTTAGTCTTATCTTAGCCTTAGAAAACACCATCCTTTAAAAGGAATGGATGTAGCTTATCTCAGTCTTATGATACAAACCATCCTTTAAAAAGGAATGGTTGTAACTTATCTCAACCTTATCTTAATCTTAGAATACAAACCACTCTTCAATTAGAAATGATTGTATCTTATCTCAATGTTTATTTTTGTCTGGTCAAAAGCAACCCTAGCCAATGAGCTATTAACTCCATGGTTGAATAAACAACTTATCTTATAATTTAGGATTTAGGTGATCCTACCGCACCATCTTAATGCCACCCACCTTGGACTGTGTGTCCAACGTAGCTGAGCCGGCAACCGACCCTAGGCAACAAGTCCGAAGACAAGTCCTTAAGCGGAAGTCGAATCTGCTATAGATACCGACCCCCTTTCCTTAGCATGCATGACCGGAGTCAGTCCCGGGTTCCTCACTCCCCCCTTAAGTTCCAGTTAGTAGAAGTCTCAAGACAATGTTTGTTGGTTAACCTCTTTCGGTTTAACAACTAATATATTAGGGAGCGTTCCTTAGTCTCACTCAATTCCTTACTAAACGTTGGTTAGTAAGTTCTCACAGTAAGTTGTGTTAGTTTTCAAACATCACACAACAATACAATAAACATAATGTTCCGGTTGCATGCTTTATCTTGTTTAGTGAGCACACAAAAACAAATAGCACACAAGCCGAGGGACACCTGGTTAGCAAGCAGGTCACAAGAAGAACTGTACCGTTCACCGTTGGTTGTTCGGTTGCTTAATCTCTTCCGGAGTCCAATTTCCAAGTCCTAAAACATTCATCCAGTTTTAGGTTGTTAATCACTTAACTCAATTCAACTTACTTATCTTACTTAACTTACTTAACCCTTAATGATCCCCACCTAACACCTCTTAAGTCTTACAACTTAATCTTACAAACTTAACCTTAAACTTTTAAGCTTACACTTAACTTAATCCCTTAGGTCTTTATACCTCTAGAAATCATTGGCTCCTTAATGGGGTACCCTCATTACCACTAAACTCTCTTAGGGTTTTTTTTTTTTAAGTCTTAAGGGTCGTTCGACCCACCGTCTGACCCACCAACTGGGTCGGACCTTTCCAGAACTTTTGGGTTTGAAAATCCCACTTGTCCGACCCATGTCCGACCCAACCAACTGGGTCGGACCATTCCAGAAATCTTCCCATCTTTTAAAACTCCTCCGTCCGACCCACCGTCTGACCCAACCAACTGGGTCGGACCATTCCAGAACATTTACGGTGGCTTAACAGAGGTCCGTCCGACCCAAACTTGGGTCGGACCCCTGGGTCGGACGCCACCAGAACAAGTCCAAAAATTGTTAAATCTTCACCAAACTTCTCCTAAAGCCTCCCAATGTGTTCTAACATCATTTAGCCCCTTTAACCCGCCTTAATCATCCTCCAAACTCATTAAAATAACCTCCAAGATCATTCCAATCTTTAGCTTAATTCTTGCAAGAAATTCCTAACACTTGTTAATTAATTCCTTATATTCCAACATGTACATTTTGTTCTAAAACTTCACTAACCAAAGTGTTTCTTTTCAACCCATATAACTCCTCCTTAACATCATTACCTTCCATCTTTGCTTGTTAAACCTTCCAAGGTCATCTTGCATGTCCATGCACAATTTCTCTTCTTTACATTTGTTACTTATCACTCCTAAACTCTTGAGATTACTTATACATTTCTTTCCATTACCTTAACACCTTGCCATTGTTCTTCATTTACCTTGACCATGCAACACCCTCCTTAGACATTTCCACCTCTTTTGTGCAACTTACTCACCATTCTCATGATCATACACTCTTATATACGTTCTAGTCATTTCCTAGACAATCGACAACATTCTCCTTCAATCTTCACTCCCATCACCTAAGTCCACTCATTACCATCTAACTAAAACCTTATTGTTCCACCACTAGTATCCTCTTCACTTACACAAGCATCCCCAAATTCTCACGGTATATTCCCTAGTTCATACCTAAATCATCTTAAGCATTATACACCTTCTCCTTCAAATTCATGCACAAGTCTCACCATTCCTCTTACCATGACTTTGGTGTGTTCAATACACCCATCTAAACTCTAATGTTTCCTAGACAACTCTAGGTCATCCTAAACCTCAAGAACTACTTAGTTAACTCATTTCCACTCGAATTCCCCTTCATGCTCCCTAGTAAACCTAGGGCATATTAACTCACCACCACCACTTAAACACCTTGTTTTCTATTCAAATTTCGCCATAGCTTCTCTAGTATTTTATCATGCCCAAATGCATTGTTTCCTCATTCAACCAACTCACACACATCAAGTCCTTTCTCATCTTGTTTTCTCACCCAAATCAACTCATTCACAACAAACTCAATATAGTGCAATAAATCTTAAATTGCATAGCACTAAGGCTCTTAAATGACATGGCTCTTAGGCCCTTAAATGACTTAAACTTAAACACTGAATTTCCCACATATAAAAGCTTTCAACCTGCAAATACACCCATTAATCTCACAGTAGTTATAGTGCTCTTAAAACTCATCTTAAACTTATATTACTAACTCATTCTCATTGGCTCCTTAGTCACAAGTTCATAAGCTTGTTCAAATTGTTTTTCCTAGGTTATATAACCCATTGCATAATGTAAGCTCTAAGCCACATTGGCACTTATCTAAAACTCATCCCTTAAAGTTAAACCACCATTAGGTAAGCATTTTACCTTGTTTTATCAAGCTTATCTTATATTCCTCCTTAGACCTTCTTCTTGAATGAATATCGGCCACCACTTAAACTTCCTTTGCCAATGTTCTAACCAATAATCAATGACTCACATGAGTACTAAACAATACACTAACCTTAAGGAGTAAACCCTAGGTTAAAAATGTGTTCTAAGGTTTAAAAGTGGATGATAACCTTTGAAGTCTCAAAGTAGACTTGGGCATTGAATGAAAGAGGACCTCCACTAGTCCTTGGTGAATAAAACAAGCTAGAACAAGGCACAAAAACAAAGCCCATGAGTAGTAAATTTTCGGCCATGTAGAAGAAGTGGTGGAAACATGGTTTTTCTTACATTTTCCTCACCTTGAATGAATGGGGAACCAAATGGGCTCTTCAAACTTGATTTTCCTCCACCAATGGAGTTTTCTCATGGCACCAAATTTGAGCTTTGAAGGATTTGAGAAGTTAGGAAGATAGGTCTTGGCCTAACTAAGAGAAATCTATACTTGGTTTTTTGATTTGGAGCAAAGATGAACACTTGGTGAGCAATTGAAGGTGGAGCACCCATGGATGGAGCTCTCTCGGTTTTGGAGCAAGAGAAGAGAAGAAGAAACCGTGGGAAGAAGAGAAATGAAGAGAGAGAAGAAGAAAGGTAGGCTAATATAAGATATTTGCTTTATAAAAGTAAATAGTAACTTTACTTATTTCCCTCTTCTTTTCTTAAGTTGGATGACTCATGTGGTGACTCACCACTCTCAAAAATCGGCCCCCTTGTTAAATAAGGGCATGTTTGGCCTTTATTGACCAATTAACTAAACTAAGTTTATTAAAGACTAAACTAGGCACTATTTGGCACTATTCACAAATTAGAGCCCAAATTCGTGAAAATTTTGGTTTCCCATTGATTTAGACTTCCTAATGTGATACTAATTAGTACACATGTTGATTAAGATGTAATCATAGGTACTTAGCCACTCAAAACCCATTTCTAAGACAATTTCTCAAAAAGGTGCTTTAAGAAGTCTTAAAGCACATTTTGTGTTTAAGCTTGTTTTTGAGCTTGGTTTTCTTTGCTAATTGATTTAAAATGTTCATTAGCATATTACTAAAGTCTTATAATGGTATTTGGGTGCTAATCAAAGTCACTCCAAGCTTAGAGCACGTTTTTGCCCAAATTTCCCTTAAGGCGTTTTCTTGTGTTTTCCTTGGTTTAAATTGTCTACCAATCTTTCTAAGGCATATTTTAGCCTTACTACATCATAAATTGATGTTTACTTAGCATACTTAGGTTTGGGGTATTTCACCTAACCACACTCCCACTACGACTTTGATGTATCCAAAATCACCCTTTGGTCTCTAAACTTCCATGAACAATGGCTAAGTCATTCTAATACTTAAGAATATCTTAATTTCCCTTTATTTCACCAAATCAACCCTTGACGATTCCTAGTACAACCTAGGTCACCAATTCCATTTAAACACCTAAAAATTCCTTATTCACTCACCAAGTTTTGACATAGTTTCACTAACACTTTCTTACACCAATACACATAGTTTTTTCACCTTTAAACAATCAAGAACATTCATCCACACAAGAAATGTTCTTTACACACAACTAAACCTTAAACTACACTACATCACAATATAGTGCATAAACTTAAATTGCTTGGCACTTAGGCCCTTAAATTGCATTAATCTTAAACACTAATTTCCACATATTAAATGCCTTTGACCTGCCAATACACACAACATTACATATGCCCTTAATAACCTCATTGTGGGTATTTATTAACTCATTTTCCCATTGGCTCCTTAGGTAGTTTATTAAGCAAATATAGCTCAATTTCCTAAGGCACAAAAACTACATTAAGTTAGGTTATTTACCTCTTTTCTTCAAGATTTCTTTCTTGTTTTCTTGGCTTGAAAATCAGCAAGGAACTTGATCACTTGTCAATCTTCTAACCAACACACATATAAGGGTAATGAGCACTAAGTTCTATACTCAAACTCATGAATAAACCCTAGGTTTACATAAGTGTTTTAAACACTAAAATGGAAATTTACCTTAGAATTGAATGAGAGTTGGATTAAGTAGCAAAGAGGACTCCTCCTAGTCCTTTGAAGTTTGAATCAACCTAAGAAAAGAGCAAGAGAAAGCACCATCAAGAGGTGATTCTCGGTCATAGACAAAAATGAGAGGAAATGTAATTTTTCTTGGTTTTTCCTTACCTTGAAGCAAAGGAGAGTAACAAGGTGTGAAAAAGAGTTCTTGCTCCTTCTATGGTGAATCTTCATGGCACCGAAATGGAGCTCTTGAAGGTTTGAAAAGAGAAGATTGTAGAGCTTCGTCTAACTAGAAGAATGGTGGTCTTGAAATTGAATTTGGAGTGTGGAGCTAGGAGTTACAAGGATTTAAAGATGGAGAATGGTGATGGTGCTGTAGCAAAACCTATGGAAAGGGAGGATGAAGGTTGAGACGGTGGGAAACAAGAGGAAAGAAGAGAATGAGGTAAGAGGTTTTAATTTGGAAGATATTTATGCATAAAGCAAATAGTTAACTCACTTATTTATTCTTTCTTCCTTAAAACTAGCTAAGTGTGGTGACTCACACTTAAAAACCAGCCCCCTTATCCTCCTTGGGATATGTTATGGCTTTTTTGACCATTTAATTAGCTTATGTTGACTTATGACTTAAACTAGCACTATTTGAGCACTATTCACAAATTAATGCACATATTTGTGAAATTTTTTATTTCCCATTGATTTAGACTTCCTAATGTGATACTAAGTAGTACACATGTTGATTAAAGAGTAATGATGGGCATTTAGCCACTCAAAAACCATTTCCAAGACAATTTTTCAAACATGTGCTTTAAGACTCATTAAAGCACATTTTGTGTTTTAACTTGTTTTCAAGCATGGTTTTCTTTAGTAATTGGTTTAACATGTCCATTAGCATGTTAATAAAGTCTTGGTAAGCTCTTTGAGTCTTATCCAAGATTATCCCAAGCTTAGAGCATGTTTTTGCTCTATTTGCCTTTAAGGTACTTTATTGTGTTTTCTATGGTTTAAATTGTTCACTAATGTTTCTAAGGCATCTTTTAGCCTTAATATACCATAGTTAATATTTAACAACATATCAAGGTTTGGGTTATTTCAATCTACCCCCCTTAAAAGAACTTTGTCCCCAAAGTTCACACTTCCCACGCATCATTTAAATTAGAACACGGGGATTACTCGTAAAACAACACTTCCATAACAAAGATACATTACATACAACCCTCAAACTCAAGGTCCGGGTAATATAACAACATTCAGACTCAATGGTTTGTAACATAACAACATAGACAATGTATTTCAATACAGGTCGTACATACATAAGCGGAACGGCTCTACCCCCTTAAAAGGGGTACGCCCGTACCCTATACATACGAAAACTAGTGAGTAAACAATGACGGGTACTTCACCCTCATTCTATCTTCCAGCTCCCAAGTGTCCTCCTTGATTTCATGGTTAGACCAGAGGACCTTCACCAGTCGAACATACTTATGGCGAGTATCTCGAGTCTTAGTATCCAGAATCCGTACGGGAGTCTCCACTGATCGCATGGTCGGCTCTAACGTTAGCCTTTCGGGCTGAAGTAAATGAGACAGATGAGACATATATTTCTTCAACTATGATACATGAAATACATCATGTACCTTGCCCAGCTCGGCAGGCAGATCAAGCCTGTAAGCTACCGGGCCTATCCGCTCCGTCACAACATAAGGCCACATATTTTGGGCTCAACTTGCCTTTTTGCCAAAACGAAACACACCCTTCATGGAGGAAACTCTAAGAAATACCTGGTCGCCCACAGCGAACTCCGGGTCACGTCGGCGCACATCGGCATACGATTTCTGCCTATCTTGAGTTGCCTTCATGTTAGCTCGTATCTGGCATACTTCTGCTTGTACTTGCTCCAGATATTCGGGTCCTATAATGACCACCTCACTCAACTCATCCCAGCATAAAGGTGTGCGGCATGGTCTACCGTACAAAGCCTGGAAGAGAGACATCTTGATCGAAGCATGGTAACTGTTGTTGTAGCTAAACTCGATCAAATGCAACTTATCAATTCAGCTTGTCTGAAAGTCAAGTGCGCATGCACGTAACATATCTTCAAGCGTCTGGATGATGCGCTCACTCTGACCATCAGTCTGAGGGTGAAACGCTGTACTCAGCTTCAGCTCGGTACCAAGCACTTCACGTGTAGATTTCCAGTACCTCAAGAGGAACCTGGTATCCCTATCAGACACAATAGTCTTCGGTACCCCATGATGCCGTACAATCTCTCGGTCGAAGAGCTCTGCTAGCTTAGCCACTTTCCAAGTGTCCTTCATCGGTATGAATTGGGCCACCTTGGTCAGTCGGTCAACAACGACCCATATCATGTTCAGACCTCCCCTTGTAGGCGGAAGCCCTACTACGAAGTCCATGGAAATGTCATGGAACTTCCACTCTGGCACTGGCATTGGCTGCACCATACCACCAGGCCATCGGTGCTCAAACTTGACCTTCTGACAAGTAAGGCACCTAACAACATAGTCATTCACATCCTTTTTCATTCCAGTCTACCAAAAATACTGTTTCATACCCTTATACATCTTTGAAGCTCTGGGGTGAATCGAAGTAGTAGAACAGTGGGATTCACTCAGTATGCGCTCCTTCTGGTTGGCGCTACTCCTCGGAATACACAGTCGGCCATTCAGCCTAATCAGGTCATCATCGTGAAGTCGAAAGTCGTACTTCTGACTCTCGAATGTGCCATCAATAAGCTTCTGCCTAATCTCTTGCATGTACTTGAAATACCCCGAACTTAAATATGGTAATTATATTATTCTAATGTAGTATTTAAGGGCCTAATAGTGCCTAAGTAATTTTTGGTAAAGAAAATAAATCCAAAAGAAATGAAGAAACGCTTAAAAAGCGAAAAACGCTAAATGAGCGTTAAATAACCATAGGAGGTACGAGACCTCGGTTATAGTATCGTAAGGATTCCTAAGGCTTATTCATGCCTAATTAGTATATGGGAATGATTCCCGAAGAAAACGGATCCAAGAAATGTATTAAAACGCTAAAAGAGCTTTAGCGCACGTTTTTCGAGGAAACCCGAAAACGTGACTTTAAGTGGTCAAACAGACCCGTAAAAATTATAAATCATTGAATAATAATTATTAAGCATTTATGGAAGCTTAATAGCCAATAAAAAAGAAACGAGAAAATTCCGGAAAACGGGCCCGGTTAGTGAATAGTATCAAAACTGGGTAAAATAACGAGTGTTTTCTGTAAAAGACGAAAAATGCTCCAGCTAGTATTACAGTGGGGGCCGGTTTTAACAGGTAAATAAACCCCTCTCACACACACACACTAGCTAAATAAATAATGAGTCAAAAAGCAAAAGTAGAATAAAAGGACAAAAGCAACCCCACCCTCTCTCTCCTCTCTCATTTCTCTTTCTTTCCTTCTCTTTCCTCTCCTTCTCCTTCCCCATCGATTTCTCTCTCCCTCCTTGAGCTGGGCGATTTTTGAGAAGCTCCACACCTTCCATGGCTTCTCTTCATTCTTCCTCAAACTCTAGCTCCATTTGAGCTCCAAATGTAAAATAAATTACATATTTGTAATCCCCTCATCCTCCTCTACATTTTTATCTTTTCAAAATTCGAAAAGGATGAGTTTCATCTCCATGGGTTTTCCCCATTTGAAGAGAAAAGCACACCATTGTGAAGCTTGGAGTCTCCTCTTTCCAACAAGGTAAAAATCTCCATGAAAGACCTCATTTTTCTCCATCTCTTGGTATGGCCAATTTTTGGTCTCTCTTTCTTACCTTTTTTTCCTCTTTTTTGGAGCTTTGCTTCAACCCTCCAATGGTGGTGAGAACACCTTCTTGAACCAAGGGCTAAAACCCCTCCTAAAGCACTCCAAAGGTAAACCCTAGAACTTGAATTTTAAACACTTCAATGAATTAGTGTTAATATGAGGGTTAGTAGATTAATCATGCTTGTCTTTGTGTGCTTGGGTGATGGGAATGGAGTTTGGCAACTCCATTCCCCATAAAACCGATTTGAACAAGAACGAGAGCAAGAGGAGAAAATGGAAAAGAAAAGAAGGAAGTATAAGCTCAAGGTAAGAGCTCCTTCCTAATGTAAATTCTATTGCATTAGAGTAATGGGAATGGGCAAAATATTTAAAGAACCCAAAACCTTGTACTAGTATTGAGAATTGTGAAGTTTGAGGATTTAAGTGCAAGTATTTGAATTGAAGGCTTTGGAGCCAAGTGAAATGAGTATGTGTATTAGTATTGTGATTGATGGGTATTGATGTATTAAGATTGCTCAATATGTGTGCTGGTAGAACCCTTGTGGTTTGGCTAGAATAGGGATGACCTTGATGAGAAAGGATGTTTGTGGATAAGTAAGGAAAGTAGATGAGTTATGGCAAATTTTTGGTAGGAATTGTGCATTAAGGAATGACTTGGTGAATGGGAGAACCAAGGTATGTATTGAGGATAGTAGAGATGTTTAATGACCATTGGAATGGTAATTGTAGTATGAGGAATAAGGAGTGTAAAATCTGTAGCAAAGTGTATAAGAACACATTGGAGAAGCTAGGAGAATTTAATGTGCAGGATCTTGGTAAGATGAGTGTTGGAACTTGGGTATAGGTAGTGCAATGGCTTGGAAATGAATTGGTATGGTAACGAGAGGTATTTAGAATGCTAGGAATGGCATTGGTTGAGAAAGTATTGGATGGGAGAGTTGAATTGTAAAATCTGTAGCATAAGGGTAACAAAAACTGTTACAAGTATTGGAAAAGAAGTGAGGGAATTGTGTAAGTTATTTGATGGATTTAGTGAGGGATTTGGTGGATGAATCAAGGCAATTTGGAGGGCCTAAGTAGTGTTAAAACATGTGGGATTACATGTAGGAAGATTGGGGAAACAATGGGCAAAGTATAGAGCTGAAAACAGAATTTAAAACTGAAGTACTGGGCCGGACCGGACTTGCGACCGGACTTGCAAGTTCGGTCGAGTCCAGATTTACAAAGACGGGAAACCTTCTGGAAATCGACCGGACTTGCGACCGGACATGCAAGTTCGGTCGGACCAGAAAAATTCTCCCGTCAGAAACCTACTGGAATGGACCGAACTTGCGACCGGACTTGCAAGTTCGGTCGGCCAGAAAAAATTCCTGTAATGCGAGCTACTGGAATGGACCGAACTTGCGACCGGACTTGCAAGTTCGGTCGAGCCAGAAATTTCCCGTACTGGTAGCTACTGGAATGGACCGGACTTGCAAGGTCGGTCGCAAGTCCGGTCGAGTCAAAAAAAAATATTTTTATTATATGATTATAACAATCATATGTATATATATATATATGCCTATACACATATATGCATATATGTAGTAGTACACTGTAAATGAAGTAGTGAAGGTAAGAAAGTAAGTATATGAGTAGGAAAACAAATGTAAAAAAAAAAGTAACCAAGTAAGTTGAGAGTATGAGAACATTGAGTACACCGGGATAACGGGGTAAGTACGGGAGTAGTAGTTATTTGTGTATCGTAAGAGTATAATATTAATAATAATGTTGAAACATTATCAGTGGGACAAGTGTGAACCAAGGAACGAGGGAACACACGGTAGAGCTAACTCCGGTGAAAGGTATGATTTCCTCATGCCCCGTATGCTAACCGAGTTACGTTGATTTGTGTGCTGTATGCCGGCTAATCATGACTAAAGCGTGAAAACGGTTTATTGCCTTTCATTATGTGTCTTGCTGTATGTTGATTGAGCTAACCTTCTTGAATGATTGTGTGGCTTTACTTAGTGCGTAGACCGACTCATAGATGAGTCTTGTTGTGTATTGACTCGTAGCGAGAGTCGTGTGTGAATTAATGGAACCGTAGCAACGCACTAAACCAACAAACCAATAAATGGTAACGTAAACCAATGAACTCACTAGAATGTGAGAGAGCGTACGGGAGTAATAACCTTCTGATAACGGTAGGAGAAACGAAATGAATAGTCCACAAACAAAAAGTAGTGGAAGTATAAGAGTAACCTCTATTAGAGGAATTAACCTTGGTGCAACACACATGAACCATGAGAGTGGTAAAGAATGATGAGGGACCTCCAAACCCCTTAGTAATTAGTCGACCCATTATGAGAGGACCCGACTGATGTAAGTATGCCCCGAACGAGAGAGTATTCGATATGTTGGGGAAACCCTTAAATCTGAGGATACTAGGCGGTGGTAATTCCCTAAACTAACAGAGGTTATCGAGAGAGATACTTCTAGGCTAATCCATGAGATTGTAATATACTCTGAGAGAAGAGTGTTGGGAATTCGAGTAGTCCGGTAGTACGGACATTTGAGTATTTGAGGAGCTAAGCGTATAGCCCTCGTATTGTAGGTCCGGTGGTGAGTCTTGTGTATGACTCGCCCAGAGGCCAAGTAATGAGTATCGAGTAAGAAGCAAGTATGAGTATGTAATGAGTACCGAGTATGGAGTATGTATGAGTAAGTATTGAGTATCGAGTATGTAAGAGTAAGTACAGGGAATTGAGTAGTGAGTATACACCAGTATAGTAACGAGTACAGAGTAAGGATCGTGTACGAGAAGGGTATTGAACATGGAGCGATGAGTATGCAAGAGTAAGGAGCGAGTATGAGTAGAGTAACGAATATCGAACATAATACGGGGAGTAACGAATGTATAATAAAGACAATGGTTGACTATTGAACTGTCTTCCTTAGTAAGTATTGAACTTGTATACTTACGTAGGTATCTTTGATTGTATTGTTGTAGTATTATGTATGTATGCATGTAAAATGAACTCCATGTCTATCCGACCCAAAGTAGTCGGCGTACCGCGGTTAGCACGCGGTATATGCGGATTTCATATGCAGCGTAAGCTGACCCCCTCGGGGGACCGTTTTAGTGTACAGGTACCCGAAGCTGATCACCGTTCGAGAGAGTAGGACGGGGACTGCCACGTAAGCATGGATAGTTGTATAGTAGGGATTGGTACTTGTATTGTAATGCGAATTTGGAAGCTTAAACTGTATCGGTATTTGAGGATTGTATATACTCGGTATAGTAATGTATTGGAGTTGTAATTGGATTATGGTTGAGTATGCAACGGGAAGTATTGTATTGTGTAGAGTACTCGGTATGTTCATATTCATCAGACCGATAGTATGTAGTATTGTAACCCCCTTGTTAGTCACGTGGGTGACTAACAGCATTGTACACCCGCCGTGAGTAAGTAGTATCCGCTGCGAAGGTAAGTACGGTACGGTAATGACGGTATTAGCGGTAGGGGTGTTACAAAAAGTGGTATCAGAGCGAAGTATCGCTCTGATGGATGAAATACCGAGTTTAGGTAAATACCGAGTTAGGAAGTAGAGACTTAGGGCTATGGGTTGAGTGCTAGTGTGTGAGGACGCTAGATAGGAATTTCCAGTGTGATCTGGACACTTACAGTAACCATACCCGCCCTCCGCGTCCCCGTTGTAAGTTGGGACAAGAACGCCAGAGAGATGGAAAGACCTCCCACACTCGGGTAACACCCGATCTGGCAGTTGCTAGTAAACTTTATTAGAAAGGAACCTGTCATACGGTAGAGTCCAAGAACTGGAAGTCCCGAAGACGGTTCCCGTTGAATGACAAGGACCGCACTGAATGGCGGAGGAATGAAGATCCTAAGCACAAGGATAATGGAATTTATGGCACCATGGGGCGACATGCTTCGCAGTCGCGAGAACCATGTGTGCCAGCAAGAAGAGAAGCACAGTCGTGCAAGGAAGCAAGGAAAATGGAGTAACAAGCCGAGACAAGAGAGTCTACGGACCGTAATCTTTGATGATACCAACAACGGTATACAAACCGACTAAGGAGTTAGTCGAGGTTGGATTAACACCAAACCTACATGCCAAGAGGCTGTAATAACCGAACAACATAGTTCAGATAACTATGAAAGAAATCGTAACACATACACCTATAGGACCACAACCTGGTTCCTAAGGATAAGACAGGTCTTGTTAACCACACTGATGGTGTGAGACACCCGGATGGACGACAACCACGTCAAGTACACTGAGAAGCGACTCAGGAGGTCGATCACCAAGATCAAAGGATCAAATGAAGACCTAATAAACCACCAATTATGGATGGAAACGATACCGCCACCGGTATGCGTTAACCGAAAAACAACCTACCCGCGCACTTGCCTAGGGCAAGTGCAGCAACTACAGGACGGTTGGAATACTTTTAATAACCTGCAATTACTTGTCAAAGTACCGCTCGCGAATGGATCAAATATAGGATCACCAATCCTAAGTATTTAAATAATGAAACCTCAGAAAGGCCTAACGGCACGACCATTGTATTGAGGACATACCAATCAGCAAGAAGCTGAACTGGTCAGACCGCAAACATGGCAACGCCATGAAGAATTCCTTTTTAACACTGAACTGTTATTTCAAAACCCAAATTTTTCCTTTCAAAATCACACAACCTCTTCTTTTAAACCTTGGATTTTAATACCAAACAGACGGAAATACGGTGGTATCAGGGAATGATACAATTAGAGGAGTTGACAATAAAATACTTCACCTAGGCGTGTGACAAACACTACGAGTGTACCCAAATACGGGATGTCGGACGACCGCACTCCGAAGGAGCTTGCGGGCCTAACATGTAGTTAGGTAAGTGGTAACGTGCCAAGACGGTACCCCACGTATGTATACATGTAGTGTACGAAACACGGGAAGTAGTCAACTCTGTTCTACGGACCATAAGTAAATTTAAAACAGAACAACTGGTTACCTCAACCGAACAAGGGAAACTCGGATAAGCTATAAGCTAAGGAGTCAGAAACTCACCTCAGGAGAAACATTAAGAGTTGAAAGTGCAAGAAGCACTAACAACGGGATAAGACATTGGATATGTCTCGAATATAGCTAAGTAAAGCATGATAACTGGAAGGAATACCCAGTCTAAGCATAGTAAGGCAAATGCCTAACACTAACACATCAGTGTTCAATGAACGGGATAGAATTCCCAGATCAACTACCACAAACACATAGGGTGATGTTATAAGGTACCAGAAATACCATTCATCACCGGAAGGGATACCAAACCCGTTATAACATAAGGAAAAACACCAATGGTCTACCCTGAGGACGGGAGACGTAACTCAGATCCAGAACCGCAAGGTAGGACAACAAACTGAAAATACTGATACATGTCAGATGCTACGGTATAATCGATACTAACCAAGGGCAATCCATAAAGGGTAGCAAGTCAACACAGTTGAACGAGATATAGTGGTAAAAACACCACAATCGGAACGAGCAACCGGTTAGAACACCGAAGGGATCCCACTTGACAGGGGATACCCCAAATCAATAAATGGTATCGATTAATACCGAGATACAAAAAGGGTCTCCAACATACGGAAGCGTGATGCGACGATCTTATCATGGAGCCCAGTATCACCTCCAACGCAGCATAGCTTATGGAGAAGAAATAATCACTCGGAAACAACCTATGATGAACAGAGCTCTAGGCAATATGGCTAGTAGGCCATGAAACTATTACCACACACAAACCAACGGTTGCAAAACCAATGTGAACTATATGAGAAGTGGTCAAGGATGACACCGATAAAAGAGTAACAACCAATAATTGAGGATGCCCCTCATAATGTGAGACCACAAGAGTGGAGAACACATGGATCCCAAGAAGGGGATACCATCAATAACTGTCGGGAAATATATCCCTTTCAGAACTACTAATGTAGTCAAGCTTGAGCTTACAAATTATTGCCAAGCAATGTGAAATAAGCTTCAACAGCAACTGTTGACAACCAAGGAATAACCAGTTATAAAACCAATGATGCTCAGGGAGCTCAGAAAAATAAAGGAATACCATATTCGGTATTGCCAAATACATGGGAAACCATTGTATAAATGCATGAGCTGAAGCTAGAAACAGTGAATGCCATGTAAACCAATACTATGGAATCTGTAAGAACATGGTGCACAATAGGCGACCAATGTATATGAGTAATCACTAATGCTATGGAAATTGTTAATTCGAGATAGTGGACAGACCGGGCAACAAGCCAGGAGTCCGCACGAAATGATGAAACACCACCTGAAGGAGTAACAAAAATTCCTATTGTGATCTCGTAAGAGAGTTACTGACAAGCGTTTACTCCTCTGCACTCTGTGGGACTGAGTGTTTTGGTATTGCACTTGTGTAGTCAATGATCTAGTGGGATAGCTAAGGATATGAAGAACGTAAGTAGTGGTAAATTCCTTTCACCAGTAAACACGGCGTAAGCCAGTTGAGCAAAAGCTTGGAAACAAACCGTGCGGCCAAAGGCCAAAGAAGCACGAAGAGTGTGAAACACACCAACAATCACAAGATGTGAAATCCATTGGAACAAAAGTGGAAGGAGACATAAGAAAGTCACAAGGACCGACGCATTGAAAATGCAAGGTCATACAAGTAAAGAACACTTGTAATGAACCAGAGAAACTGGTATAATTCAGAAGCTACTAACAGTAGAGGAAGCACTACAACCAAGTAGTGACGTAACCTCAACCGACAATAAGTCGGAGGAACCAAGTGAATGATCACTACAAACACAACAGTGTACATACAGATTGCCAGAGAGCTGGTTATGAATCTAAAACTCATCGAGTTCGAGCACGGTAAGAGAATACCACACTTGGCTAATAACCTTGTTCCCACAACAAGAGGGATAAAAAGGTGATGTGTAACACGTTCAAGATAACAAGAAGGGGAATAACCCAGTTATCAGGGGTCGCGCAGCAGAAGCTAGTGGACCCAGAATTCTAAGCGAAAAAAAAAAATACACCTAGTGAATAAAGGCTAATCACCAATGCCTCAAAGCATTTAGGCTAGAACCAAATCCGGTAAGAGTTGAATAACTCCGAATGGAAATTCTTGATGCAGGGGACTAAAACCGATAGTACGGTTAAGACCCGTTGATCAAGGAACATGTATAATAGACCTGTTATACCCAAAATTTTGACCCCCTGGTTAGGGTCTGCAAGGTTTTGGTGTCGTGAGGGATTTGAGGGATATTTGATGGGTAATGAGGGATTCCGGCTCGATCGTTGTGTTCCAGGGCCTGAGGAGCAGTTTCGTCATTGTCAGGGGCGTTTTCGTAATTTTTAAGGCTTCTGAGTTCTCCTATAGGCTTTCTCTCTCCTCCAGAGGGTGCCCAAATCAGTTCGGAATGCCTTGATATTTTAACCCATGATAGAGGATGACATTTTAAGCATAATGGCATTGGAATTTTGATTTTTCGAATTTCCAACAATTTTCTAGCAATTTCTGACTGAATCTGACGAGAAATTCAATTTAAAAATGCTCCAGCATTTAAAAAATTCGTTTCCACCTTAGAAAATTCATAATATCCATTCTTGACATGTGGTTAAAATTTCATAGCAAAATTCCTTTGGGAAGTTGCTCAGTTAAAATATCAAAAAATCTTACTTTTACTAGATTCTCTTTATCTTTAAGAAGTCTATATAAGGGGATAGGTTTTGGATAAAATCAGAACATCACATGCTGAAGAACCCTAGAGAGTCAGAAAACACGGCCTCTCTCTCTCTCTCACGTTTTCCCCAACACCCGGCCACCCAAATCATACTGAAAATCCCCCGAAATCACCATCTAAACACGTTTTCCAATCCCCAAAGCACCAATAATCATCAAAACCTCACAAAAACACCTCTAAAACGTGAAGAACAGCAAGAACAACCAACAACCAGAAGCTTGGGTCGAAATCCTCTCGGGTCTGCCATCAACGGAGCACTCGACGAGTCCCGGTGTGAAGAAACGTTGTGAATCCGAAGGTAAAACAGGTAGAAACTCCACTTCCCTGATTCACCACGGTATTATGTCTTGCCTCAAAATTTGGGCTCAAACTAACCTTCGTAGGCTTCTGTATTGCTGTTTATTTAAGCCTCTGTCAGATAACTTGTTTGCTAAGTTTCGTGCTTAATTCGAATTCAAATTGAAAACTTTCAATCACTAACGTCTTGTAAATCTTTCAGGCTACACACCCATAAAATTTGAGCTCAAAACACCCTCGGGAACCTTCTGAAAACCCCTGTCCGTGGGTGGTCCGTGACCTCGGACCTATGGTCCGGGACCTCGGACGCGTTGTCCGAGACCACGGACACCCACGGACGGCGGCGGGATTTTAAAAATTCAAAATTTAGGTTTTTCTAATAATGTCCGGGCCCACGGACATCCTGTCCGTGGCCCCGGACCTGCGAATTTTGTTTTCCTTTAATTTCGACTTTTCTGTGTATTTAGGTTAACTGGGGTCCGTGGTTTCGGACATTAGGTCCGTGGCTACGGACGGAAATGAAATTTGACCTAATTCTGCCTCCGAAACCCTAGTTTAGGTAGCTTTCAATTTCACTTTGTTTTTCTGTCAAAAAATGATAAAAAACACAAAAAAAAGAAGCGCGCACTTAGGTTAAAAACGACTTTGTAGTAAGCCGTAAATAAACTGAGTAGAGGAAAAAACGACCTAGGAAGGGTAATGAAAGTAATTGAACCCTAAATAAGTCGAATATCAAGCCCCCGAACCCGAACTCTCCTTTCCTAATTTAATCTAGGTCAAAATTAGGTGGTGACTCATAATAGGTTCCAGTGAGCTAGCTTAGGTTTTAATAATTATTGTTATGTGACATAGTTATTAATCTTAGGTTATAAGTGGACCTAAAACCGTTTAGATCCTAATCAACTTTATTCAACATAGGATAGGGTTTAAAATCGAGGCTCACAGACTGGCGACTCTGCTGGGGACAAACTTCTTAATTTTAACTTGTTTGATTTTAAGAGAGAGGGCTTAACTTGAAAATGTTTATTATGGCTTCTACTATGTTGTTTGTTTACTTTTGTGCGCACTTTAATTTTTCCCTTGCATCATATGAGAGCGAGGGTCCATGCAAGCCAATTTCACCCCGGGACCCGTTTGAGGGTCCCCTGTCAGGGACTCACACCTTTTAGGTGATGTGAATAAGCGAGGGAAAAGAGGAGGGTGTCGTCTAACCACACCCCCTAATACCTGGGCCTTAGCCCCAAGCGTTTTCCTGGCAGTACCCTTACCAAGCCCAATGTTTGGTCATTCAAAGACCCGACCGTAGACGCACACTTAACAGTGATGTGAAAAAGTGGGGAAGCCCAAAGAGAATAGCGTGCAAGCCCTATTCTTTGTGGTGACCTGGGCCCAAGCCCCAAGCACCTCTCCGGATCGACCCATTCCCAAGTTGATTTAACCGTCAAGTGAGGACATGTTGAATTTGTGTGGGCCTTGTTTGCTTGTATGATCGGCCCACTACCCGCCTAGAGATTGATAGGAACTTCTCCTACATCAACCTAGCCCAACACGAATTGGCAACTCTATTTGTTTGCGGCCCAGAGGCCCTGTTTGGTTTAACATGTGAGTCGTTCGGGCTTCGGCCCAAAAGCCTAGACTTAGGTGATTTCTCTTCTGGCCCAATTTGAATTATCCAATTAGTTCTAGGCCCATAAAAGAAATCCACCTGAACTTGAAATAGCTCACAAATCCTGCAAGTAAAATCTTTGTCAGCTTAGCAACCATCTTCTCTGACCCAAAGAAAGTTAGGCCCATTTGTGATCTAGGGATCATTCCAGCTCATATGCTTTCTTGCGGCCCAAACAAGTTTTACCTAGAACTTCTTCACGGCCCAGAATTTTAGCTCAGTCCACTGTTATTTTCCAACAGATAAACCCGAATCCAAAGTATGGCAGAAGGAGGAAACCCAGTCAGCATGGAGGCCCAGTTTGCAGCCTTAGATCAAAGGTACATGGCTGCCTTGGACGCCATGGAACAGAAACATAGGTCCGCCACTAATGACATGGAGGCTAAGTATGTCACCATCATCGAAGAGTTGAAAAGCAAAATCAATTCCCTTGAGATTGGTCATCAGGAAAACATTTCAGGAAAGATAGCCGACTCTGGGAACGGGCGCGACTACATCGAAGTTAACTCCGTTGAGGCCCAGGATGCACAAGGATTTGTAGGGCAAGTCGTCCCGGACTACCAACTAGCCGCAGAATTCAAGAAGGCTCTGAAAAGGATCGAGCGCATGGAAAAGGCTAGCAAGCCGGTTGGCCTCGATTACCTTTCCATGACATCGTATCCCGAGGTTGATCTTCCGCCAAAGCTGAAGATGCCCACACTCGCTTTGTACAAGGGTTCCTCAGATCCACAGATTCATTTGGCTATGTTCGACCGGGAAATGTCCATCTTGGGGCTCAACGACATGCAAAAAGCCAAAGTTTTTGCTCGCTATCTAGACGAGACTCCTCAGCGTTGGTATCTCACTCAGAAGATGAATACCAAGACCTACGAGGAGGTTTGCGAGGCTTTCCTAAATCATTTCGAGTATGCTAAGAACCTCGAGGTCACCAGAATCGATCTGGCAGGAACTCGACAGAAAGACGGTGAGTCCATATCTGACTTCATCAAGCGTTGGAGGAGAAAGGCTGCAGCCATGCCTACCAGAATGGACGAGCAGGAGCAAATCCGCATGATAATTGAGAACATGCGAAAACAACACAACCATGAGCTAAAATTTATGTACTTTCCGAGTTTGGACATGTTGATGGGACAAGTCGGTATTCTAGAGGAAAGGATTCATAAGGAAGGCTTGGAGCTCGAGTGCTCAAGAAACTCCGACAGTGGCTCCAAATTATCTAAGCCAGGACCAGAAAAGGCTTATCTTCAGACAGTAGCTTGCGCTCAAAGCAGTTTCCCAGAAGTGAATATGGTTCAACGACCTAGATCTCCGCATCAAAACCTTAGGACAATACCCTTACCACGCCGAGACTCATCGCAAAGGGAGTTCACCAACATTGGCCGAGCACCAAGTCAGGCGTTTGAAGAGCTTCAGAAGAGAAACCTGCTACAGCCCCTGGCCCCTCGGCCAGGAACCACTCATTTGGGGAGGCATCTTAATCAATTCTGCCACTACCATCAGTTGCCTGGCCATTATGCTGACAATTGCCGAGCATTGAAGCACAAGATTCAAGACCTCCTCGAGCAAGGAGTCCAATTTTTCTAAGTGTGCAGATCGTTTTCTTGCATCTTCAAATTTTCCTAGTAGCTTATTAGTTAGTTTTCAGTCACCTTGATTGTAATCTTTACGTTTCTTCATGATTCATAAATAAAATCATAGTTCCATTTTCACAACTCCTGTACAAACCATTTTTCATTCATCGAAAAAAGAAGGAAAACAAAATAGTTTTTTTAAGGAAAAGGATCACGAAGCAATCATTTTCTGACTAAGCAATGGAACGGCTTGTCTCTTGTTTCTAAAAATTTGAACATGCCTAACCAAACACCACAACTCACCCCATAATATCCAAATAACCCACAAAGAGGTTCAAAGTCCACATCTATCGAATTGTTGTCACAAACCCCAAACCAAACGGGGCAATCTAAGTTTAAGTTCGTCGTCTTTTATCTTTTGTCTAAATGTGCGAACGAGTTTCCAAGTGAAAATCTCACGAGAGTGTCTTGAGTGGAAAACCATGAGTGAGCGAGCGTGTCATTTTACACGACTCGGTGAGTCCACATTCAAAGGTAGGGTAAACGGCATAACTCCGACCGAAGGAGATAATTTGTAAATTTACGCTTAGACCTGTGAAAAGTACAAAGAATGGATACACAACTATCAGGAATGACGAAGCACCTAGGTACAACACCACATAGCCAAAAGCTTGCGAACCCTGACGTTAAACCCTAGGCACCCCGCTGAGCCTTTCATATATCCCCTTTTGATATTATGAACTCCACAAAATAACCCGGCCAATGATGAATGTTCGACCCGGTGACCAAAGGAAGCGAGGAGCCCGACTCTCAGATAACATTCTCATCAGTCCAGAGAAGCAATGCCGCTATCAGCATGGCGAAGCGATCCGCAAATGGTCCCAGAGGGACACAGGATCAAATGAGCTAACATCAAAAACAGCTCTCAAAGTTCAAAACCGGGAAACACAAGAACCCCGAAGGAAAAGTCAAGAAAGGATAAAACAAAAAGGCAATCCCGAAGTACCTCGAAGAAATCCAAATGACCAAAAGAGAAAATGGTGTAAAGGACAACTTCAAAAGTCCAAGTCCAGAAGCTCGAAAACAACGTCGACATGAAGCAGCTAGACGACTTCAAGACAAGGAAGATGAATCTGAGAGAAGACACAAGTTGCAGCTTTGGTCACCCATTTAAGCTCCACATACCTCAAATATCCCTCCATGATCCTGTTGTCATTCATCACACCCTATGGCCATGTTATAAGCTTTAAAGACTTCCGACTTGATAGTTGTGTGTCTAATCACGTGAAAGTAACAGATCGAATGCGTAAATTCATCAAATATCGAATTCAATGGTCTAGAAGTTGTGACCGTGGGTGAGGAACGAGTGCAAACACCAAACACGCCGAGTGTAGGTTAGGAAGCACCACGTAAAAACATAAGCCTTGACCCTGTGAGGACGAGACTCGTTCGCACGTTTAATAAAAGGAAATACTGGGGGCAATCGATCGTTCCGATCGATTGCCATGAACTCTAGCTCAGATTGTCTTAAGGGAAAATACTGGGGGCAATTGTTGGTTCCAACAATTGCTATGACAACGCCAATTGGAACCCAAAGCTCAAACATCACCACCACCATTCCACCACAGGCCCACATAGGCCCTTACCTCCACAACACCACTACACAGGCCCACAAAAGCCCTTACCTGCACATCAAACTACACAGGCCCACATAAGCCCTTACCTTTACATCATACACCATACCCCACCGATGGCATGTTCATCTCCTAGGAGATAAATTGCAAGTCCGAAATCTATGGTCAGGAAATGATAATTTCACTTTCCTTTTCAGTAAACAAAATTTTCTTCAAACACTGCCACGTTTGGCACCTTTCCAACAAATTCCTGTTCTGAATGAGTATCTTTCATATATTTGATTGCATACATCTTATCATCATTGCCATGTTTGGCACTCCAGTGATCAGTTTTACCATTTGCACGAGACCATTATCCTCCTAACTTATTTTTAGTTCGAGACCCAAAATCGGTGAAAGGCCCTGCAGATTCCTCATTCAGTACGAGACCTAGCATCTTCATTCAGTACGAGGCCTAGAATCAGTGTGAGATCCAGCCATTCAGTACGAGACTTCAGTGTGAGACCACCATCTTCATCAGTGCGAGGCCCATCATTTTCTTCAGTGCGAGACCATGCATCTTCATCAGTGCGAGACCATCATATTCGTTAGTGCGAGACCATCATCTTCAGTGCGAGACCCGTCATCTTCTTCTGTGCGAGACCGAGCGTCATCATCCAGTGCGAGACCAGTACGAGACCTAGTATCATCTTCAGTGCGAGATAGAGCGTGATCTAAGTTGGCGGGGCAGAGGCAATAAGTCCCCATCTTCATGTCAACTTCTGGAGAAACAACTAGTGGGCAGTGGCAATAAGTCCCCTTGGTAATCTAGAAGTTATCCCAGCACCCCAGTTGGTGGGCAGAGGCAATAAGTCCCCATAGTATACCAACCAGGAGCATTGGAACGGGTTCGGTCCCCAGAAGCATCCGGCATCATCAAAATCACCGGCATTATCATCAGCATCAGCATCATTTGCATCATTAGCATTTCAGCATTCTTGCATTTGCATGCCATCCAGTTTTTACATCCTAGGTAGTCAACGCCTTAGAATAGCTTGACATCATTCCCATCATTTTAGGTAGTCAACGCCTTAGAATAGCTTGACATCATTTTCATCATTTCAGGTAGTCAACGCCTTAGAATAGCTTGACATCATTTCATCATTTCAGGTAGTCAACGCCTTAGAATAGCTTGACATCATTTCATCATTTAGGTAGTCAGCGCCTTAGAATAGCTCGACAATGCTTTGTATTTTAGGTAGTC
Source organism: Limonium bicolor (assembly GCA_023374045.1). NCBI lineage: Eukaryota > Viridiplantae > Streptophyta > Magnoliopsida > Caryophyllales > Plumbaginaceae > Limonium > Limonium bicolor. The sequence goes on along the minus strand of CM041781.1, from coordinate 272,538,178 downwards.
AGCACCTTAGAATAGCTTGACATCATTTATCATTTTAGGTAGTCAGCGCCTTAGAATAGCTCGACAATGCTTTGTAGCTTAGGTAGTAGTCAGCGCCTTAGAATAGCTCGACAATGCTTTGTAGCTTAGGTAGTCAGCGCCTTAGAATAGCTCGACAATGCTTTGTAGCTTAGGTAGTCAGCGCCTTAGAATAGCTCGACAATGCTTTGTAGCTTAGGTAGTCAGCGCCTTAGAATAGCTCGACAATGCTTTGTAGCTTGGTAGTTAGCGCCTCCGAGTAGCTGGGCATCGTTAACCCGGTTTCATACAACGTGGAGGATTCTGTGGGGTCCAAAATTTGGGGCACCACTCAAGCATCAACCAGACTTTTCACATTCGTTACAAAGTCCAGTTGACGGGGGGCAATCTGTTATACCCAAAATTTTGACCCCCTGGTTAGGGTCTGCAAGGTTTTGGTGTCGTGAGGGATATTTGATCGGGTAATGAGGGATTCCGGCTCGATCGTTGTGTTCCAGGGCCTGAGGAGCAGTTTCGTCATTGTCAGGGGCGTTTTCGTAATTTTTAAGGCTTCTGAGTTCTCCTATAGGCTTTCTCTCTCCTCCAGAGGGTGCCCAAATCAGTTCGGAATGCCTTGATATTTTAACCCATGATAGAGGATGACATTTTAAGCATAATGGCGTTGGAATTTTGATTTTTCGAATTTCCAATAATTTTCTAGCAATTTCTGACTGAATCTGACGAGAAATTCAATTTAAAAATGCTCCAGCATTTAAAAAATTCGTTTCCACCTTAGAAAATTCATAATATCCATTCTTGACATGTGGTTAAAATTCATAGCAAAATTCCTTTGGGAAGTTGCTCAGTTAAAATATCGAAAAATCTTACTTTTACTAGATTCTCTTTATCTTTAAGAAAGTCTATATAAGGGGATAGGTTTTTGGATAAAATCAGAACCTCACATGCTGAAGAACCCTAGAGAGTCTCAGAAAACCGGCCTCCTCTTCTCTCTCACGTTTTCCAACACCCGGCCACCCAAATCATACTGAAAATCCCCCGAAATCACCATCTAAACACGTTTTCCAATCCCCAAAGCACCAATAATCATCAAAACCTCACAAAAACACCTCTAAAACGTGAAGAACAGCAAGAACAACCAACAACCAGAAGCTTGGGTCGAAATCTCTCGGGTCTGCCATCAACGGAGCACTCGACGAGTCCCGGTGTGAAGAAACGTTGTGAATCCGAAGGTAAAACAGGTAGAAAACTCCACTTCCCTGATTCACCACGGTATTATCTGTCTTGCCTCAAAATTTGGGCTCAAACTAACCTTCGTAGGCTTCTGTATTGCTGTTTATTTAAGCCTGTCAGATAACTTGTTTGCTAAGTTTCGTGCTTAATTCGAATTCAAATTGAAACTTTCAATCACTAACGTCTTGTAAATCTTTCAGGCTACACACCCATAAAATTTGAGCTCAAAACACCCTCGGGAACCTTCTGAAAACCCTGTCCGTGGGTGGTCCGTGACCTCGGACCTATGGTCCGGGACCTCGGACGCGTTGTCCGAGACCACGGACACCCACGGACGGCGGCGGGATTTTAAAAATTCAAAATTTAGGTTTTCTAATAATGTCCGGGCCCACGGACATCCTGTCCGTGGCCCCGGACCTTGCGAATTTTTGTTTTCCTTTAATTTCGACTTTTCTGTGTATTAGGTTAACTGGGGTCGTGGTTCGGACATTAGGTCCGTGGCTACGGACGGAAATGAAATTTGACCTAATTCTGCCTCCGAAACCCTAGTTTAGGTAGCTTTCAATTTCACTTTGTTTTTCTGTCAAAAAATGATAAAAACACAAAAAAACAGAAGCGCGCACTTAGGTTAAAAACGACTTGTAGTAAGCCGTAAATAAACTGAGTAGAGGAAAAACGACCTAGGAAGGGTAATGAAAGTAATTGAACCCTAAATAAGTCGAATATCAAGCCCCCGAACCCGAACTCTCTTTCCTAATTTAATCTAGGTCAAAATTAGGTGGCGACTCATAATAGGTTCCAGTGAGCTAGCTTAGGTTTTAATAATTATTGTTATGTGACATAGTTATTAATCTTAGGTTATAAGTGGACCTAAAACCCGTTAGATCCTAATCAAACTTATCAACATAGGATAGGTTTTAAAATCGAGGCTCACAGCTCTATACTGGTGTATACTCACTACTCAATTCCCTGTACTTACTCTTACATACTCGATACTCAATACTTACTCATACATACTCCATACTCGGTACTCATTACATACTCATACTTGCTTCTTACTCGATACTCATTACTTGGCCTCTGGGCGAGTCATACACAAGACTCACCACCGGACCTACAATACGAGGGCTATACGCTTAGCTCCTCAAATACTCAAATGTCCGTACTACCGGACTACTCGAATTCCCAACACTCTTCTCTCAGAGTATATTACAATCTCATGGATTAGCCTAGAAGTATCTCTCTCGAAACCTCTGTTAGTTTAGGGAATTACCACCGCCTAGTATCCTCAGATTTAAGGGTTTCCCCAACATATCGAATACTCTCTCGTTCGGGGCATACTTACATCAGTCGGGTCCTCTCATAAGGGTCGACTAATTACTAAGGGGTTTGGAGGTCCCTCATCATTCTTTACCACTCTCATGGTTCATGTGTTGCACCAAGGTTAATTCCTCTAATAGAGGTTACTCTTATACTTCCACTACTTTTTGTTTGTGGACTATTCATTTCGTTTCTCCTACCGTTATCAGAAGGTTATTACTCCCGTACGCTCTCTCACATTCTAGTGAGTTCATTGGTTTACGTTACCATTTATTGGTTTGTTGGTTTAGTGCGTTGCTACGGTTCCATTAATTCACACACGACTCTCGCTACGAGTCAATACACAACAAGACTCATCTATGAGTTGGTCTACGCACTAAGTAAAGCCACACAATCATTCAAGAAGGTTAGCTCAATCAACATACAGCAAGACACATAATGAAAGGCAATAAACCGTTTTCACGCTTTAGTCATGATTAGCCGGCATACAGCACACAAATCAAAGTAACTCGGTAGCATACGGGGCATGAGGAATCATACCTTTCACCGGAGTTAGCTCTACCGTGTGTTCCTCGTTCCTTGGTTCACACTTGTCCCACTGATAATGTTTCAACATTATTATTAATATTATACTCTACGATACACAAATAACTACTACTCCCGTACTTACCCCGTTATCCCGTGTACTCAATGTTCTCATACTCTCAACTTACTTGGTTACTTTTTTTTTTACATTTGTTTTCCTACTCATATACTTACTTTCTTACCTTCACTACTTCATTTACAGTGTACTACTACATATATATGCATATATGTGTATAGGATATATATATATATACATATGATTGTTATAATCATATAATAAAAATATATTTTTTTGACTCGACCGGACTTGCGACCGACCTTGCAAGTCCGGTCCATTCCAGTAGCTACAAGTACGGGAAATTTTCTGGCTCGAACGAACTTGCAAGTCCGGTCGCAAGTTCGGTCCATTCCAGTAGCTCGCATTACAGGAATTTTTTTGGCCGACCGAACTTGCAAGTCCGGTCGCAAGTTCGGTCCATTCCAGTAGGTTTCTGACGGGAGAATTTTTCTGGTCCGACCGAACTTGCATGTCCGGTCGCAAGTCCGGTCGATTCCAGAAGGTTTCCCGTCTTTGTAAATCTGGACTCGACCGACTTGCAAGTCCGGTCGCAAGTCCGGTCCGGCCCAGTACTTCAGTTTTAAATTCTGTTTTCAGCTCTATACTTTGCCCATTGTTTCCCAATCTTCCTACATGTAATCCCATGTTTTTAACACTACTTAGGCCCTCCAAATTGCCTTGATTCATCCACCAAATCCCTCACTAAATCCATCAAATAACTTACACAATTCCCTCACTTCTTTTCCAATACTTGTAACAGTTTTTGTTACCCTTATGCTACAGATTTTACAATTCAACTCTCCCATCCAATACTTTCTCAACCAAGCCATTCCTAGCATTCTAAATACCTCTCGTTACCATACCAATTCATTTCCAGCCATTGCACTACCTATACCCAAGTTCCAACACTCATCTTACCAAGATCCTGCACATTAATTCTCCTAGCTTCTCCAATGTGTTCTTATACACTTTGCTACAGATTTTACACTCCTTATTCTCATACTACAATTACCATTCCAAGGTCATTAAACATCTCTACTATCCTCAATACATACCTTGGTTCTCCCATTCACCAGTCATTCCATAATGCACAATTCCTACCAAAAATTTGCCATAACTCATCTCTTTCCTTACTTATCCACAAACATCCTTTCTCATCAAGGTCATCCCTATTCTAGCCAAACCACAAGGGTTCTACCAGCACACATTGAGCAATCTTAATACATCAATACCCATCAATCACAATACTAATACACATACTCATTTCACTTGGCTCCAAAAGCTTCAATTCAAAATACTTGCACTAAATCCTCAAACTTCACAATTCTCATACTAGTACAAGGTTTGGGTTCTTAAATATTTTGCCCATTCCCATTACTCTAATGCAATAGAATTTACATTAGGAAGGAGCTCTTACCTTGAGCTTATACTTCCTTCTTTTCTTTTCCATTTCTCCTCTTGCTCTCGTTCTTGTTCAAATCGGTTTTATGGGGAATGGAGTTGCCAAACTCCATTCCCATCACCCAAGCACACAAAGACAAGCAAGATTAATCTACTAACCCTCATATTAACACTAATTCATTGAAGTGTTTAAAATTCAAGTTCTATGGTTTACTTTGGAGTGCTTAGGAGGGGTTTTAGCCCTTGGTTCAAGAAGTGTTCTCACCACCATTGGAGGGTTGAAGCAAAGCTCCAAAACAAGAGGAAAAACAAGGTAAGAAAGAGAGACAAAAATCGGCCATACCAAGAGATGGAGAAAAATGAGGTCTTTCATGGAGATTTTTACCTTGTGGGAAAGAGGGACTCCAAGCTTCACAATGGTGTGCTTTTCTTTCAAATGGGGAAAACCCATGGGATGAAACTCATCCTTTTCGAATTTTGAAAAGATAAAAATGTAGAGGAGGATGAGGGGATTACAAATATGTAATTTATTTTACATTTGGAGCTCAAATGGAGCCTAGGAGTTGAGGAAGAATGAAGAGAAGCCATGGAAGGTGTGGAGCTTCTCAAAATCGCCAGCTCAAGGGGGAGAGAGAAATCGATGGGGAAGGAGAAGGAGAGGAAAGAGAAGGAAAGAAAGAGAAATGAGAGAGGAGAGAGAGGGTGGGTTGCTTTTGTCCTTTTATTTACTTTTGCTTTTTGACTCATTTTTATTTAGCTCTGTGTGTGTGTGAGAGGGGTTTATTTACCTCCTGTTAAAACCGGCCCCCACCGTAATACTAGCTGGAGCATTTTTCGTCTTTTACAGAAAACACTCGTTATTTTACCCAGTTTGTACTATTCACTAACCGGGCCGTTTTCCGGAATTTTCTCGTTTCTTTATTTTTTATTGGCTATTAAGCTTCCATAAATGCTTAATAATTATTATTCAATGATTTATAATTTTTACGGGTCTGTTTGACCACTTAAAGTCACGTTTTCGGGTTTCCTCGAAAAACGTGCGCTAAAGCTCTTTAGCGTTTAATACATTTCTTGGATCGTTTTCTTCGGGAATCATTCCCATATACTAATTAGGCATGAATAAGCCTTAGGAATCCTACGATACTATAACCGAGGTCTCGTACCTCCTATGGTTATTTAACGCTCATTTAGCGTTTTTCGCTTTTTAAGCGTTTCTTCATTTCTTTTGGATTTATTTCTTTACCAAAAATTACATAGGCACTATTAGGCCCTTAAATACTACATTAGAATAATATAATTACCATATTTAAGTCAGGGGTATTTCAAGTACATGCAAGAGATTAAGGCAGAAGCTTATTGATGGCACATTCGAGAGTCAGAAGTACGACTTTCGACTTCACGATGATGACCTGATTAGGCTGAATGGCCGACTGTGTATTCCGAGGAGTAGCGCCAACCAGAAGGGCGCGCATACTGAGTGAATCCCACTGTTCTACACTTCGATTCACCCCAGAGCTTCAAAGATGTATAAGGGTATGAAAACAGTATTTTTGGTAGACTGGAATGAAAAAGGATGTGAATGACTATGTTGTTAGGTGCCTTACTTGTCAGAAGGTCAAGTTTGAGCACCGATGGCCTGGTGGTATGGTGCAGCCAATGCCAGTGCCAGAGTGGAAGTTCCATGACATTTCCATGGATTCGTAGTAGGGCTTCGCCTACAAGGGGAGGTCTGAACATGATATGGGTCGTTGTTGACCGACTGACCAGGTGGCCAATTCATACCGATGAAGGACACTTGGAAAGTGGCTAAGCTAGCAGAGCTCTTCGACCGAGAGATTGTACGGCATCATGGGGTACCGAAGACTATTGTGTCTGATAGGGATACCAGGTTCCTCTTGAGAGGTATGGAAATCTACACGTGAAGTGCTTGGTACCGAGCTGAAGCTGAGTACAGCGTTTCACCCTCAGACTGATGGTCAGAGGTGAGCGCATCATCCAGACGCTTGAAGATATGTTACGTGCATGCGCACTTGACTTTAGACAAGCTGAATTGATAAGTGCATTTGATCGAAGTTTAGCTACAACAACAGTTACCATGTTCGATCAAGATGTCTCTCGTCCAGGCTTTGTACGGTGGACCATGCCTGCACACTTTATGCTGGGATGAGTTGAGTGAGGTGGTCATTATAGGACCCGAATATCTGGAGCAAGTACAAGCAGAAGTATGCCAGATACGAGCTAACATGAAGGCAACTCAAGATAGGCAGAAATCGTATGCCGATGTGCGCCGACGTGACCCGGAGTTCGCTGTGGGCGACCAGGTATTTCTTAGAGTTTCCTCCATGAAGGGTGTGTTTCGTTTTGGCAAAAAAGGCAAGTTGAGCCCAAAATATGTGGGGCCTTATGTTGTGACGGAGCGGATAGGCCCGGTAGCTTACAGGCTTGATCTGCCTGCCGAGCTGGGCAAGGTACATGATGTATTTCATGTATCATAGTTGAAGAAATATATGTCTCATCTGTCTCATTTACTTCAGCCCGAAAGGCTAACGTTAGAGCCGACCATGCGATCAGTGGAGACTCCCGTACGGATTCTGGATACTAAGACTCGAGATACTCGCCATAAGTATGTTCGACTGGTGAAGGTCCTCTGGTCTAACCATGAAATCAAGGAGGACACTTGGGAGCTGGAAGATAGAATGAGGGTGAAGTACCCGTCATTGTTTACTCACTAGTTTTCGTATGTATAGGGTACGGGCGTACCCCTTTTAAGGGGGTAGAGCCGTTCCGCTTATGTATGTACGACCTGTATTGAAATACATTGTCTATGTTGTTATGTTACAAACCATTGAGTCTGAATGTTGTTATATTACCCGGACCTTGAGTTTGAGGGTTGTATGTAATGTATCTTTGTTATGGAAGTGTTGTTTTACGAGTAATCCCCGTGTTCTAATTTAAATGATGCGTGGGAAGTGTGAACTTTGGGGACAAAGTTCTTTTAAGGGGGGTAGATTGAAATAACCCAAACCTTGATATGTTGTTAAATATTAAACTATGGTATATTAAGGCTAAAAGATGCCTTAGAAACATTAGTGAACAATTTAAACCATAGAAAACACAATAAAGTACCTTAAAGGCAAATAGAGCAAAACATGCTCTAAGCTTGGGATAATCTTGGATAAGACTCAAAGAGCTTACCAAGACTTTATTAACATGCTAATGGACATGTTAAACCAATTACTAAAGAAAACCATGCTTGAAAACAAGTTAAAACACAAAATGTGCTTTAATGAGTCTTAAAGCACATGTTTGAAAAATTGTCTTGGAAATGGTTTTTGAGTGGCTAAATGCCCATCATTACTCTTTAATCAACATGTGTACTACTTAGTATCACATTAGGAAGTCTAAATCAATGGGAAATAAAAAATTTCACAAATATGTGCATTAATTTGTGAATAGTGCTCAAATAGTGCTAGTTTAAGTCATAAGTCAACATAAGCTAATTAAATGGTCAAAAAAGCCATAACATATCCCAAGGAGGATAAGGGGGCTGGTTTTAAGTGTGAGTCACCACACTTAGCTAGTTTTAAGGAAGAAGAAAGAATAAATAAGTGAGTTAACTATTTGCTTTATGCATAAATATCTTCCAAATTAAAACCTCTTACCTCATTCTCTTCTTTTCCCTCTTGTTTCCCACCGTCTCCAACCTTCATCCTCCCTTTCCATAGGTTTTGCTACAGCACCATCACCATTCTCCATCTTTAAATCCTTGTAACTCCTAGCTCCACACTCCAAATTCAATTTCAAGACCACCATTCTTCTAGTTAGACGAAGCTCTACAATCTTCTCTTTTCAAACCTTCAAGAGCTCCATTTCGGTGCCATGAAGATTCACCATAGAAGGAGCAAGAACTCTTCTTTTCACACCTTGTTACTCTCTTTGCTTCAAGGTAAGGAAAACCCAAGAAAAATTACATTTCCTCTCATTTTTGTCTATGACCGAGAATCACCTCTTGATGGTGCTTTCTCTTGCTCTTTTCTTAGGTTGATTCAAACTTCAAAGGACTAGGAGGAGTCCTCTCTGCTACTTAATCCAACTCTCATTCAATTCTAAGGTAAATTTCCATTTTAGTGTTTAAAACACTTATGTAAACCTAGGGTTTATTCATGAGTTTGAGTATAGAACTTAGTGCTCATTACCCTTATATGTGTGTTGGTTAGAAGATTGACAAGTGATCAAGTTCCTTGCTGATTTTCAAGCCAAGAAAACAAGAAAGAAATCTTGAAGAAAAGAGGTAAATAACCTAACTTAATGTAGTTTTGTGCCTTAGGAAATTGAGCTATATTTGCTTAATAAACTACCTAAGGAGCCAATGGGAAAATGAGTTAATAAATACCCACAATGAGGTTATTAAGGGCATATGTAATGTTGTGTGTATTGGCAGGTCAAAGGCATTTAATATGTGGAAATTTAGTGTTTAAGATTAATGCAATTTAAGGGCCTAAGTGCCAAGCAATTTAAGTTTATGCACTATATTGTGATGTAGTGTAGTTTAAGGTTTAGTTGTGTGTAAAGAACATTTCTTGTGTGGATGTTCTTGATTGTTTAAAGGTGAAAAAACTATGTGTATTGGTGTAAGAAAGTGTTAGTGAACTATGTCAAAACTTGGTGAGTGAATAAGGAATTTTAGGTGTTTAAATGGAATTGGTGACCTAGGTTGTACTAGGAATCGTCAAGGGTTGATTTGGTGAAATAAAGGGAAATTAAGATATTCTTAAGTATTAGAATGACTTAGCCATTGTTCATGGAAGTTTAGAGACCAAAGGGTGATTTTGGATACATCAAAGTCGTAGTGGGAGTGTGGTTAGGTGAATACCCCAAACCTAAGTATGCTAAGTAAACATCAATTTATGATGTAGTAAGGCTAAAATATGCCTTAGAAAGATTGGTAGACAATTTAAACCAAGGAAAACACAAGAAAACGCCTTAAGGGAAATTTGGGCAAAAACGTGCTCTAAGCTTGGAGTGACTTTGATTAGCACCCAAATACCATTATAAGACTTTAGTAATATGCTAATGAACATTTTAAATCAATTAGCAAAGAAAACCAAGCTCAAAAACAAGCTTAAACACAAAATGTGCTTTAAGACTTCTTAAAGCACCTTTTGAGAAATTGTCTTAGAAATGGGTTTTGAGTGGCTAAGTACCTATGATTACATCTTAATCAACATGTGTACTAATTAGTATCACATTAGGAAGTCTAAATCAATGGGAAACCAAAATTTTCACGAATTTGGGCTCTAATTTGTGAATAGTGCCAAATAGTGCCTAGTAGTAGTTTTAATAAAACTTAGTTTAGTTAATTGGTCAATAAAGGCCAAACATGCCCTTATTTAACAAGGGGGCCGATTTTTGAGAGTGGTGAGTCACCACATGAGTCATCCAACTTAAGAAAAGAAGAGGGAAATAAGTAAAGTTACTATTTACTTTTATAAAGCAAATATCTTATATTAGCCTACCTTTCTTCTTCTCTCTTCATTTCTCTTCTTCCCACGGTTTCTTCTTCTCTTCTCTTGAAAACCGAGAGAGCTCCATCCATGGGTGCTCCACCTTCAATTGCTCACCAAGTGTTCATCTTTGCTCCAAATCAAAAAACCAAGTATAGATTTCTCTTAGTTAGGCCAAGACCTATCTTCCTAACTTCTCAAATCCTTCAAAGCTCAAATTTGGTGCCATGAGAAAACTCCATTGGTGGAGGAAAATCAAGTTTGAAGAGCCCATTTGGTTCCCCATTCATTCAAGGTGAGGAAAATGTAAGAAAAACCATGTTTCCACCACTTCTTCTACATGGCCGAAAATTTACTACTCATGGGGCTTTGTTTTTGTGCCTTGTTCTAGCTTGTTTTATTCACCAAGGACTAGTGGAGGTCCTCTTTCATTCAATGCCCAAGTCTACTTTGAGACTTCAAAGGTTATCATCCACTTTTAAACCTTAGAACACATTTTTAACCTAGGGTTTACTCCTTAAGGTTAGTGTATTGTTTAGTACTCATGTGAGTCATTGATTATTGGTTAGAACATTGGCAAAGGAAGTTTAAGTGGTGGCCGATATTCATTCAAGAAGAAGGTCTAAGGAGGAATATAAGATAAGCTTGATAAAACAAGGTAAAATGCTTACCTAATGGTGGTTTAACTTTAAGGGATGAGTTTTAGATAAGTGCCAATGTGGCTTAGAGCTTACATTATGCAATGGGTTATATAACCTAGGAAAAAACAATTTGAACAAGCTTATGAACTTGTGACTAAGGAGCCAATGAGAATGAGTTAGTAATATAAGTTTAAGATGAGTTTTAAGAGCACTATAACTATTGTGAGATTAATGGGTGTATTTGCAGGTTGAAAGCTTTTATATGTGGGAAATTCAGTGTTTAAGTTTAAGTCATTTAAGGGCCTAAGAGCCATGTCATTTAAGAGCCTTAGTGCTATGCAATTTAAGATTTATTGCACTATATTGAGTTTGTTGTGAATGGTTGATTTGGGTGAGAAAACAAGATGAGAAAGGACTTGATGTGTGTGAGTTGGTTGAATGAGGAAAACAATGCATTTGGGCATGATAAAATACTAGAGAAGCTATGGCGAAATTTGAATAGAAAACAAGGTGTTTAAGTGGTGGTGGTGAGTTAATATGCCCTAGGGTTTACTAGGGAGCATGAAGGGGAATTCGAGTGGAAATGAGTTAACTAAGTAGTTCTTGAGGTTTAGGATGACCTAGAGTTGTCTAGGAAACATTAGAGTTTAGATGGGTGTATTGAACACACCAAAGTCATGGTAAGAGGAATGGTGAGACTTGTGCATGAATTTGAAGGAGAAGGTGTATAATGCTTAAGATGATTTAGGTATGAACTAGGGAATATAACCGTGAGAATTTGGGGCTTGTGTGTAAGTGAAGAGGATACTAGTGGTGGAACAATAAGGTTTTAGTTAGATGGTAATGAGTGGACTTAGGTGATGGGAGTGAAGATTGAAGGAGAATGTTGTCGATTGTCTAGGAAATTGACTAGAAACGTATAAGAGTGTATGATCATGAGAATGGTGAGTAAGTTGCACAAAAGAGGTGGAAATGTCTAAGGAGGGTGTTGCATGGTCAAGGTAAATGAAGAACAATGGCAAGGTGTTAAGGTAATGGAAAGAAATGTATAAGTAATCTCAAGAGTTTAGGAGTGATAAGTAACAAATGTAAAGAAGAGAAATTGTGCATGGACATGCAAGATGACCTTGGAGGGTTTAACAAGCAAAGATGGAAGGTAATGATGTTAAGGAGGAGTTATATGGGTTGAAAAGAAACACTTTGGTTAGTGAAAGTTTTAAACAAAATGTACATGTTGGAATATAAGGAATTAATTAACAAGTGTTAGGAATTTCTTGCAAGAATTAAGCTAAAGATTGGAATGATCTTGGAGGTTATTTTAATGAGTTTGGAGGATGATTAAGGCGGGTTAAAAGGGGCTAAATGATGTTAGAACACATTGGGAGGCTTTAGGAGAAGTTTGGTGAAGATTTAACAATTTTTGGACTTGTTCTGGTGGCGTCCGACCCAGGGGTCCGACCCAAGTTTGGGTCGGACGGACCTCTGTTAAGCCACCGTAAATGTTCTGGAATGGTCCGACCCAGTTGGTTGGGTCAGACGGTGGGTCGGACGGAGGAGTTTAAAAGATGGGAAGATTTCTGGAATGGTCCGACCCAGTTGGTTGGGTCGGACATGGGTGGACAAGTGGAGATTTTCAAACCCAAAAGTTTCTGGAAAGGTCCGACCCAGTTGGTGGGTCAGACGGTGGGTCGAACGACCCTTAAGACTTAAAAAAAAAGAAACCTAAGAGAGTTGTGGTAATGAGGGTACCCCATTAAGGAGCCAATGATTTCTAGAGGTATAAAGACCTAAGGGATTAAGTTAAGTGTAAGCTTAAAAGTTTAAGGTTAAGTTTGTAAGATTAAGTTGTAAGACTTAAGAGGTGTTAGGTGGGGATCATTAAGGGTTAAGTAAGTTAAGTAAGATAAGTAAGTTGAATTGAGTTAAGTGATTAACAACCTAAACCTGGATGAATGTTTTAGGACTTGGAAATTGGACCCCGGAAGAGATTAAGCAACCGAACAACCAACGGTGAACGGTACAGTTCTTCTTGTGACCTGCTTGCTAACCAGGTGTCCCTCGGCTTGTGCTATTTGTTTTGTGTGCTCACTAAACAAGATAAAGCATGCAACAGGAACATTATGTTTATTGTATTGTTGTGTGATGTTTGAAAACTAACACAACTTACTGTGAGAACTTACTAACCAACGTTTAGTAAGGAATTGAGTGAGACTAAGGAACGCTCCCTAATATTAGTTGTTGTAAACCGAAAGAGGTTAACCAACAAACATTGTCTTGAGACTTCTACTAACTGGAACTTAAGGGGGGAGTGAGGAACCCGGGACTGACTCCGGTCATGCATGCTAAGGAAAGGGGGTCGGTATCTATAGCAGATTCGACTTCCGCTTAAGGACTTGTCTTCGGACTTGTTGCCTAGGGTCGGTTGCCGGCTCAGCTACGTTGGACACACAGTCCAAGGTGGGTGGCATTAAGATGGTGCGGTAGGATCACCTAAATCCTAAATTATAAGATAAGTTGTTATTCAACAATGGAGTTAATAGCTCATTGGCTAGGGTTGCTTTTGACCAGACAAAAATAAACATTAAGATAAGATACAATCATTTCTAATTGAAGAGTGGTTTGTATTCTAAGATTAAGATAAGGTTGAGATAAGTTACAACCATTCCTTTTTAAAGGATGGTTTGTATCATAAGACTGAGATAAGCTACATCCATTCCTTTTTAAAGGATGGTTGTTTTCTAAGGCTAAGATAAGACTAAGATTGAGGTAAGATAAGGATGGACTAAGATTAAGAGGGAACATTACTTAAGGAGTTAAATAATTAACTCTCTAATTAAGGGAACGCATCTGAGTCGTTCAATTGTTTGAACTTTGATTGTTCATATTTGGATTGTTGTTTACAGCATTTACTATTATGTTGTGCATCTAATCAACCTCCATGCTATCGACAATTAGTCGTCGTAGCCACGTTAGCTTGGGGGCCATGAGAGGATCGTACTAGAATTCATGCTGACCCCCTTTGGGGGGTTTTTACTACACAGGTAAACGTCAGGAGGCGGCCGTCACGAGAGAAAGATGGGGTACAAGTGTTATGGGTTAAGTGTGGCCTATGAGTTGTGCATGTACACTCGTTTGAATTTTGAGTTAGTGAGATGTATAGGATGTGAGGGGATTGTAGAAGGTTATGTATTGGTTAAGGTTTGTTGTACTAATGTTCGGTATATTCTGTAGTCAGACCGTGGCAAGGTCCTGGAATGTATTTAAATCCGCTGCAGAGTTTATATATATGATGATAAGTTTGCGATAACCATGGTTGGACCGAGTTGGGGTGTTACAAAAAGTGGTATCAGAGCGTAGTTACGCTCTGAAGACAAGAATTACCGAACTTAGGAGAATATTGAGGTTGAGATTGAGTTATGGGTTAAGGGTTGAGAGATAGAGTGAGAGGTGCGTTAGTCAGGACTTCCGGTGTTTACCGGATATCCATAGTACCTAGACCGCCCTCCACATCCCTAACCCTGAATATGTGGAACAAACGCCAGAGCGAGAAGAAAGCCTTCTCTTACTCAGGGAAACCCGATCTGGCAGTTAGCTAACAGTAAGCAATACGAGAAACATCTTGTTGCACAACAGTTACAGAGAACTTGGAGGTTTTTAATGGAGCGCAACAGAGAAACAGGCGCTACCTATGGAATTCTGTCAATAAGGGAACGGTAATTACCGGCAACATGGGTCGACATGCTACGCAGTCGAAATAACCCGCAATACCAATGATAAGGAAAGCACTACGGGTGCAATAGAAAGGAAAATGGAGGCGACATGAGTACCGGACAGTGGTCCGAAGGAGCATAACAGTAGGATAATACAAAGCATGAGGATTGAGATTACTGGAAAGTCCAGTTAGAAACGGGAACTCCAAACCCCATACAATGAGGAAGGTTACAAAACCTGGCCAACATAACGCGGACGACGGTAGAAACTCATACAAATTGTATACCGAAATAGGACTACGATGTAGTGCCTAAAGGAGAATCATTACTTAGTAACCCAAACAAAATGTGTGGAGACAGGAGCGAGGATTAAGACATAAGAAGATATTAAGGGGTTCCCTCAGGAAGAGGAACGCCCTGATAAATGACAGTGCTGTCAAACAACAAGGAAACTGCGGATGGTCAGTTATCCAAAATAAGAGATTATCGAAGGAGTCCCGAGGACTACCATTACATGGAAATTAGAAGGAAGTATCACTACCAATGTACCTTGTACCAATAGCCCATCCTGCATGGCGCACTTGCCATAGCAAGTGCTACCACGGTTAAGCTACACGGAAAGCCATCATGGCAAGATAGGAGAACGCTACAGTAGTACACATATTAATAAGTGCGGTAAGAACACCAAACCTGGGTCTCAAAGAGGAACCTAGGAGATCGCTCAGTAATGCGAGCAAAACACTACGTAAGTAACAACATACATGGAATGTATCAAGGGATACAATAAAGGCAGTCGACCGAACAACTTCCAACAAGGATGGGATAAGACTCCCAGATTGATCACTAAGAATACCAGTAATGAGCATTCTTCAATGAAGATGTTGGTGAACCCCGGAAACAGGGATGAAAGGAATAAACTTAAGCAATAACCTACTAAGGATTAAAGATATATAATCCCAATAGAGGGAAGCTCAGAAGATTACCCACACAGAGCGGGCATAGTCGAGCCAAAAACGGATGAATGATAGTTAATACTGTTTGTCTAACTCATTAACACCCAAGTATGATTGATCAACAACAGAAGTTGAACGAAGCGTTGAGATGGAAGTATAAGATGACAGGATGATATCCAACTTGGACACCGTAAGGCAAACGCCTAATACGAACCTAACCTTGATTGCTAAAAGACATAAGTCTAGTAAAATGACAGTATTTTCGAGGACACTAAGTAACCTCAGATCTCCTGAATAAACTTCCATAGCAGGAAGCAGGATGCAGCAACTTACCATGAAACCCGATACTACATTTATTATGTAATCTAGCGGTGGATAGTATTCAAGGAAACAAAAACCTTTAAGAATGACCTACAGGTGAGTGAGAGTACAAGTAATGAACTGAAGTACTAAGCACTAAGAGCCTACGAGCCAAGGATGTTAACCACATCAGAACTCGAAGCGCAGTAAGTTGTAAAAGAGCTGATTCAAGCCATGAATGAACTACAATGTGTAGATGTGAACGATTACAAACCTATAACTTAGATTGGGAAGAATATTACCAAAAAAAGGCACCAATGAGAATAATGGGATAGTACATTGGCAGGGGCGGAGAACGAACCATGCCTTTTAGGGTGGGGATACCTCTCCTTGTTGTGAGGCCAAGAGTGGGAATAGACCCCTCAAAAAGGGCTTCACTTCTTAGAGATATAGTATGCTTTTGTTAGAGAATGGGAAACTGTAAACTTTGAGATTATCTTGGAACATATCAGATACACTTGAGTAACAAGGAAGGTTGCAGAGATAGATCCCATATCCTACACCCAGGATGTAAGAATTAGTGATCGTGAGAGATAAACATTGAGAGTGCACATTACGGCACGTCAAGTGACCAATGCTCAGAAGAGCTCGTGATTCAGTGGATGACTTCTTCAGTAACCGGTAGAATTACATGGTAGATAACATCACTAAGGATGAACGAAAGCGAGAGAAAGTAGCCTACTTTCGAATCTGAGATTGGAGCAGAACACCTTCGTATTAAGAGTCAACTATTTTACAGCACGGTAACACAACCGCCATACACCGGAATGAGAGAACTCCTAGTGTGTTTACACCAAGAAGGGATTGAGTATAAGGTAAGACATTAGAATAAGTGAATAAGAGTTGCACCATCAATGGGCAACATGGTAAGGGCCAACTACCATGGTAGTAGTGGTCGTGAGTACAATAGTTATATAAGGGGATAAGTCGTGGTGCGCGGTAAAGCGACCGTTAGGTATGAGCCGTCAAATATTGACACAGAGGTAATGAGATTTATGAGTTAAGACCAATATAAGTAAGGAAATAAGATGGTAGACGAACTGAGCATTGATGCCAGTAGTCTGGACCTGGATAGGTAAGATTTCACAGGAAGCACACTACCCATTCCTTGAGGAACTGGAAGTGCATTCCTAGTTGAACAAATATGAGAAAGAAGATAGGAGGCTCTATGGAAAGAGACCTAAGCTACTAAGAAATGGAGTCAATACGGAATACAGAAGGAGCTAGAGCATACCATACCCAAGAACGCAGTAAATGGATTTCCTTTGATTAACTTCAAGAAGAACAATAAATGTTATTATGGAACTGGATGAAAGAGGAGATCGACAACAGAATACTTCATAATTAGCAAAAGCTAAACGTGTGACGGACACTATGAGTTTACTAAAACGAGACGTGGGACGACTGCACCCCATAGGGGCTTGCAGGCCTGACACGCTCATTTATGAGTTAGTTGGGTAAGTAGTAATGTACCAGTAAGGTACCCATGCATGTAGACGTGGTGTAAGGAACACGGGGAAGTAAGTAATCGACTCCGTACCACGGACAACGACGCAAGATCAGACAAGAGCAGCTACTACCACAAACAGTCGAAGAGAAGATTCAGTGAACCAACAACACAAAGGAATCAGAGACAAATAATTAAGGACTATGAAATGCGAAGAGCACGGATTGTTAACTACAGACATTGGACATGTCTTAAGATGTAAGAGATTAAACTGTAAAGCGCAATAAGCAGTAAACAGTAGTTTCAGATTAAGAATCATCCTCAGACCAAAGGTCAGACGAAAAACGAACGATTTAGACACTTGAGAAACACTAAGAGTATGAACATAAGATCTTCAAGGAGAATGGATAGACGAGTTACAACTCATTAAGGCCGTGTATATAAAAAGATAACACATGTCCACTAGAGAGACCAATATTTCTAAACTGTAAGGAGGCAGAAGGATATACAATACTATAAAAAAAAGATAAGTGAGGCAGGTTAAGCCTAAGACCATCAGAGTTGTGCAGCGGAAGGAAGTAGAGATCAGTACCCTTGAGGTTAGACCAAACTAAGATCAGAATATGGTATAAGTACCGTTAAGAATCCTCGATGCAGAGACTAAGTCAATAGCATAGTTATGACCCTCTGATCAAATTATAAGTGAGATAGACGACATGAAAGCTAGAACGCTTGGTAGAGTTAGACATCTTGAACTTATGTTCAAGGATCATATATGTTGATTACGTGGGCGTAATCCATTTTAAGGGGGGTAGAGTGAAAACCGCTTAGCGTATGTTTGTGTACTTAGTACATAAACTACCGTGTGCATAGCAAAAGAATTTGAGAATACGTTTTACATAAACATTTGAGATAAATCATGGTTATTGCACACAGAAGATGCGGAATACTATACATATTAAATACCTATCTGTTAACTCCGGTATGAGTACAAGTTAAGAGGATTAAGGACACGTAAGAAATAAGGAATATATGAGATATGAGTCGATATAAGACTATGTGTGAGATAAGAATAAGATAACATTATGAGATACATTTGATATGATATGAGGAAGAAGATAGTAATGCTATGAGATATAAGATGGTGAGAAATGGTATGAGACTGATATAGAACTTTAGTAGGAATTTAAGTCTTGAGGTAATTACTAAGAGATGAATCGGGAATGTTTGATGGACTGAGTCCACACCTTGGAGATGTAATGATTACGACTAGAATCACTAAAAAATAGAAAATTGGACATGAGAAATTATGTGGATGTTGAAAATGATGTGGGAGGTGGAACTTGATTTTCTAGGGATCACGGGAAACCAAACACAAATTGGGGTGGTGGAAGGATAGTTCTACACTGATGCTGATCACATCAGGTTAGATGATTCCTGAAACTCCCTACTAGTGGTCACAGTTAAAATCACGCTAAGGATAGAGGCGTTAGTATAAAACGAAATTGGAGTTGCTTGTATTTTAATTAGAGGAATTATGCCTCACATGACCGCGTAAAAAGGATTACCTTTTTACTGAGTCTCGCCCATGAAGTCGAGGACGCAAGAGCCTTTGTCTTCGGAACGGGTACATGGGGAGAGCAGAGTGTTTTGTATTCTGGCCCATGGTGATGAGGACTAATGAGCCATTGTTACGGACTGGTTACATGGGTGAATACGTTGGAAATTATGTGAATGTTTAATCATCAAAAGGAACAAAGGGAAGTTTGAGTGCTATACATGCGTAAGCATGTTGTGTGATATTTATAGTATAAGCATATGGTGGACCTAAGGATTCAATGAGTTTAAGTATACATAAGTATGATCTGAATGATCTATGGAATGAGTTAAGACATGTATTCTGTTAAGATAAGATGCATGGGAACTTTGGGGACAAAGTTCTTTTAAGGGGGGTAGATTACATACCCCAAACCTAAGTATGCTAAGTAAACATCAATTTATGATGTATTAAGGCTAAAATATGCCTTATAAAGATTGGTAGACAATTAAACCAAGGAAAACACAAGAACGCCTTAAGGGCAATTTAGGCAAAAACATGCTCTAAGCTTGGAGTGACTTTTATTAGCACCCAAATACCATTATAAGACTTTAGTAATATGCTAATGAACATTTTAAATCAATTAGCAAAGAAAACCAAGCTCAAAAACAAGCTTAAACACAAAATGTGCTTTAAGACTTCTAAAAGCACCTTTTTGAGAATTGTCTTAGAAATGGGTTTTGAGTGGCTAAGTGCCTATGATTACATCTTAATCAACATGTGTACTAATTAGTATCACATTAGGAAGTCTAAATCAATGGGAAACCAAAATTTTCACGATTTGGCTCTAATTTGTGAATAGTGCCAAATAGTGCCTAGTTTAGTTAATTGGTCAATAAAGGCCAAACATGCCCTTATTTAACAAGGGGGCCGATTTTTGAGAGTGGTGAGTCACCACATGAGTCATCCAACTTAAGAAAAAAGAGGGAAATAAGTAAACTTACTATTTGCTTTTATAAAGCAAATATCTTATATTAGCCTACCTTTCTTCTTCTCTCTCTTCATTTCTCTTCTTCCCACGGTTTCTTATTCTCTTCTCTTGCTCCAAAACCGAGAGAGCTCCATCCATGGGTGCTCCACCTTCAATTGCTCACCAAGTGTTCATCTTTGCTCCAAATCAAAACCAAGTATAGATTTCTCTTAGTTAGGCCAAGACCTATCTTCCTATCTTCTCAAATCCTTCAAAGCTCAAGTTTGGTGCCATGAGAAAACTCCATTGATGGAGGAAAATCAAGTTTGAAGAGCCCATTTGGTTCTCCATTCATTCAAGTGAGGAAAATGTAAGAAAAAACCATGTTTCCACCACTTCTTCTACATGGCCGAAAATTTACTACTCATGGGGCTTTGTTTTTGTGCCTTGTTCTAGCTTGTTTTATTCACCAAGGACTAGTGGAGGTCCTCTTTCATTCAATGCCCAAGTCTACTTTGAGACTTCAAAGGTAATCATCCACTTTTAAACCTTAGAACACATTTTAACCTAGGGTTTACTCCTTAAGGTTAGTGTATTGTTTAGTACTCATGTGAGTCATTGATTATTGGTTAGAACATTGGCAAAGGAAGTTTAAGTGGTGGCCGATATTCATTCAAGAAGAAGGTCTAAGGAGGAAGATAAGATACGCTTAAGAAAACAAGGTAAAATGCTTACCTAATGGTGGTTTAAGTTTAAGGGATGAGTTTTAGATAAGTGCTAATGTGGCTTAGAGCTTACATTATGCAATGGGTTATATAACCTAGGAAAAACAATTTGAACAAGCTTATGAACTTGTGTTAAGGAGCCAATGAGAATGAGTTAGTAATATAAGTTTAAGATGAGTTTTAAGAGCACTATAACTACTATGAGATTGATGGGTGTATTTGCAGGTTGAAAGCTTTATATGTGGGAAATTCAGTGTTTGAGTTAAAGTCATTTAAGGGCCTAAGAGCCATGTCATTTAAGAGCCTTAGTGCTATGCAATTTAAGATTTATTGCAGTATATTGAGTTTGTTGTGAATGAGTTGATTTGGGTGAGAAAATAAGATGAGAAAGGACTTGATGTGTGTGAGTTGGTTGAATGAGGAAAACAATGCATTTGGGCATGATAAAATACTAGAGAAGCTATGGCGAAATTTGAATAGAAAACAAGGTGTTTAAGTGGTGGTGGTGAGTTAACATGCCCTAGGGTTTACTAGGGAGCATGAAGGGGAAATTGAGTGGAAATGAGTTAACTAAGTGGTTCTTGAGGTTTAGGATGACCTAGAGTTGTCTAGGAGGAATTAGAGTTTAGATGGGTGTATTGAACACACCAAAGTCATGGTAAGAGGAATGGTGAGACTTGTGCATGAATTTGAAGGAGAAGGTGTATAATGCTTAAGATGATTTAGGTATGAGCTAGGGAATATAACCGCGAGAATTTTGGGAAGCTTGTGTAAGTGAAGAGGATACTAGTGGTGGAACAATAAGGTTTTAGTTAGATGGTAATGAGTGGACTTAGGTGATGGGAGTGAAGATTGAAGGAGAATGTTGTCGATTGTCTAGGAAATTGACTAGAAACGTAAGAGTGTATGATCATGAGAATGGTGTGTAAGTTGCACAAAAGAGGTGGAAATGTCTAAGGAGGGTGCTGCATGGTCAAGGTAAATGAAGAACAATGGCAAGGTGTTAAGGTAATGGAAAGAAATGTATAAGTAAGCTCAAGAGTTTAGGAGTGATAAGTAACAAATGAAAAGAAGAGAAATTGTGCATGGACATGCAAGATGACCTTGGAAGGTTTAACAAGCAAAGATGGAAGGTAATGATGTTAAGGAGGAGTTATATGGGTTGAAAAGAAACACTTTGGTTAGTGAAAGTTTTAGATAAAATGTACATGTTGGAATATAAGGAATTAATTAACAAGTGTTAGGAATTTCTTGCAAGAATTGAGCTAAAGGTTGGAATGATCTTGGAGGTTATTTTAATGAATTTGGAGGATGATTTAAGGCGGGTTAAAGGGGCTAAATGATGTTAGAACACATTGGGAGGCTTTAGGAGAAGTTTGGTGAAGATTTAACAATTTTTGGACTTGTTCTGGCGGCGTCCGACCCAGGGGTCCAACCCAAGTTTGGGTCGGATGGACCTCTGTTAAGCCACTGTAAATGTTCTGGAATGGTCCGACCCAGTTGGTTGGGTCGGACGGTGGGTCGGACGGAGGAGTTTTAAAAGACGGGAGGATTTCTGAAATGGTCTGACCCAGTTGGTTGGGTCGGACATGGGTTGGACAAGTGGAGATTTTCAAACCCGAAAGTTTCTGGAAGGGTCCGACCCAGTTGGTGGGTCGGACGGTGGGTCGAACGACCCTTAAGACTTAAAAAAAAACCCTAAGAGAGTTTAGTGGTATTGAGGGTACCCCATTAAGGAGCCAATGATTACTAGAGGTATAAAGACCTAAGGGATTAAGTTAAGTGTAAGCTTAAAAGTTTGAGGTTAAGTTTGTAAGATTAAGTTGTAAGACTTAAGAGGTGTTAGGTGGGGATCATTAAGGGTTAAGTAGGTTAAGTAAGTTAAGTAAGATAAGTAAGTTGAATTGAGTTAAGTGATTAACAACCTAAAACTGGATGAATGTTTTAGGACTTGGAAATTGGACTCCGGAAGAGATTAAGCAACCGAACGACCAACAGTGAACGGTACAGTTCTTCTTGAGACCTGCTTGCTAACCAGGTGTCCCTCGGCTTGTGTGCTATTTGTTTTTGTGTGCTCACTAAACAAGATAAAGCATGCAACCGGAACATTATGTTTATTGTATTGTTGTGTGATGTTTGAAAACTAACACAACTTACTGTGAGAACTTACTAACCAACGTTTAGTAAGGAATTGAGTGAGACTAAGGAACGCTCCCTAATATTAGTTGTTGTAAACTGAAATAGGTTAACCAACAAACATTGTCTTGAGACTTCTACTAACTGGAACTTAAGGGGGGAGTGAGGAACCCGGGACTGACTCCGGTCATGCATGCTAAGGAAAGGGGGTCGGTATCTATAGCAGATTCGACTTCCGCTTAAGGACTTGTCTTCGGACTTGTTGCCTAGGGTCGGTTGCCGGCTCAGCTACGTTGGACACACAGTCCAAGGTGGGTGGCATTAAGATGGTGCGGTAGGATCACCTAAATCCTAAATTATAAGATAAGTTGTTTATTCAACCAATGGAGTTAATATCTCATTGGCTAGGGTTGCTTTTGACCCGACAAAAATAAACATTGAGATAAGATACAATCATTTCTAATTGAAGAGTGGTTTGTATTCTAAGATTAAGATAAGGTTGAGATAAGTTACAACCATTCCTTTTTAAAGGATGGTTTGTATCATAAGACTGAGATAAGCTACATCCATTCCTTTTTAAAGGATGGTTGTTTTTCTAAGGCTAAGATAAGACTAAGATTGAGGTAAGATAAGGATGGACTAAGATTAAGAGGGAACATTACTTAAGGAGTTAAATAATTAACTCTCTAATTAAGGGAACGCATCTGAGTCGTTCAATTGTTTGAACTTTGATTGTTCATATTTGGATTGTTGTTTACAGCATTTACTATTATGTTGTGCATCTAATCAACCTCCATGCTATCGACAATTAGTCGTCGTAGCCACGTTAGCTTGGGGGCCATGAGAGGATCGTACCAGCATTCGTGTTGACCCCCTTTGGGGGCTGTTTTTACTACACAGGTGCACGTCAGGAGGCGGCCGTCACGAGAGAAAGATGGGGTACAAGTGTTATAGGTTAAGTGTGGCCTACGAGTTGTGCATGTACACTCGTATGGAAATTTTGAGTTAGTGAGATGTATAGGATGTGAGGGGATTGTAGAAGGTTATGTATTGGTTAAGGTTTGTAATACTAATGTTCGGTATATTCTATAGTCAGACCGTGGCAAGGTCCTGGAATGTATTTAAATCCGCTGTAGAGTTTATATATGATGATAAGTTTGCGATAACCACGGTTGGACCGAGTTGGGGTGTTACATTAGGACTTATGCAAATTTTGGAAAAAAAAAAAGAGTAAAGTCTTGTAAAGGATTAAGTATGAGCTTGCGGGAAAATCTTATGGAGTTTGTGTAAGGAGATGTTGTTGTGAAATAATGCTTTTGGTGTAGTTGTAGTGGTGGTGAGATAATACTTTGGTTAGTTGAAGCCTTAGGCAAAACTACATGTTGAATGTGTAAGGAAAAATGTAATAAGTGTTAGGTGTTTTGTAGGAAATTGAGTAAGTGATTGACGAGTTTAGAAGTGAGTTACAAAATGCGTTTAGTGGATGATTTATGTAGGTTTAAGAGTGCCTAATGATGTTAGGACCTATTAGGAAACTTGAGGAGAAGTTTGGAGAAGATTAGACAAATTTTGAGAAAGTTTTGCAGTCGACCGACCCAAGGGACCGACCCTGGCTGGGTCGATCGGACTGTAATAAGGCAGCGGGTAAGGTTCTAGAACGGACCGACCCAGAAAGTTTTGGATCGGTCGGTGTGAGCTTGGGTTGGTCGGGTAAAAGATGGTGAACCAGAATGTTTCTGGAATGGACCGACCCAAGGGGTTGGGTCGGTCGGCTCATACTTATAAAAAACAGAAAAGAATTTTGGCTTATGTAGTAAACCCTTGTGGGTATATCGAGGATAATCAAGTGTGAGTTTAAATGTAAAAACATGTTATGTAATCATGTAAAACATTACTAAATTAGAAGTTAAATAAGGCAATTAACCGACGTTATTAATTATTATGTATAAGAGTTGCATTCGGTGGAACTCAAACGCAGCAGGGACCAAGGTATGGTTTTCTTGCAGTCTGTTTGCTACGGTTTATACCAGCTTGTGTGTTTGTTTTTGGTTTTATGAATGTTTATGACTTTATAAGACTTAAATCATGAAATGAGTTTACAGTCATTGTTATTATTGTGGCATGTGTGTACCGGTACCGTCAACCTCAAATATGTACTAACCCGTTAGTTAACCAAACTAGGATACGTAAGAGAGCGGTACTCAGTTTTACGTTTCAACTTAAAACGTTCTAACTACAGCTATGTATGAGTTAGTTGTGGTTTGTGTTAATGAAGCGTATCCCATCTCCCTTGTGTGCCTAACTGGGCCTAAGCACTTACTTGTGATTTATTATGTTAAGTTCTAACAATGGGACTACTAACATAAGTATAACCGGGGGGTGAGGAATCCAGTCGTTCCGGTCACGCGTGTATGTACGGGAGTCGATATCTGAATCAGATTCGACCCTCTTTATGTTATGGTTGCTTTTCCTTCTCGGATTACAATCACCCACAAGCTTAACCAAGGCTTACCTATCTGACTATTGATCGGACCAGGGGGATTATATGTACGGTGTGCTTGGATCACTATATCCGACACATCTTTGGGTTAAATTATTCATTCGACAAACAGAACGGTAACGAGTTATGTAGCAAGCTTAACATGAGAGTGAGACCATTCTCTAGGCTTACCAAGTTGACTAACTAATGTTGGTTCGTTTCCTAAAGTGAAATGTTCTGTTATGTTATGTGTTATTGTCGATTTGCAATGTTTGTTGTTGTGCTTAAGTATGACGATTGTTAAATGAATGCCATGTTATCATGACAATTGGTTGCATGTATCCCGGTAGCCGACGGGCTGTACGTTAATCATACCAGCCATGGGTTGTTGAGCCCCTTTGGGGCACCATATTTCATTTTGCAGGATGAAGATTGAGGAAGCGGAGTGGCTTTAGATCCTAGGTGTAATGAAATACTTTTGTTAGTTTTGGATGTTGGACCTGGGATGCGCCTGTGCTCCCGTGGTGATATATTTTGGTAGTAATGGTTTACAGTGATGGTTTATATATATATATACTCGGTATAGTTGGTTGTAATTTTGGATGTTAGTAACTATGCTTGGGAGTCTGTGCATCAGACCGATACAAATGTATGTATTCAGCCTTGTTAGCCACGTGAGTGGCTAACGACGTGTAACACCGACTCGTTTTAGTTACCGTTTAAGTTAAATTTCCGCTGCAGTTTCGGTTATTGTATAAGTTTGTAGTAGGGGTGTTACAAAAAGTGGTATCAGAGAGAAGTATCGCTCTGATGATCGGAATACCGAGCTTAGGAACATACCGAGTTAGGAAATCTAACCATAGTCATGTGAGTGAACAGTTATAGAAAGGCTAACCACCAACTAAGAGTGGATTTACCTTGTTGTCGAAAAGGCGTTACAACCGTTGGAACCGATAAGTTTGCAAACACAATGCTAATGTATGTTCGTGTGAATTCAGAGGCAGGCCGACCACGGGGAGGAGGCCGCAGGCGCGGTACGGGAGAACTGGGGGATAACCCTACGGCACAAGTGATTGCCGACGTAGTGGCGGCCGCCGTAGCCCAAATGGTGCCTCAGCTTGTCGCTTCTGTTACAACTTTGTTTTGTTCACAACTGTCCACCAAGCATAATCTACATTATGTTTACACTTCTTCCTAGGATCATAAATGAGCCACAGTAGATTAGTAACTCTAGATATCTTCTTCCCGCCCCAGTTCTTAGACTTCAAAATAAACCAGTCAATGACTGATCCACTATCCCCCTCTAGGATGTCTTTAATATTGATTAAGTTACCCCAGTTGTCCTTGACTACAGTAGTGAAAGAAGGAGTGTGATAGGGTGTCTTGATCTCCACAAAAAAAATAGGTAGTAGTGCCCCCTATTCTTCTTCCTATATTACTCTGACATGAATTGAATACCCCAAACCTTGGTATGTTGTGTAAATGTTAAACTATGGTATTTAAAGGCTAAAAAGTGCCTTAGAAACATAAATGAACCATTTAAACCATGGCAAAACACAATAAAACACTAAGACACGGTTTGAGCAAAAACATGCTCTAAGCTTGGAGTGAACTTGGTTAGGACCCAAAGAGCCTACCAAGACTTGATAATATTTAATTATGACTTTATAAGGCTAATTAAGTCCTTAGGAAACTTTGGTAGACAATGAAACCAAAAAAAACACAAATAAATACCTTAAGGTCAATATGGGCTAAAATGTGCTCTAAGCTTGGGATAAATGTGTATAAGACCTAATGGTCATACCTATGCCTTATTTATATGTTAATGAACATATTAAATCAATTACTAAAGAAAACCAAGCTTGAAAACAAGTTAAAACACAAAATGTGCTTTAAGAAGTCTTAAAGCACGTTTTTGAAAAATTGTCTTGTAAATGAGTTTTGAATGGCTAAATGTCCATCATTACTCTTTAATTAACATGTGTACTATATAGTATCACATTTGGGTGGCTATATCAATGGGAAATCAAAAATTTCACTTCTATGTGCCTTGTTTTTGTGAATAGTAACCTTAATAAGCTAGTTTGTAACATATAATGTTATAAGTGAGACAATTGATTAATAAAGTCTAAAATACCCCTAGGTACTATTGGGGGCCGGTTTTTAAGGTGTGGTGACTCACCACCCTTGTTAATTTACTAAGAAAAGAAAGAATGACTAATTAATGTACTATTTGCTTTAAAAGAACAAATATCTTCAAAAAGCAAAGGTTATCTTCATTCTCTCATTCCTTTCTTCATTTCCCACGGTGGCCACCTTCTTCCTCCTTCTCCATCGGTTTCCAACAGAACCATATCATTCTTCATCCTTCTTCACTTGTAACTTATGACTCCATGCTCCGAATTTAATTCCGAGACTACCGTTCTCTTAGTTGGAGCAAGCTCTACAACATTGTCTTTTCAAATCATCAAAACCACCATTTCGGTGCCAAGGAGAACTTCCACGGAAGGAGCTTGAGATATTTTTATACCTTGTTGATCACCTTTGCTTCAAGGTAAGGAAAAACCAAAGAAAACTCCATTTCCTTCATTTTTGGTGTTGACCGAAAATGCACCTTGTAATGGTGTCTTCTCTTGTCTTGTTTTAGCTTCATTTAAATCTTCCAAGGGCTAGGAGGAGTCCTCTCTTGATACTCATTCAAGCTCTCTTTCCATTCAAAGGTAAAACAATTACCTTGATGTGTTAAAACAATATATGTAACTAGGGTTTACAATGAGATGAAGCTTAAAGCTTATATACTCATTTCAATGTTGGTGTATTGTTTAGTAGTTGACAAGGAATGAAATGCCTTACCGGTTTTATGAGGAAACAAGAAAGAAGTTTGGGTGGAAAAGAGGTAAATATACTAACCTAATGTGGTTTAATGCCTTAGGAGGAATGAGCTTATAATGCTTGTTAAAACTACCTAAAGAGCAAATGGTGAATGACTTAGTAAAGTGTTCTCAAGGAGAATAGTAAAAGAACATATGCCATGTTGTGTGTATTTGCAGGTCAAAGGCTTATGTATTGTGGAAATTCAGTGTTTAAGGTTTAAACTATTTAAGGGCCTAAGAGCCATGCTATTTAAGGGCCTAAGTGCCAAGCAAGTTTAATTATGCACTATATTGTGATGTAGTGTAATTTGGTGAAGTTTTGTGAGTGATAGTGTTCTTGATGGATTTGGGTGTTCTTGAGTGTTCAATGGTGAAAACTATGAGCTTTGGAATGATGATGTGCTAAGAGAACTATGGCAAAATTTGTAAAATGTATAAGGAGTTTAAGTGCTTGAATGAACTTGGGTGAACTAGGAATTGTTAGGAAAGGATACATGCTTTGCTAAGGAAGAAAACATGCATTAAGGTGTTCTAAGGTGCTATAAGGATTTAGGCATTGGCTTGGAAGTTCTAGAAATCCAATGAGTGTTTTTAGGATGTATTAAAGTCTTGGAGGAGTTTGTTTAAGGTTTAGGTAATGTTGATGAATAAGGAGAGAATGATGTTTAGGTAAGGTTTTGAGAAAGGAATTCGAGAAGGTGTGAAAAAGAAGATTTGTTTTGTAAGAAATGATGCTTAAGAGATGATGTTATGAAGGTAAAGAAGCATTTTAGTGTAGTGGTCATTTAAGGTGAAACACCACTTAGAAAACCAAAAGGAAATGTTACAAGTGTTAAGAGATTTGATAAGAAGATTGAGTAACAAGTTGGACTATGTTTTAAGGTGAATCAAAGTGATATTCTAGTATTAGAATATGCCAAAGTTCATGTATGAAGCTTGGGTAATTAAAGGATGAAGATAAGAGGTGAAACAAGACTTGGAAAATGAGGTTCTGGCCCGTCCGAACTACCGTCCGAACGTGGACGTTCGGACGTGCCTCTGTGCGCGTGAGTTTTCTGACCTTCGATTGATGTCCGAACTACCGTCCGAACATGGGAAGTTCGGACACACATAATTCATTCTCTGGTTTGGCTTCGAACGGCGTCCGAACTTGGGAAGTCCGGACGCAAGTTCGGACGTCCACCAATTTGCACCCTTAGAGTCTCGAACGGTGTCCGAACTTGAGAAGTCCGGACACAAGTTCGGACAAGGCGCTGTATGGACCAAAAACATTGTTTAAAGTATGGAAATGGTGTGTAATGATGGGGATTGATGGTTAATGATGTTATGAGGATGTTAAGGACATGTTAGGTGAGTTTTAATGACAATTAAGTGGGTGAAAAGTTGTAATAAAATGTGAAAGTAAAACAAGTTAAAAAGTGAAGTTATGTAACTAAGTTAACGGGGAAAAATTATAAGCATTAGACATTAAATAATCATGCTACCCCGATGTTAAAAAGTACATGTAATGTTATCAGTTGTTCGAGAATTGCTCGAGGAACATAAGTGGACGTGGTAAAGTGGACTCCGGTGACAGGTATGGTTTTCTTGCAACCTGTGTCCTACCGGATTACACCGGCTTGTATGCCAATATGTTTTACTGAGTGTTTGCCACCTTGTAAGATTAAAACATGTAATGAGTTTATAGTAATTCATTTATGTGGCGAATTTGGCCTCCGATACCATTTAACCTCAAATATGTGTTAAACCTTAGCTAACCAAATCTAGGAACACATGAGTGATCGGTATTCGGAGTTGACGGCCCAAACCTTGGGAACGTGCTAACCACGGCTATGTGTGAGTTAGTTGGACATTGTTATTGTATGCAAGTGTGTGAACCTCCCTTGTGTGCTTAACTCGGTTATGATACCGTATGGTGTGTGGATGTGGTAGGCTCCATAATGGATCTCTAACTACTTATTTATAAGTGTATATGTACTAATGGGGGGTGAGGAGTCCGGTTGTTCCGGCCACGCGTGTGATGGACGGGAGTCGATATCATATCCGGTTCGGCTCTCTTGGTGTATGTATAGGTGGTACTCCAATTTGGTTTCTACCTTCCCTTAGCTTATCCAAAGCTAGTTACTGACTCACGTCGGGCCACAGGGGCATACGAATGTTATTTCGGTGTGCTTGGGATTACTATATCCGACACACCTTGGGTATAAGTTAACCGTTCTATATAACCGGACGGTAACGAGGTTGGTAACGAGCTTAACATGGGATTGGTAATAATCTCTAGGCTCACTATGTATACTAACTATGGTGGAAGGTTCCTTGTGAGAACCGATCTACGGTGTTATGTATTGGTGTTGTGCTATGCGAATTCCCTTGCTATGCTACGTTAAGTATACGTTAGGTGTTTAAAATGATTGTGATGTTATCATGTGTACGTCGAAACAAAAAGGTGTTGTTGTGTTTTATTATGTGAGAAATGAGATATGTTGTATGATATGGAGTGTGTGGATCATGGAAATGAATCCCAGTTTGTGACAAGAGGCGTTTAAGGATAACCCGATTAATGGGTACGTGGCGTTCATTAAGGAAGTAGCTCCGTTTTAGAGGAGAGCCACTCTAAGGTTAAAGGAATCATTGGATGGTTTGTTAAGTGTGGATGTGTTGGATATATGTTGAGCCCTATCGTTGGGTGTATGCAAAGTGTTGTGTGTTTATGGTTTGTATGCGTGATTTTAATATAATCAACTGCATGCTAAACGACAATTAGTTGTGCGTGGCCCGGTAGCATGTGGGCTGCGGGATTACCATACCAGCAAAGGTGCTGAGCCCCTTGGGGGCCACCCTTTCTCTCCTTTTCTATTTCAGGCACAAGGAGCTGGAAGCCGTTCGAGAGTAGGACGGGGTAGATGTTTATACATGGGTAGCCATTTAATGGCGTAAGCATTGTAGGCGTAGTAAGACCGAAATTGTTATCGGCATTAGTTGTAAATACTCGGTACAGTGGGAATGTATGTAATAATAAATGTTGGAAACGGAATAAGGATGGTATTGTGTAGTTGCTCGGAAATCTAGTCCATCAGACCGATACAATGTACATGTATTAGCCTTGTTAGCCACGTGGGTGGTTAACGGCGTGTAACACCATTGAATCAAGTAAGGTGATGAGTTGAATTTTCCGCTGCAATTTGATGTTATGTGTACGGTGGTAGGTGGGGTGTTACAAAAAGTGGTATCAGAGCGAAGTATCGCTCTGATGACTGGATTACCGAGCTTAGGAAATACCGAGTTAGGATTTAAGTACTTTGGGTTAAGGGTTGAGTGATAGCGTGAGAGATACGCTAGTAAGGAACTACCAGTGAATACTGGAAACCTACTATATCCTTCCCGCCCTCCACAATCCCTGTTATATAACTTGGGAAATAACGCCAGAGAGATGAAAGTCCTCTCATACTCGGGAATACCCGATCTGGCTGTTATTAAATACCTTTAGGGTACGGAGAACCTGTCAAACGGTAGATCCCGAAAATGGGAATCCCGGAGACGGTTCCATCTGAACAATGTTAACCGCATTTAATAGCGAGGAATGAAGAATCTTATGTATAGAAGAATAGAATTTCCGGCAACCTGGGTCGACATGCTAAGCAGTCGAGAACAACCGGCTTGCAACGCACTGACCGTGCAACAAGCAAGAAGTGGATTAATGAAACCCGAGACGAATGTCTATGGGACCACAGTTGGTAAGCGATACACCAACGGTATACCCACCGACAAAGGAACTACAACGTAGTGCCCAAACAAGAGACAGGTCTCAGCAACCACGACAATGCGTGGAACGGGCTACCAAGAGAATACAATACTAAGAACATAGGGACTCCTAGAATGGGAAACACCCTAGTTAATGATTATTATGTGAATACAGTGAAAAGTTACCCAAAGGATATTGTCGAGACCGTAAGAACAAATAAGGGCCAACAAGGCCACTGATGATAGTACGGGTAAAAACAATACCACAACCGGTATGTGTTGAACCGATAGCCAGTTAGCATGGCGCACTTGCCATAGCAAGTGCTGCTATAACAGGGCTATTCGGGAAATTTATAACCACTACAAAATGCTTGGAGAAGTACAATAAAGTTAAATGTGATTGTCATAACAGTGGAAGGGCCTGTTAGCCTAACCTCTGTAATTGGAAGTACACCAGTCAGCAAGAAGCTAGACTTGGCTAAGGTAAGAAGATGTTGTGAAACCATGAAAATTTTTCTTTCAAACCTAAATTTATTCAAACCCTTTCTTTTCAAAACCAGATTTTCTTTCAAACCAACACTTCTTTCCGACCTTCTTTTAAACGAAACCAGTGAAACCAGGGGCAATTGACAAGGATACAACAGTGGATAAACCTTCCCTCGATTAAGTTCGGGAAGTAAGGAATGAATATTGTCACGGGACAATATAAGGGAGTTGACAACAGAATACTTCACCTAGGCGTGTGACGGACACTACAAGTGTACCAACTGTGTTGTGGGACGACCGCACTCCGATAGGAGCATGTGGGCCTGACAGACCTACTTATAGGTTAGTTGGGTAAGTAGTAATGTATCAGTATGATACCCCATATATGTATACGAGTAGAGTCCGAAACACGGGAAGTAGTCGACTCCGTCTACGGTCAGCAGTATAAATCAAACGAGAGCTAGAGATTGCAAGGAATGGTTGAAGTTAAGGAACTCAGTTAAGTTAACGAGATTAAAGGAATTAGTGAATTCCTTTCAAGGAAATGTTTAAGAGTCAGGAGGTGCGAAGTGCACTAACTGTAATGTAAAGACATCGTATACGTCTTAAGGATCCTCAGGGATAAACATATTAGCTGGAACGGTGACCCAGCCTGTACATGGCAAGCAGATGCCTAATGTGGACACATTAATGTGCAATGAACGGGATGAAACTCCCAGAATGAGTACCTACACTACCAGGAAGTGTTGATCTTCACAGAAGAAGATAATAACCAGTTAAGAACGCAAAAAGGCGTGACTAACT
Source organism: Limonium bicolor (assembly GCA_023374045.1). Classification (NCBI taxonomy): domain Eukaryota; kingdom Viridiplantae; phylum Streptophyta; class Magnoliopsida; order Caryophyllales; family Plumbaginaceae; genus Limonium; species Limonium bicolor. Next base: position 272,505,200 of record CM041781.1, on the reverse strand, counting down.
GAATGTACCAATAACTGTGAACCAGATGTAAAGGCATAACTTAACAACACCCAGGAGAAATCCTTGAAGGGTGTTCGCATCAACAATTGTTGAACGAAATACATGACAGAAACACAAGGGTTGAAATTAACACCCAGTTTAGACATAAGTTGTCAGAAGACGGACTGACAAACCTAAGGGGCATCCCGTGAAAGGAAACGTGATGCAACGACCTTGTAATATTGTACAGAGAAGTACATGTGTGTGGACAGCCTACAATGAGCCCAGCTCAAGGCAAATAAGGCTTATAAGCCATAAGCAGGATATGTTATATAAATTCGATTGATGGTAGAAGTTTATGTTGTATAAGTGAATAGAGTGGTAAACGAACCACTGCATTAAGAGTGGGGATACCTCTCGATATTGTGAGACCGCAGGAGCGGTAGTTATGTGAATCTAGTTCAAGAAGTATGTGGAGGATGGACCACGTTGTTATTACCCAGGAGGATTTGAATAAAATAATACGAAAAGAAGTGCTCGTACCAGTTGTGTACACAGGAAGAGTAATAAGTCTGATAGCAATCACCATAGGTGTGTGAAGCTAAATGAGTAGCGAAATAAGTGGCCAGATAAACCCAGCGTAATAGCGGAAGCTAATATAATAGCGGATGCAGTATAAGTTGATGTTGTATAATGGGTAAGGATACGGTGCGCAATAAGCGACCGTTGTATGAGTATTGTTAGATGATAAAATGGTGAGTGAGCAGAGTTATGAATTAAACCCAGTCGAGGTACAACAGTAAATGATAGCAAACGAGCCGAGCAGTAAGCCGGTGACAAGTATTATGTGATAAGAATTTCGGTAAAACACAGTGTAAATTCCTATCGCAATCGCATGAGAGATTTACTGCCAAGAGTTTACGCCTCTGCACTCTGTATGACTGAGTGTTTTGGTATTGCACTTGCACAGTAATGATCGAGTGGGATAGCTAGGAATCAGAAGCATGGTAATTGTGGAGGAATAATGTTATAATGGCCGATGCATAGGTAATGCAAGGCCGCAGGAATGAAAGAATACATGTACAAAACCAAAGGTGGAGACATGATTAACAGTAAATAACTACAGTAACACTAAATACCAAAGGTCGGTATGAGATATACCCCAGGTGTGGGAAATAACTGAGAGAGCACTACACATTAGGTAGTAGCTCAATCTCAACCGACAGAAAGTCGGTAGAAGTAAGTCAATCATTGTGAATTACATAGTAGTTTACACTGTAAGCTATTGGAGAAGTGAATGGAAAATTGTGAAACTCACCGAATTCGCTCAGGGTAAGAGATACCATGCGTCGGTTGAGAAACCATTCTTCCCAAGATAAGGGTAATACATTGGAGATGTACAATACAGTAACAGTAACGAATGGGGCAAACTAGCCCTATAATTATCAGAATGGCGCAGCAGAGGCCAGTGAGCCCATGCATCAAATGCCGAATATACATGGTGAATATGAAAAATGGCTAGCTATCAACGCCTAAAAGCCTCACAGGCCAGGACCGAAACCGGTTATGAGTTACAACTCCAATGCGAATTCTTGGTTTAGGAACTAAACCGCTAATATGGTTAAGATCCTCTAATCAGAATCCATTGTGTAATGGACCGCGTGGAAGTTAAAACACTTCACGACGGCAGAACATTTTAAGCCAAGGTTTAGTGATTGATTACGTGGACGTAATCCCTTTTAAGGGGGGTAGAGCGCAAAACCACTTAGTGTGTTTTACCGTACAAGTGTACGTGAACGGGGTTGTGCATAGCACAAAATGATTTGTTATGATGGTTGGCGCGTGTGTTATATAAACATACGCATTTATTTGTGGTTAAATTGTGGTAATTGCGCACAGAAGATGCGAATACCATTGTGGGAAGTGTGCTTATTTTGTTAACAGTGTGTGAGAGTACAAGTGGAAGGGAGTAAAGAAACTCCCGGGGAACTAAAACCCCGACGGTGCATAAATGTAAACCATGTATTGTATTTTGATAAAAAAAATATGTATATATACAGTGTTGTGATTTATGAGGGGTATAAGACCGACATAGAACCTAGTGAGAATTAAATTTCCTAGGTAACTTGAATTAAGTTGGATTTGGGTGATGATTGATAGACGGAGTTCTATTCCTTGGAGATGTAATGATTATGACTAGAAGGATTTAAAGATAGAAAATGGGATACGCTTGAATTAGTTGTTGGTTGAAAAAGAAGTGGGAGGTGAAACTTGATTATCATGAGATCAAGGGAAGCCGAACACAAATTGGGGTGGAAAGATAGTTCAACACTGATGCTGATCACATCAGGGTTGGGATGACTCTTGAAGCTCCCTGTAAGTGGTCACAAACAACCATGTTAAGAAAAATACAAGGAGCATAAATTGGACTTGGAGTTGTGTGGTGTTTTCAAAAGGATTTTCAATTGGTGTTTTCAAACAATCGATTAATATTTTGAATAAAAGATCTTCTTATACTTAACCTAGTAAAGAATATTTTTGTAGTACTTGCTCACGAGCTGAGGACGTATGAGCCTTTGTCTTCGGACCGGTGACATGAGAAGTACATATGTTAAAAAATTAAGTGAATGTTTTGATCTCCCAAAGGAACGGGGACCAGAAGGTGTCCATCGCGACCGGGTTCTGCGGGATCACAGTGTATATGTACTCAACGTGGGATTCGAACCCATGGAGAGATGGAAAAGGTATTTCTGTTTGATATACATGCTAAGACATGTTGTGTGGAATAAGTAATAAATATTATTTAGACCTTGAGTTCTAATGTGGGTGGGTTCTGAATTGATTGTGTTACCCGGGCCTATGAGTCCAAATGTGGTTATGTCACCCAGACCTAAGAGTCTGAGGGATATTATGTAAGTGCTAGTGTGGTGAAGGTACCCGGACCATTAAGTCCGAGGTTACCATGTGAGTATGATATTTTATGTATAATGTGGATATGTTGCCCGGACCATTAAGTCCGGGGTTGGATGTAAAGGGTGGTTGGTAATGGAAGTATTATGGTTATAAGTAATTCCCGTATTCTAATCCAATGATGCGAGGAAATGTGAACTTCGAGGACGAAGTTCTTTTAAGGGGGGTAGATTGAAATACCCCAAACCTTGGTATGTTGTGTAAATGTTAAACTATGGTATTTAAAGGCTAAAAAGTGCCTTAGAAACATAAATGAACCATTTAAACCATGGTAAAACACAATAAAACACTAAGACACGGTTTGAGCAAAAACATGCTCTAAGCTTGGAGTGAACTTGGTTAGGACCCAAAGAGCCTACCAAGACTTGATAATATTTAATTATGACTTTATAAGGCTAATTAAGTCCTTAGGAAACTTTGGTAGACAATGAAAAAACAAAACACAAATAAATACCTTAAGGTCAATATGGGCTAAAATGTGCTCTAAGCTTGGGATAAATGTGTATAAGACCTAATGGTCATACCTATGCCTTATTTATATGTTAATGAACATATTAAATCAATTACTAAAGAAAACCAAGCTTGAAAACAAGTTAAAACACAAAATGTGCTTTAAGAAGTCTTAAAGCACGTTTTTGAAAAATTGTCTTGTAAATGAGTTTTGAATGGCTAAATGTCCATCATTACTCTTTAATTAACATGTGTACTATATAGTATCACATTTGGGTGGCTATATCAATGGGAAATCAAAAATTTCACTTCTATGTGCCTTGTTTTTGTGAATAGTAACCTTAATAAGCTAGTTTGTAACATATAATGTTATAAGTGAGACAATTGATTAATAAAGTCTAAAATACCCCTAGGTACTATTGGGGGCCGGTTTTTAAGGTGTGGTGACTCACCACCCTTGTTAATTTACTAAGAAAAGAAAGAATGACTAATTAATGTACTATTTGCTTTAAAAGAACAAATATCTTCAAAAAGCAAAGGTTATCTTCATTCTCTCATTCCTTTCTTCATTTCCCACGGTGGCCACCTTCTTCCTCCTCTCTCCATCGGTTTCCAACAGAACCATATCATTCTTCATCCTTCTTCACTTGTAACTTATGACTCCATGCTCCGAATTTAATTCCGAGACTACCGTTCTCTTAGTTGGAGCAAGCTCTACAACATTGTCTTTTCAAATCATCAAAACCACCATTTCGGTGCCAAGGAGAACTTCCATGGAAGGAGCTTGAGCTAATATTTTTATACCTTGTTGATCACCTTTGCTTCAAGGTAAGGAAAAACCAAAGAAAACTCCATTTCCTTCATTTTTGGTGTTGACCGAAAATGCACCTTGTAATGGTGTCTTCTCTTGTCTTGTTTTAGCTTCATTTAAATCTTCCAAGGGCTAGGAGGAGTCCTCTCTTGATACTCATTCAAGCTCTCTTTCCATTCAAAGGTAAAACAATTACCTTGATGTGTTAAAACAATATATGTAACTAGGGTTTACAATGAGATGAAGCTTAAAGCTTATATACTCATTTCAATGTTGGTGTATTGTTTAGTAGTTGACAAGGAATGAAATGCCTTACCGGTTTTATGAGGAAACAAGAAAGAAGTTTGGGTGGAAAAGAGGTAAATATACTAACCTAATGTGGTTTAATGCCTTAGGAGGAATGAGCTTATAATGCTTGTTAAAACTACCTAAAGAGCAAATGGTGAATGACTTAGTAAAGTGTTCTCAAGGAGAATAGTAAAAGAACATATGCCATGTTGTGTGTATTTGCAGGTCAAAGGCTTATGTATTGTGGAAATTCAGTGTTTAAGGTTTAAGCTATTTAAGGGCCTAAGAGCCATGCTATTTAAGGGCCTAAGTGCCAAGCAAGTTTAATTATGCACTATATTGTGATGTAGTGTAATTTGGTGAAGTTTTGTGAGTGATAGTGTTCTTGATGGATTTGGGTGTTCTTGAGTGTTCAATGGTGAAAACTATGAGCTTTGGAATGATGATGTGCTAAGAGAACCTATGGCAAAATTTGTAAAATGTATAAGGAGTTTAAGTGCTTGAATGAACTTGGGTGAACTAGGAATTGTTAGGAAAGGATACATGCTTTGCTAAGGAAGAAAACATGCATTAAGGTGTTCTAAGGTGCTATAAGGATTTAGGCATTGGCTTGGAAGTTCTAGAAATCCAATGAGTGTTTTTAGGATGTATTAAAGTCTTGGAGGAGTTTGTTTAAGGTTTAGGTAATGTTGATGAATAAGGAGAGAATGATGTTTAGGTAAGGTTTTGAGAAAGGAATTCGAGAAGGTGTGAAAAAGAAGATTTGTTTTGTAAGAAATGATGCTTAAGAGATGATGTTATGAAGGTAAAGAAGCATTTTAGTGTAGTGGTCATTTAAGGTGAAACACCACTTAGAAAACCAAAAGGAAATGTTACAAGTGTTAAGAGATTTGATAAGAAGATTGAGTAACAAGTTGGACTATGTTTTAAGGTGAATCAAAGTGATATTCTAGTATTAGAATATGCCAAAGTTCATGTATGAAGCTTGGGTAATTAAAGGATGAAGATAAGAGGTGAAACAAGACTTGGAAAATGAGGTTCTGGCCCGTCCGAACTACCGTCCGAACGTGGACGTTCGGACGTGCCTCTGTGCGCGTGAGTTTTCTGACCTTCGATTGATGTCCGAACTACCGTCCGAACATGGGAAGTTCGGACACACATAATTCATTCTCTGGTTTGGCTTCGAACGGCGTCCGAACTTGGGAAGTCCGGACGCAAGTTCGGACGTCCACCAATTTGCACCCTTAGAGTCTCGAACGGTGTCCGAACTTGAGAAGTCCGGACACAAGTTCGGACAAGGCGCTGTATGGACCAAAAACATTGTTTAAAGTATGGAAATGGTGTGTAATGATGGGGATTGATGGTTAATGATGTTATGAGGATGTTAAGGACATGTTAGGTGAGTTTTAATGACAATTAAGTGGGTGAAAAGTTGTAATAAAATGTGAAAGTAAAACAAGTTAAAAAGTGAAGTTATGTAACTAAGTTAACGGGGAAAAATTATAAGCATTAGACATTAAATAATCATGCTACCCCGATGTTAATAAAAGTACATGTAATGTTATCAGTTGTTCGAGAATTGCTCGAGGAACATAAGTGGACGTGGTAAAGTGGACTCCGGTGACAGGTATGGTTTTCTTGCAACCTGTGTCCTACCGGATTACACCGGCTTGTATGCCAATATGTTTTACTGAGTGTTTGCCACCTTGTAAGATTAAAACATGTAATGAGTTTATAGTAATTCATTTATGTGGCGAATTTGGCCTCCGATACCATTTAACCTCAAATATGTGTTAAACCTTAGCTAACCAAATCTAGGAACACATGAGTGATCGGTATTCGGAGTTGACGGCCCAAACCTTGGGAACGTGCTAACCACGGCTATGTGTGAGTTAGTTGGACATTGTTATTGTATGCAAGTGTGTGAACCTCCCTTGTGTGCTTAACTCGGTTATGATACCGTATGGTGTGTGGATGTGGTAGGCTCCATAATGGATCTCTAACTACTTATTTATAAGTGTAATGTACTAATGGGGGGTGAGGAGTCCGGTTGTTCCGGCCACGCGTGTGATGGACGGGAGTCGATATCATATCCGGTTCGGCTCTCTTGGTGTATGTATAGGTGGTACTCCAATTTGGTTTCTACCTTCCCTTAGCTTATCCAAAGCTAGTTACTGACTCACGTCGGGCCACAGGGGCATACGAATGTTATTTCGGTGTGCTTGGGATTACTATATCCGACACACCTTGGGTATAAGTTAACCGTTCTATATAACCGGACGGTAACGAGGTTGGTAACGAGCTTAACATGGGATTGGTAATAATCTCTAGGCTCACTATGTATACTAACTATGGTGGAAGGTTCCTTGTGAGAACCGATCTACGGTGTTATGTATTGGTGTTGTGCTATGCGAATTCCCTTGCTATGCTACGTTAAGTATACGTTAGGTGTTTAAAATGATTGTGATGTTATCATGTGTACGTCGAAACAAAAAGGTGTTGTTGTGTTTTATTATGTGAGAAATGAGATATGTTGTATGATATGGAGTGTGTGGATCATGGAAATGAATCCCAGTTTGTGACAAGAGGCGTTTAAGGATAACCCGATTAATGGGTACGTGGCGTTCATTAAGGAAGTAGCTCCGTTTTAGAGGAGAGCCACTCTAAGGTTAAAGGAATCATTGGATGGTTTGTTAAGTGTGGATGTGTTGGATATATGTTGAGCCCTATCGTTGGGTGTATGCAAAGTGTTGTGTGTTTATGGTTTGTATGCGTGATTTTAATATAATCAACTGCATGCTAAGACGACAATTAGTTGTGCGTGGCCCGGTAGCATGTGGGCTGCGGGATTACCATACCAGCAAAGGTGCTGAGCCCCTTGGGGGCCACCCTTTCTCTCCTTTTCTATTTCAGGCACAAGGAGCTGGAAGCCGTTCGAGAGTAGGACGGGGTAGATGTTTATACATGGGTAGCCATTTAATGGCGTAAGCATTGTAGGCGTAGTAAGACCGAAATTGTTATTGGCATTAGTTGTAAATACTCGGTACAGTGGGAATGTATGTAATAATAAATGTTGGAAACGGAATAAGGATGGTATTGTGTAGTTGCTCGGAAATCTAGTCCATCAGACCGATACAATGTACATGTATTAGCCTTGTTAGCCACGTGGGTGGTTAACGGCGTGTAACACCATTGAATCAAGTAAGGTGATGAGTTGAATTTTCCGCTGCAATTTGATGTTATGTGTACGGTGGTAGGTGTGGTGTTACAGTTTGATATATTTATGATATAATATAAAATAGGAATTAATATTATGAATTTTGATGAATTTAAATAAGTGTTTAAGTGTTAAGAATAACATTTAATAAAGTTTTGGGACTATTTTGTGATTATTGGGAAGTTTGGTATATTACCGAAAATATAAATGATTTTATGGGTATAATGAAGTATTAATTAAGAAATTAAGTCTTGGTCAAAGTGTTGACCAAAAACTTTGGGTTAAAATGGTTTATGACATAAAATATTAAGTTTATAAAAGTGTTGGGGTGAATATGTAATTTATGGAAGTATATATGGAAGATAGAAATTAATATGGGCGGAAATGTAATTAAAGAAAAGATATGGGCTGTTTCGGTTATTTTAAGAAATAAAATATTTAAGCTATAGAATATAAGTTAATATGTAACTTATATAAAGTTTGGGTTAAAAGTGTTAATAAAGAAAACTATATGAATAAACCGAAAAGCTTATGAGCTTAATTGGTAATTTATAAAAGTTGGTGGTATTAATTTGTAATTACCGAAATAATAAGAGTATTTGGTGATTTGTAAAAATAAGGTGAATAGTTAATATTTACAAAGGTTAATATGGGTAATTAGTGGATTATAAAAGTTATAAGGTTAATTGACAATTTGTAGAAGTTAATATAATTGTTTTACAATTTTCGAAATTGATAAGGGTATTTAATAAATTATAAGATTATATGGTCATTTGGTAAGTTGTAAAAGTTATCGGGATCAATTATGACTACCGGAAAATAATATGTGGTTATTTAGTAATTTATTAAATTGTTGGGTATAATATATAAATACCGGATTAATAAGGTTGGTTTTGTAATTTAATAAGGCAAGGAAGTGAAACTAGGTAATATAATGTATTATGGTATATTAAGGAATATAATATAAAGTTTATAAAATAATTTTGGTTATAATAAAAATGACCAAGGGATATAATTAAATGATAAGTGGAAATAATTATAAGTATATAGTTAGTAAGGTATAGAGGTACCGTATAAATGATAATTCATTATCACATGTGAGTTTCACATAAAATGATGAACTGCTAGGTTATCTAGAACCACTGTTAAAATAACAGGGGAAAATAAATAACATACGGAGTTATTATACCACGAGTATAAACACTACAGTGACAATACTGTGATATTTAGTGAATAGTTATATTAATACTACCGGTATTGCATGTTTAAATAACAGCGTACGGAGAGGGACTACTGAACAGGAGTTTGTCAAGCTAGCAGTTACTTGGTGAACGGTATGTTAATTGTGTGGTCTGAATGTCCTAAGGATTATCCTAAGGTCCAGACATTGTGTGTTTAAATGTTTAAGAAGATATCTATGATTTTATGTGAATGATATTGTATGTGGGATTGCCCAAACTGTTGCGTTGTATTTTATGCGCGATTGTCTTGCGACTAAAGTTTATACATCTAAAACTGGAAAAAAAAGAGACTAACTGACCTTTAGGTATTACTGAACCTAACAAGGGTCAAATGTGATAGTCTTATTTCAAGCATTGGTTATTATGTCACTGACAAAAAGGGCTAACTTATAAAGAGAGGAATCCAGATCGTTTCGACTTTCTGGTTGCGCATTGTGATCACTATGAGAGACTCAAGAAGGGAGTCACTCCAAATCCATCAGCCACATTCGGGGATGGCGGAATGCACTGCCGTTGGTGCACAGTTTTGACCGGATCGGTCATTACATATATTTATCCAGGGCCATAAGGTCTACTGGTAACGGTTCCTTTGGAACCCAGTGGGACACACTGTCCATTTTCACAGGTTATTAAGGTTTGTCTTATCATGACACTTGAGATGGAAATTAAATGGAAAAGGTTAAATGATTGGTTTAAAGGTTAAGAGCCAAGTGACTAACTAACAAGTACAGTTTAATACGCATATCTTGTTTGGTTATTGTTATGAAATATTGATGTGTGATTATTGGTTATTGTTAAGGATTACTGATGTGTGATTATTGGTTATTGATATGGATTATTGATGTGTGGTTATTGGTGTTGTGTATTAATGTACATTGATGTTTACAGGTGAATTGTTATGTGTTTGTTAAGTGTTTACAGTTGTTACTGTTATTATTGTAAACCGGCATTTCATGTAAAGAATCTAATATCAAGATGGCTAAAACGACTTAAGGAGTCTAGAAGACTTAGGACTACATTTAGCATACCAGCATAGTTTGCTGAGCCCTTCATTGGGCCAAACATTTCAGGACTCTGAAGAATACACAAGCCGGAGTGCGGGGAACAGGGTAGCCGCTGTATTTTTATAAAACACTTGTGGATTTGTTATGTACTATATTTTGGAGTTTGTTGTATTTCAGTTAGTTGCTCATTTAGTTGGATTTGGTTTGTAATAAGTAGAGTGCTCAGTATCTGTTCATCACAGCGTGTGGAAGTTGTAATGTTGGAAGAGTAAGGATGCCTTGTTAATCACAAGGGTGAGTGACGGCGTGTAACACCAAGGATAGTTAGTTTTATTTTCCGCTGCGATTTGTTATTTATTATGCTACGAGTTATGACGTCATTACAGGTTTAAGATTAGGGGTGTTACAGTTCCCTTTGGGCTTGGCATTCTCTGGGCACATGTTGGCTCGATGTCCCGGTTTCTGACAGTTGTAGCACCAGATTTCTCAACCTTGGCAATCCATGCCGGGATGGTCTTGGTTACACTTTCTGCATACGTAGCTGCGGCCGTCGGAGTAGTTCTTGGTGTAATCGGAGCCAGAACCTTAGGCTTAGAGTGTTAGCACATCGGTGCGGGAATACTAGCTATGATACTTATACAAATACGAATTTAGATTAGAAGTTTACCCTTAGGTGGGTGTGATCTCAGTGGCTTCGCAGCCACCGGCGAAGAAACCTAGCTGAAGAAGCTCAACTGGTTTGCCTTCTCATGGGCTCTTATCCTAATGCCCAATCTCACTACGGCTCTCATAGGGAGTTATTCTTGTGATTGCTGGAAGAACTTCCCTTTCTTCTTTTTCCAGCTCTTGCCTTGGTTCTGCTCCTCAGCACTGGTGTTTTTGCTGTTGGCCTTGCGCTTAAGCGCGGTTTCTTCATCCCTTAGTTGGTAAGTGATCTCAACGCGAGATGCCGCGTGATAGCACTCCTGAAGTTTCAGGTATTAGCCGAAATTCTTACTCAGAAAGATAAAGGTAAAGTATTTACAATGGTACTAAGGGTTTAACCGATATTTACCTGGAGGGAGGTAAATCTGGTGTAGCCCATGCCGTACCGAAGGCGATGGCTCAGACCGCCATAGAAGCGATCGACCAACACCTGGCCGGTGTACCCAAGGTCGGGTAGAAGACGAAGGAGGGAGGTGAAGGTGCGGTAGTACTCATCGATAAACATCTTCTTTGTCATCTTCAAAGCATCAAACTCTAGTCTTTTCTTTGTTTTGACATGTTCCGGGTAGTATTTGGATCGGAGGAGGGCTGTGAAGGATTCCCAGTAGAAGGTATGATCGTTGACATGCTCGTTTTTGACTAATTTCCACCAATCCATGGCTGCATCCTTAAGGTAATAAGCGGCTACTCTAACTAGACTTCCAGCAGGAGCTTCGAGGGTTTAAAATGTCGTCTCCATCTTGGAGATGTAGGCTTCCAACTTAGCCAGATCACTCTCGCCTCGAAAGCATGGAGGTCGGAGTTCCGCTACAGACTTTACCCAGTTTGCTTCTCTGGGTGGAGGGGGAGGGATTGGTCCCGCTTGTGTTTGTTGGTTTTGTTGTTGGGTTTGTTGCATTGCCGCGATTACTTGAGGTAGCATCTGCGCTACCGTGGCGGCGACGATCTCTGCTATCATCTGCGAGCCTGGTCCATCAGAAGTCTCCCCTCTAGTTCGGCCTCGGCCTTCTCCTGACATCTGAACATTTAACATTTACATTAGGCTTTGTAACATGTGACCAATGGGTCTCGGAATTTAAGCATGGTATCATTCATAAGAACGTCAAGGGTATCCGTTGTTGATAACGGTAATTCCTAGTTAGGTTTCTAAGTATCCGTTTTAAAACGGTTGAAATCCTAACTCGGTAGTCCCTATGCTCGGTAACTTAGAACATCAGAGCGTAACTACGCTCTGATACCACTTTTTGTAACACCCCTACCGCTAATCCTCTACTTACCGTCTAATCATCCCAGTTTTACTACTACTCGCAGCGGAATTACTACTACTACGGCGGGTGATACAACGCCGCTAACAACCCATACGGCTAGCTAGGCTTACACTACTAATAGTTACAGTCTGATGTCTAAATAATACCGAGCTACTACATTACATACCGAATACAAAAGATCATATACTTACATTGCTGGATTACCGAGTATCAAAAGCATAGTTAATTACATCCCTTACAAGTCTACCAAAAATAATGAGTTCCCACATACTACTCATCTATACCAAATCACCAACCCTACATTATCCAAAAGGGTGTACCCCATGGTACACCGGCTAAACAAAAAGGCCTATAGTCGTGTACAACTTAGTACAGCATTCACAGTCTATTAATTACATCAAAAGAAAACATCTTGAATTCATCCAGCCTTCACCCTTCACGAGCACCTGTAAAAATATTATATACAGTGGCTCAAGGGGCTAAGCAAAAAGCTGCATATAAACTTCGCATATACCGCGTGCTAACTAGGGTACGCCGACTATTTAAGGTCGACTGTACATGCGGTTCATTATTAACATACATACATGCTTTACATACACCACACAATCATACACAATGCAATACACAAGCCAAAACAGCAATACAATAGCATACACAATACTTACCTTCACAAGGGTTAGCCAATTACACATCCGGGTTAATCGGATGTTTATTACTCTTTTATTCATTACACAATACTTACACAAACATACTCATACTTTACTTACTTACTTTTCCATACTTACTTACTTACTCTTACTTACTTATTATTACTCGTGTTAAGTCGGTATGACCTCCGGGCAGGGACTACACCGTCCCACCACCGGGATTTAGGTGGATCACTAATCCAGGATGCTACCCATTTAAGGGGTTTGGGCCGTGGAAAAGATTAAAGCCAGGAATTGAAGCCAACCTCTTGTGACTCCGCCTCCTCACGCGTGGCCGAAACTATATCGGACTTCTACTCATTCCAATTTACCAATTTATTATGTTAGATTGGTTAGCTTGTTAGGAATTATCTAGAATTCCAACACCATAACATTCGGTCATTACAATATAAGTCAAGCACACACACATTCATTATCATTCATACATTTCATGAATTATACAAACTATGATTTAAAGATAATATCCAAACAAGGAACAATATCAAATATTCACAAGTAAGCATAATAGTTCCGATTCGTGCGTTTATCTTGTTAGGTGATCAATTAGCACACAAGCACACAAATCAGAGTAGCCAAGGTAGCATACGGGGCATGAGAAGTTCATAACGTTCACCGTCACTGAAATACCCTGATCTTAAATATAGCGATTAAAATTATCCTAATACGTATTTAAGGGCCTAATGACACCTAAGTAATACTGGTATGGAAAAGTAAATCCAAAAGAAATAAAGAAACGCTTAAAAAGCGAAAAACGCTAAATAAGCGTTAAATAACCATAGGAGGTATGAGACCTCGATTAGCGTATTATATGGATTATAAAAGCTTAATAATGCCTAAATAATAAATGGGAACAACTCCCAAAGAAAACGGATCCAAATAATGTATTAAAACACTAATAGAGCTTTAGCACACGTTTTTCGAGAAAACACGAAAACGTGATTTTAAGGGGTCAAATGAACCCGTAAAAATTATAAATCATTAGATAACAATAATTAAGCATTAATGGAAGCTTAATAACCAATAAAATTAAATAAATGAGAAAATTCCGGAAAACGGGCCCGGTTAGTGAATAGTACCAAAATCGGGTAAATTAACGAGCGTTTTCTGCAAAAGACGAAAAACGCTCCAGCTAGTAGTAATATAGGGGGCAGGTTTTTAGGAGCTAAATAACCCCCTCACACATTCACATACTAGATAACTAATTAAAGAGTCAAAAAGCAAAAATTGAAAAAGGTAAAAAGTACCTCACATGCTCTCTCTCCTCTCATTTCTCTCTTCTCTCTCCCATTTCTTTCTTCCCCACCGTACTCTCTCTCTTCCTCCTCCCTTTTTCCTGTGATTTTGACCTCCCCACAACAACAATGGCAGCCCTCTCTTCTTCTCCATGCTCTACCTCAATGTGAGCTCCAAATGCAAAAATAAATATATATTCTTGCTCCCCTCATCACCCTCTACACTTCTCTCTTTTAAAAATCCAAAAATGAGGAAGTTCATCTCCATGGGTTTTCCCCATTCAAAGAGAAAATGGCATCAATGTAAAGCTTGGAGTCTCATCTCTCCATTAAGGTAAAAATCTTCATGAAAAACTCATGTTTTCTCCACCTTCTTTTGTAGCCAATTTTACCCCTTTGTAATGCCCTGTTTTTCTCTCTCTTTTGAGCATAATTCCAACCTTGCAATGGTGGTGGAATCACCTTCTTGAACCAAGGGCTAAAACCCCTCTTAAAAGCTTCAAAAGGTAAACCCTAGAAATTGTGTTTAAGCATTTCAATGAACTATCATTAATCTAAGGGTTAGTATTTTAATTACACTTATTTTTGTGTTCATTGGGTGATGGGAATGGAGTATGGAAACTCCATTCCCCTTGTGACCGATTTGTGCAAGAAAGAGAGAAGAAGAAGAATTGGAAAAGAAAGAAGGAAATATAAGCTCAAGGTAAGAGCTCCTTCTCAATGCTATATTTTAATGCAATAGAGTAATGGGAATGGGTAAACCAATTTAAAGAACCCAAAGCATTGTATTAGTATTGTAGTTATAGAAGTTTAAGTATTTGTGAGCAAGTATGTGGATTGTAGGCCTTAGAGCCAAAGCATTGTGTATGTGTATGGATATTGTGGATTGATGAAGTATTGATGTATTAAGATTTCTTTGATTGCTGGTAGGACCCTTGTATGGGTGTGGCTAGATTAGGAATGAATTTGATGAGAAAGGATATGTGTGGATAAGTAAGAAATGTAGGTGAACTATGGCAAAATTTTAGTAGGAATTGTGCATTTATGGATGACTTGGTGAATGGGAGAACCAAGGTGCGTATTGGGTTTACTAGAGATGTTTAGAAACCATGGATAGGTATTGTGGTAAGAGGATATAAGAATGTAAAATCTGTAGCAGAAGGTATTGAAATGGGTTGGAGAAACAAGGAAAAATTAGTAAGTAGGATTTGGTAAAATGAGTGTTGTGCTGGGTAAGATTTGGGTTGAGTATAATGCTAATGAGGCAATGAAAGAGCCATAGGAGTAGTGGGAAGAAGAAAAGAAGAATCTGTAACATTTGTTGAAGAAGGAAAAACTGTGACAGTGGAGAAAATTTGACAGTGGAGTGTGTATGTAACAGATTTGGATAGAGATGGATTGGGTTAGCTTTGATTGCTTAATTAGGGTCAAAACACCCTAGATTATATGTAGGAATATTGGGGAAGAAGTTGGTAGAAGTTTGGAGTTGGAACATAATAAAAAACTTGCATAATTTACAAACCTGCAACTGGTCCGGGTCTGTAAACCAGTACAGAAACCCGGACCAGAACACAACAGAACAGTAGTAGCAGTGGAGTGGTCCGGGTTTGTAAACTAGGACCTAAACCCGGACCACCCCAAATTCACACCCGAGAGAACTGCCAATGAATGGTCCGGGTTTGCAAACTAGGAACTAAACCCGGACCACCCATAAAATGCACCCGAGACTGACCAAACATTGTGGTCCGGGTTTGTAAACCCGGACAGTAACCCGGACCACAGTAAAACCTTCACAGAATGTGTTTTAAAGCTAATCTAAGGAAGGGTAATGATGGGTAATGATAGTATAAGGTAATTAAGGATAAATTAATGATGTTTAAAGGTCATTAAGGCCATGAACAAGTATGAGAAGTAATTAAGAAAGTTGTAAGTATATGAACATTAAGTTAAACCGAAACAACGGGGTAAGTATGGGAGTAGTAACTATGTATGTACTGAAATGCTTAGTATTAATGGAACCATTTGGCATGTAACCGGAGGTTCAAGAATAAGAGTCGAGGAACGAGAGTGAACCAAAGGAACAAGGGAACACCCGGTAAAGTAATTACCGGAAAAAGGTATGATTTCTTCATGATCTGTATCTGTAGGCGTTGGTTTTGAACCCTTAAGTATTGGGCTTAAGGCTCCAAGGTTTAATTTGCAATTAAAATCATTAAACCAAAATTATAAAATTAAAGCTTAATAATTATAACTGGCCCACACAAACCTAAATAGAGTCGCCACCTAAGTTTTAACCTTTTAAACTTGGAAAGGAAATGTTGTTACAATTTTTAGAATTATGGGTTCGGGGGCTTGATATGAAATTTCTAAAGGGTTCAGATTCCTTCATTATCCCTAAAAAATTTCTTTTCCTCTACTATTATAAACTCTAAGGCTATATTAATGACATTATATCCTTTACATCAGTTGCAATCCAACTAAACTAAACGTTCCAACAACTACAATACATATTGTTACCTACAAGTTCAAATCACAAATGAAGAATATTAAAACACCGGGGGATTATCAATTTAACCACAATATTGTTTCTAACTATCTCTAAAACCTAACAACATAAAAAAAAAGAATAAAGAAAGGAAAAAAATAAACACAAAATAAAAAGTAAAAAAAAAACGCAACCATTATGCCGAACTCATTAATCATTTCACATTATTCCCTTACGTGGCTTTGTTGATTAGCAACCAAACGGCACGTACACTATTCTACCTTGCCTGAAACAATGAAATATTAAAAAAAAAATTGAAAGCATATCATTAAAGAAAAACTTACTAGCGTGTGAATTCTCCAGAATAAAATCGGGGTGCCCTATTCTTATGATTTCAGTACGCCATCAAAGCAGAGAACGCAGATCACATATCCTTGCCGGTTTCTATTCTCAGTATCTTCTCGATCTCTTTGCTTATATCTCCTCGCGATTTAATGTGCGAGACTGGTGACGAGTATTGATCTAAGATCATCAGCGAAGACACTCGTGGCGATGTGGACAATATTATTGTTGGCGGGAGATTGAGAAGTGGTATGGTTGTCGGGTAGTAATGGATGAACAACAGAATACCTTCACTGGCACTTTGATTGGAGATACAATTGGAGATGACGAACAACATCGACGTCCAGGTTGGAGTAGCTTCATTGAATATGAAATGAACGAATCTTTGAAGTTGAGTTTCTGGTGAGTGAAGCTTTAATGGCCATTGATCTCCACATTCCTATCACCATACACACGAGCGGAGCTGTGTGTTCTCATATTTACTCTGCCTAACTGCGTAACTTTTCCACACAACAGAAGAATACGAGAAGCAACAATGGTGTTGAATGAATTAGTAGTGATGGTGCAGTCTAATGGCAGTGGTGACGTCGCTGGACAGCACCGAGGACGAGAAACACAAGCAAGTTGATGACGATGATCAACCCGAAATTATAGGTGTGGTTGCTGTTGATTTTCTGGGCGGCATACATGGCATGTTGACGAACAGCATGACACGGTAACATCTAGCTCCTAAATGTTATAGTTAAACTGATGGTTATGTGACATTCTATAGCATGAAATATGATAGAGAGAAGCGCATGGGTAAAACGACGGAGATCGATGCAATGGTGAGCCACACTGTCTGGGAGCATTCGGTTTCAGCTTGTATACTCCAACTCTGCATATGTATATTATGTTCTGTCTGTCCAGGATCTACAATGGTGGGATAAGATTAGATAATAGTGGACTAAATCTAGAAATGACAGTTCAAACAATGAGGCAACGGAGATGATTGCTTATCAGGATGAAGGCAGAATGACCGTCTGTATGAATGTGATCTGGGTGTATGAACTATCAGGGTCTGCCCCTGTGTGATGAAAAATGAGTTCTTTATATATAAACATATTAGAGTTTGAGATCTTCAAGAGTGTAACCACCAAGATCAAAACAAACAAATGAGTTAGAGAATAACAAGGAGTGCTAATCCTAAAATAAAATATAAAAAAACAATAAGAATTCAAAATTCAAATTCAAATTCAAAAACCGAAACAACTATTAATCAGTCAAAAAAATATTTTCGGTCTTTTTTTTGAAGATGACGCTGCAAATAGAATTAAAAAAAAGTTTTCTTTTTGGTTTTTTTATGAAAGAGAAAAAAATGTATTTTTGTTTTGTTTTATTTGCTTTTGGAAGTCACGTTTTTAAACAAAAGAAATAGAATTTCAAAAAGACTTTATTTTAATTTTGAAAACGATATCAAACTCACAAGTTGAGAGAAATGGGGGATAAGGATGCATAAAAAGTAAAAAGAAAAAAAGAAGAAATTACCAAAAACAAAGGATAAATAACCAACATGGTAACAATTTTTTTTTGTTTTTTGTCTTTCAATATATTCACGTGTAGATTTTTGAAAGTTTGTTTTTTCTTTATATTGAAAAAAAAATGCAAATTAGAAAATAGAGAAGAAAACTGAACTTAAAACTACTTTATGTTAAAAAGTGTTTGTTCTTAACCTCGAACCATCAACCTCTTGAACCTTCTTCACCTCATTCACCACTACACCAAATGACTTCCTATTTCTTGCACCATCTTTCTCAGTTTTCACAATATTGCAATTCGTATCTTACCATCTCAAGCCTCTATTTTCTCCAAAACAGAAGATTGGATGAAAATGACAATTTTACCCTTAGCCATGCACCGACCCTAGAAAAACCTCGTTCACGTTTAAACGAGGGTAAAATTTTTTGGGATAACAGATTGCCACCCGTCAACTTGATTTTGTAATGTCAATGAAAAGTCAAGTTGACGCTTGATAATACCCAAAATCTTTACCAACCTTATCTCACCTTGCTTGTCCCTTTTCCTGTGTTCAGAGATGTTGACTACCTTGAAAAGATGTTTGAGCTTACCGAGCATGTCATTGTACCAATGCACTTCTAGGGGCCTGAACCTATCCAAATGAGAAAATACAAGCAAACCATAGAATATCCAGGTGTTTTCGAGAACCAGAGCCCATGATCTTATATGCAAAATATGTCACGTGATTCGATGCTTTTGAGAACCAAAACTCATTCAAAATGAAGTCGAAGATGTGTGATGTGATTCGGATTCTTTTGGGGACCGAAACCCATTAAAAAAATAAAAAAATAACTCGGATGCCTCTGGGGACCGAAACCTATTCATAAAGAAAATAACTCGGATGCCTCTGGGGACCGAAACCCATTCAAAAATAAAATAACTCGGATGCCTCTGGGGACCAAAACCCATACAAAAATAAAATAACTCGGATGCCTCTGGGGACCGAAACTCATTCAAAAAGAAAATAACTCGGATGCCTCTAGGGACCGAAACCCATTCAAAAAAAATAACTCGGATGCCTCTGGGGACCGAAACCCATTCAAAAAGAAAATAACTCGGATGCCTCTCGGGACCGAAACCCATTCAAAATGAAAATAACTCGGATGCCTCTGGGGACCGAAACCCATTCAAAAATAACTTGGATGCCTCTGGAGACCGAAACCCATTCAAAAATGCTCCATGTTGGTTTTCCAAGGGGACTTATTGCCATCGCCCGCCAACTGGGTTGCTGGGATGAACTTCTGGTTTTCACAGGGGACTTATTGCCATCACCCGCCAGTTGTTATCCAAAAAGTTGACATAGAAATGAGGACTTATTGCCATCGCCCCGCCAACTTGTACACATTGGCCAGTATACACCCTGCTTCTATTCAACGGGCAGCATACCTCCACCTGTACTCGTACACATTGGCCAGTATACACCCTACTTCAATTCAACAGCATACCTCCACCTGTACTCAACCACTCGTACACATTGGCCAGTATATACCCTGCTTCAATTCTACGGGCAGCATACCTCCACCTGTACTCGTACACATTGGCCAGTATACACCCTGCTTCAATTCAACGGGCAGTATACCTCCACCTGTACTCAACCACTCATACCCATTGGCCAGTATACACCCTGCTTCAATTCAACGGGCAGCATACCTCCACCTGTACTCGTACACATTGGCCAGTATACACCCTGCTTCAATTCAACGGGCAGCATACCTCCACCTGTACTCAACCACTCATACACATTAACCAGTATACACCCTGCTTCAATTCAACGGGCAGCATACCTCCACCTGTACTCAATAAAACAATGCTTGTTGGCTTGATGCAAGACATATCAAACAAGTGTACTGTCTCAATACACAAACAAGCTTAATGACTAAATCAATGTGCGAAATTGACTCGATGTTAATGTTAAAACAAACTGTCTGACTTCAATGCTAAAACAAGCTCATGGACTCACTGTGAAAACAAGATCGATTCAATTTTCATAAACAAATATGGGTGACTTGGTGCCAAAACAAGATTGACTCAATTTTCAAAAATATGGTTGACTTGGTGTCAAGATTGGTGTTGACTTTGCTGTCAAAATTTCAGATGTATAAGCAAATATTTCTTTCAGCTAAAATTCATGGAACGCTCATTTTTCAGGAATGGACTTCGAGACCAAAATTTTGATCCTTCAAAACTGAACATGCTTCCGGGCTTTATGATTTTCTCAGGGTTGTGGAGCTTGAGGTTGTGAGATGCGGTGCTTAAGGCTTATGATAAGCCTAAGTCCTTGGGATTGTAATGTCGGAACATGGTGCTTAAGGCTTATGAAGTGCTTAAGGCTTGAGGTTTTGGGACTTGGTGTTTAGAGCTTATGACGGGCCTAAGTCTTTGGGATTTCTTGGTTTCATCTGTGGAAATTGCTAGAAACGATTGCCCCCAGTATTTCTTTGAGCTATATGAGTTAGAAACTATACCAATCGATCGAAACGATCGATTGCCCCCAATATTATTTTTTATTAAACATGTGAACAACTCTCATCCTCACAGGGTTAAGGTTTTCTTTGATGTGGTGCTTTTTCTACCTACACTCGATGTGTTTAGCATTTGCACTCATTCCTCACTTACAATCATAACTTCTAGACTTTTGAATTCGTTATTTCATGGACTTACGCCTTCGATCTATTACTTTCACTTGATTTAGACACATAACTATCAAGTCGGAAGTCTTTGAGGCTTATAATTGGGCCATTGGGTATGATCCATGTCAAAGGGACCATGAAGAATATTTTTGGTTTTATGGAGCTTAAGGGTGTCCAAAGCTACAACTTGCACCCTCTCTGGATTTGTCTTTCCATCCTTACGTGTGAAGCAGTCTTGCTACTGTATATGGACTTGCCTTGAGGCTTTGGACTTTGAGGTAGTCCTTGCTGCTACTTTGTTGTTGTTGTTTGGAAACTTGAGGTTTTCAAATTGTCTACACATATTTGGGGTTCTTGTGTTTCCCGATCTTTAGGAGCTCTTGGAGCCACTTTGACTCATCTTTGGGGTTCTTGTGTATCCCGATCTTGGAGCTCTTGGAGCTACTTTGACTCATCTTTGGGGTTCTTGTGTTTCTCGATCTTAGAGCTCTTGGAGCCACTTTGACTCATCTTCGGGGTTCTTGTGTTTCCCGAACTTTTGGAGCTGCTTTCGTTCAAGCTCTTGAATCCTGGGTCGCTTTGCGGCCGTTTACGGATCTTCATCATGTTTGTGGTAGTGTTTGCTTTCTTTCCGAACTAGGAGTGTCCTCATCCGAGAGTTGGGCTCCTCGCTTCCTTTGGTCATCGGGGTACGTAATCATCATGAGCTGGTTTTTTGTGGAGCTTTGTTGATAAAAGCTAATATATATGAAAGGCTCAGTAGGGGTTCCTAGGGTTGAATTTCAAGGTTTCATAAGCTTTTGGCTATGTGGTGGTTTACCTAGGTGCTTCATCATTCCTGATAGTTATGTGTCTCCTCTGGTTACTATTCACAGATCTCATCGTAAATTGACAAGTTATCTCCTTCAGTCAGAGTTATGCTGCTTACCTCACATGTGTGTGGCCTCACCGCGTGTAAAGATGACACGTTTTTTCTCTCATTGGTTTTTTCCACTCAAGACACTCTCGCACTCTTTCGTTCAGAGAGTTTTATTCACACATTTGTTTAGAATAAACAATTCTATAACTCAGATTGCCCCCAGTATTGTGTTGGGATTTTTGATAACCATGTTCTCTATTAACCTTTATGTGGGTTGCTTTGGTGTTTTGGGATGTATCTTCGTGCTTGGGAAAGCATGCTCATCTTTTTAGAAACAAAACAAAGTTTTATGTTCCACTGATGGAAAATGACCGTTCCACAAACCTTAGTTTTGAGAGACATTTGTTTAGCAGAAATTGATGTTCCTTGCAAAGAAAGCTCATTCATGAATTTATCTTTTCAGCACGGAAAAGTTTTAGACTTGAAAAATTCATTTGCTTGTGAATATGAAGAATATGATTTAACAAAACTGATGCTTCTTTTTATTGATGTCAAGAAATGTTCATTCAAAACAGTCCTTGATTGAAAACTTCCGAACTTAGATTTCACAAAAGATTTGCTTGCAAAGCTTATGAAAGACGAATGACAATTTAAAGCAACATTTTATGCATGTGAACCCAATCTCCTTTATGAACTCGAATACCACCAATTTGCATAATGTTGGAGCATAGAAGACTCGAGCTTTTAGCCATGATGTATCTTCGGGAGGACGTAGAAATGTCTGTGATCTTTTTTTTGAAGTCAACTTAACAAAAGAAAAGAGCTGACGAGATAAACGTCCAAAAAATTGTAAACCTACTAAAACGGTTAAAATCCCTATGCAAACCTAAGAAAAACAACAATGAAATCTAATGTATTATGAGAGGGCTCTTGGGCTGAAAAATCTAGACTAGGATGTCCCCTAACTGTGAATGAGGCACTTAGGCCGGAATGCTCTTTGGGCTGTGGATAGGCGCTCAGGCCTGAAAGCTCTTGAACTTGAAGTGAGACACATGGGCCGGGATGCTCTCGGATTGTGGATAGGCACTTGGGCCAGAATATCTGTGGACTGAAAGTGAGGAACATGAGACTGGACGCATGGGTCTGAAAATCTGTGGAATAAAAGTGAGGCACATGGCCGGGATGCATTTGGACTATGGATAGGTGCATGGGCCTGAATATCAGTGGACTAAAGAGAGGTACAGACTTTAGATAGGCAATGTGCCTAGATATCATTGGATTAAAAGTGAGGCACATGGGCCGGGATGCATTTGGACTGTGGATAGGCGCTTGGGCCTGAATCTCTTTGAACTGAACATGAGGCACATGGGCTGAAACAGTGTCATCATTGTGGATAGGAGCTTGAGCCTGACCGATCTGAATTGTGAGTGAGGCACTTGGCCCAAAACACTTTGAGAATGAGGCCCTTGGGCCGAAATAATTTCTAGTTGTAGATTGGCGCTTGGGCCGAAAGTTTCGGACATTGAGTGGAGCGCGGGCCTGTATGTCATTTGAATTGTGAATAGGCGCTTGGGCCTGAACATCTTAAATTGAAAGTAGCATACATGAACCGGAAGAAATTATATGGGATATGTATGGGTTGCTGGATTGAAAGAGTTTTCAATGTTTAAGTGAAATACCTAATCCAAGTTATTGATGGGCCTTTGGGCCGGAATGTAAACGTGATCCATAAATCATTTCAAGTCTTGAATTATCGCAAATTCCAATGGTTTTTTGGGCCTAAACCTAAATGGATCAAAATGGATGATTCAGATTTAGACACTTTTGGGCCAAAAGAGATCACCTTGATCTAAGGTTTCTAGGCCGAAGCCCAAGCGAATAGTTCATCTAGACTAGAATAGGCCTTTGGGCTGAAATGTAAAGATCTAATAAAAGATGAATTTATTCCAGCTATAACCACACACATTCAAGCTTATCACAGAAGCATGGAATCACAGAGATAAGGAGTGAAAAATATGCATGTCCTCACTATGCAAGTTTCATCAAATGGGTATGGATACATGGAGAGTGCTTGGAGCTTTGGGCCCAGGTAGTGAAGGGATGAGGCTTGCACGTCATCCTCTTCATTTCCCCCACCTTTACGCATCACCCTAAGGTGGTGTCTTAGACGGATCATGGCTTGGCATGACTGATATTTTTGGTTTTGAGTAAGGGTACGTCCGGAGAGGGCTGGGGCTTTGGGCCCAGGTAGTGAAGGGATGGGTTTGCAGCCATCCTCCTTAGTTCCCCCACTTTTACACATCACCCTACGGTGTGTGTCTCAGAACGGGCCATGTCTAAGCATGACCAATGATTGGTTTATTTGGACCCTCATCTCTCGCATGTACCATATAATACAAAGCATAATATCATAAAGATAAAAAAGATAATATCATAAAAAGAAAGCCTAGAGATTATAAATTCAAGTTAAGCCCTTTTCCTAAGTTCAAAGTTTAAAACTTAGATGGTGTCCCCAAGCAGAGTCGCCAGTCTGTAGGCGTTGGTTTTGAACCCTTAAGTATTGGGCTTAAGGCTCCAAGGTTTGATTTGCAATTAAAATCATTAAACCGAAATTACAAAATTAAAGCTTAATAATTATAACTGGCCCCACAAACCTAAATAGAGTCGCCACCTAGTTTTAACATTTTAAACTTGGAAAGGAAATGTTGTTACAATTTTTAGAATTATGGGTTCGGGGCTTGATATGAAATTTCTAAAGGGTTCAGATTCCTTCATTGCCCCTAAAAAATTTCTTTTCCTCTACTTATAAACTCTAAGGCTATATTAATGACATTATATCCTTCACATCAGTTGCAATCCAACTAAACTACACGTTCCAACAACTACTATACATATTGTTACCTACAAGTTCAAATCACAAATGAAGAATATTAAAACACCGGGGAATATCAATTTAACCACAATATTGTTTCTAACTATCTCTAAAACCTAACAAATAAAAAAAAAAAGAATAAAGAAAAGAAAAAAATAAATAAAAATAAATAAAAGTAAAAAAATAAAAACGCAACCATTATGCCGAACTCATTAATCATTTCAACATTATTCCCTTACGTGGCTTTGTTGACTAGAACCAAATGGCACGTAACATTCTACCTTGCCTGAAACAATGAAATATTAAAAAAAAAAATGAATGCATACATTAAGAAAAACTTACTAGCGTGTGAATTCTCCAGAATAAAATCGGGGTGCCCTATTCTTATGATTTCAGTACGCCATCAAAGCAGAGAACGCATATCACATATCCTTGCCGGTTTCTATTCTCAGTATCTTCTCGATCTCATTGCTTATATCTCCTTGTGATTTAATGCGCGAGATGGTGACGAGTATTGATCTAAGATCATCAGCGAAGACACTTGTGGCGATGTGGACAATATTATTGTTGGCTGGAGATTGAGAAGTGGTATGGTTGTCAGACAGTAATGGATGAACAATAGAATACCTTCACTAGCACTTTGATTGGAGATACAATTGGAGATGACGAACAGTATCGACGTCCGAGTTGGAGTAGCTTCATTGAATACGAAATGAACGAAGCTTTGAAGCTGAGTTTCTGGTAAGTGAATGAATGTGATCTGGGTGTATGACCTATCAGGGTCTGCCCCTGTGTGATGAAAATGAGTTCTTTATATAGAAACATATTAGAGTTTGAGATCTTCAAGAGTGTAACCACCAAGATCAAAACAAACAAATGAGTTAGAGAATAACAAGGAGTGCTAATCCTAAAATAAAATATAAAAAAACAATAAGAATTCAAAATTCAAATTCAAATTCAAAAACCGAAACAACTATTAATCAGTCAAAAAAAATGTTTTCGGTTTTTTTTTTAAAGATGGCGCTGCAAATAGAATTAAAAAAAAGTTTTCTTTTTGGTTTTTTTATGAAAGAGAAAAAAATGTATTTTTTTTGTTTTATTTGCTTTTGGAAGTCACGTTTTTAAACAAAAGAAATAGAATTTCAAAAAGACTTTATTTTAATTTTGAAAACTATCAAACTCACAAGTTGAGAGAAATGGGGGATTAGATGCATAAAAAGTAAAAAGAAAAAAAAGAGAAATTACCAATCACAAAGGATAAATAACCAACATGCTAACAAATTTTTTTTGTTTTTGTGTCTTTCAATATATTCACGTGTAGATTTTTGAAAGTTTGTTTTTTCTTTATATTGAAAAAAATGCAAATTAGAAAATAGAGAAGAAAACTGAACTTAAAACTACTTTATGTTAAAAAGTGTTTGTTCTTAACCTCAAACTATCAACCTCTTGAACCTTCTTCACCTCATTCACCACTAACCAATATGACTTCCTATTTCTTGCACCATCTTTCTCAGTTTTCACAATATTGCAATTCGTATCTGACCATCTCAAGCCTCTATTTTCTCCAAAACAGAAGATTGGATGAAAATGACAATTTTACCCTTAGCCATGCACCGACCCTAGAAAAACCTTGTTCACGTTTAAACGAGGGTAAAATTTTTGGGTATAACAGATTGCCCCCCGTCAACTTGATTTTGTAATGTCAATGAAAAGTCAAGTTGACGCTTGATAATACCCAAAATCTTTACCAACCTTGTCTCACCTTGCTTGTCCCTTTTCCTGTGTTCAGAGATGTTGACTACCTTGAAAAGATGTTTGAGCTTACCGAGCATGTCATTGTACCAATGCACTTCTAGGGGTCTGAACCTATCCAAATGAGAAAATACAAGCAAAGCATAGAGTATCCAGGTGTTTTCGAGAACTAGAACCCATAATCTTATATGCAAAATATGTCACGTGATTCGATGCTTTTAAGAACCAAAACTCTTTCAAAATGAAGTCCAAGATGTGTGATGTGATTCGGATTCTTATGGGGACCGAAACCCATTCAAAAAAAATAAAAAAATAACTCGGATGCCTCTGGGGACCGAAACCTATTCATAAAGAAAATAACTCGGATGCCTCTATGGACCGAAACCCATTCAAAAATAAAATAACTCGGATGCCTCTGGGGACCAAAACCCATACAAAAATAAAATAACTCGGATGCCTCTGGGGATTGAAACCCATTCAAAAAGAAAATAACTCGGATGCCTCTGGGGACCGAAACCCATTCAAAAAGAAAATAACTCGGATGCCTCTGGGGACCGAAACCCATTCAAAAAGAAAATAACTCGGATGCCTCTCGGGACCGAAACCCATTCAAAAAGAAAATAACTCGGATGCCTCTGGGGACCGAAACCCATTCAAAAATGTAACACCCCAACTACAACCATACGCTTAACAACAAACTGCAGCGGAAAACTTAACTCATAACATTACTTAACTCAATGGTGTTACATGCCGTTAACCACCCACGTGGCTAACAAGGCTAATACATATACATTGTATCGGTCTGATGGACTAGATTCCCGAGAAACTACACATTACTATCCCTTTCTATTAACAACAACCAATATACATATACATTCCAACTGTACCGAGTATTTACAAACTAATGCCGAACACAATTTCGGTCTTACTACACCTACAATACATACACAATTTAAATGACTACCCCGTCCTACTCTCGAACGGCTTCCAGCTCCTTGTACCTGAAATAGGAAAGAGAAGAAAGGGTGGCCCCCCAGGGGGCTCAGCACCTTTGTTGGTATGGTAATCTCGCAGCCCGCATGCTACCGGGTCACGCACAACTAATTGTCGTCTTAGCATGCGGTTGATTACATTTAAATCATGCATGTACTCCAATTACACAAACACATTACAATCCACAACAGAGGTCACAACAAATATAGTCAACGCATCTACGCTTAACAAATCACTCCTTGTTTTCCTTAACCCTAGAGTGTTTCTCCTCTAATGGAGCTACTTCCTTAATAGACGATACTTACCCATTAATCGGGTTATCCTTAAACGCCTCTTATCATAAACTGGGATTCATATCCATGATCCACATACTCCACATTTTACAACATAAAGCATCACACCACTATAAGAATTACGGCACAACAATAACACATAACACAACGGGTACGGTTCTCTTAAGGAACCGACCCCAAACACAATTAGTTCACTGTAGAGCCTAGAGAATGTCGCAAACTCATGATAAGCTCGTTACACAACACTCGTTACCGTCCTAATAGTCGGACGAGTAACTTAAATTAAAGATGGATCAGATTTAGTGACCCGAACACACCACACAAACACATGTTCCCCCTAGACCGATCATAAGTCAGAATAGCTAAGCTTTGGAGTAAGCTAATGGGAGATCGTAACCCGTGAGGGAAACAACCATAACAGAGAGGAGGGTAAAGCTGAAATACCCCTAACATTTAAATAATTATATATAAGTAAATAAATATTATTGGGGGTTTATTAAACCCTAAGAAAACATATAAACACTCAAGCGTTAAGAACGCACTAAAACTCCTTAAGGTCAAAAACGTGCGTTAAAGCCCGACCTTAAGTAAATAAATTATATAAGCTATAAAAATCATATAAAGTCGACCTAGGATCATTATATGACCCTTGGAACGCAAGTACTCAGTTGGAACTGAGTAAAAATACTTGGGAATTCTCTTAAAGGCCCCTTAGGGCCGAAAGTCCCGAAAATACCTTATTAAATAAAGTAAAGCATTACACCTCATTTAAAATGCTTGATAATACTTTAATAAACATTTAAGACAAAGTTCTCAGGTTAAATTCTCAGTTAAAGATAAAATACTCGGGGGAGTTTCTTAACGCTCCTTTTTGCCCGGGTAGCCTAAAAATTATGTTATGGATTTATATAACCCTATATAACTCAATGTAACACTTCAACATTATTATTGACTATAAACAATATAAAGCAACAAAGATCAAATGAAAAATCAGTCTCAATTTATTCCTATGTTGGGCGAATTTTTAAGGCCATATTTGGCTAGTTTTGCTTCAAAAATATGTCATGTAATATAGTGACTCATCTCCACCCTTAGTATTTGATAATATATCATTATAGCAATCAGGAGAAGCCTTTCCATTGCGTATACCTGCAGGAGAATAATAACAAAGCTAGTTTATGTTAGGCTAAAGACAAGTACCTAATTTTGATTTGTCATTATGAATTAACAAAACCTAAGCTATCTAGTCATTTTTTTTACGTGAGCCTACTGCAGATGATGATGCTGAAGTGCTCCATGATGGTGTCGATTAATACACCTGCAAAGACAAGATAAGTGTCATTAGTAATAAACTATGCTAATGCTGTAAACTAGCAAACGAATATGATATATAAATACCACTATCGTGGACATGGAGTGGACTGATTGGAGTGTCCATATACAGGCCGTCCAACCTGCAACAAATGTGCAGTATTAGTGATCAATGATTGCAAGTAATTAATAAGCTAAATCTAACAAATAATATTAAGAATTCAGAATGGAACTTACACCATTCTTTTCTGTCGCATAGGTGCATGGTGAGTCCATGTCTGTGCCGATCATTAGCCCTGCAGAAGCAAAACAGATAAGTTAATTAGATAAAAACTAATATCACAAAGTGGGAACTCCATTAACGTGAAGAGAGCATGTTAGACTTTTAAGTCCGTACATGTAATGTTATATCTACATAGTATATACGTGTATAGGTGTTATTCTATCCACCTAGCATATATATCCGTTGTACTGTTGTAGTATAAATAGACATGCAAATGTCTATCCCAGTAACTTACCACATTTACACATTATAATAAAACAAGTACTTTTTCCGGTCCCCTATGTTTCTCATGGTATAGATGTGAAAGAAACTAGGGTTGCCACTTTTACAAATCGACAAAACAAGACTTCGCTTCTTTCATCTCTACCTCCGTCCTTTCCTACCTATGGCCGACGATATCATCAACCCACCACCAGAACCCCACACCGACAAATCCAATGACCCGAAATCCGGAGGATCTCCATTCTAATACTTCCAAACCCGACAGAAACAAGATTCTTTACATACATCCGTTCGACAGCCCTGGTTCACAGATCACGCATCGATTCGATGGGAAAGGCTTTGCTACTTGGAAACGCGCCTTCGTCGTCGCTCTCTCCACCAAACACAAAGTAGGGTTCCTCACGGGTGAAGTAAAGCGTGAGCATTACGACGCCGACACCCAAATTGATTGGGACAAGGCCAACAATATGGTGCTTGCCTGGCTTTTCAATTCCCTGAGTGAATCACTTAAAGAGAGTGTTATCTACTATTCCACTGCCGCCGAAGCCTGGAAGAATTTGTGCAAACGGTGGGACGACCCAGCTGGATCCAGATTATACACTCTTCGACAAGAGGCACATCATATTGAACAAGGCCGTGACACAATCAACGATTACTACACAATATGGATCAAGATTTGGAACGAGCAAAACGCATTGACTGCAATTTCTCCTTGTACCTGTGGATCCGCTGTCGAACTTCACCAGCAAAGAGACAACGAAAGAATTTTTGATTTTTTAATGGGTCTTCATGATTCGTACAAATCGATTCGAAGCAACATATTAATGATCAACCCTTTGCCAACCTTAGACAGTGTCTACGCTATGCTTCGTCAAGAGGAGAATCACCGTCTCAATCGAAAAACAAGAAGGGGCGACTCGGATGATACTCTGGCATTCGCAAACGTAAACCCTAATTCAACAAATCGACAATCCTCTGATGCGCGCACTACCACCTTCCGCAACGACACCAAGAAAACAAAGTGTTCACATTGCAAGAAGATTGGCCATTCTTATGACGACTGCTATTGATCAAGGGAAATTTTCCAAGTCATTGGCGAAACAAACCAAAGAATCCCGTCTCTGCTGCCGTTGCTGATGCTACCAACCAAACCCAAATCGATGAATCACCGGTGCCGGGTTTCACTAAAGATCAACTACAAGCTCTAACACAACACATTCAAGACAAGAAATCGCCTGTTCCTGGAGTAACCCCACGACAATTGGCTTCTTTGACTGCCTATCTTGACCAGACCACCGTTACCAACAAGCAACACGACACTGATTTTTATAATCAGTTTGCTGGTATTGTTCTTTCTTCCTTAAACACTAAACCTCTGAATGATTTGCATAACTGGGTGATTGATTCTGGTGCCACAGACCACATATGTGGCAACATAAATTTATTCCTTGATACAAATTTTACACTATGCAATACTTCTGTAACGATGCCTGATGGTCACTGTGGTAACATAAAGGTTTTGGTACAGTTAAACTCACAAATCTCTTCATGCTTCATAATGTGTTATATGTTCCAAGTTTTGAATTCTTCCTAATATCTGCTCGTAAATTTTTACAACAAATCAATGCTAGCATGATCTTTTCTGAACATACATGTGCTTTGCAGGACCTTAATTCCAACACTTCTGTTCCCTTTGCATACCAGAAAAATGGGCTATTTTCTGGAATCTGATTGTTTGGATGATTTTTTGCATCAAAGAACTAGCATTTGTATTAGTAAATCTACTTTCCCTTGTAAAGACAAATCACTTGCTTCTGATTCGCATGCTGATATGGAAAAGAACTCTATTTCTGCTACTGCAATGAATGTTGCAACTCTATGGCATTTACGTTTGGGTCACACTCCACTAGAAAAACTGTTAAAACTCAAACTAATAAAACGTGCCGATCTGATAACACATTTTTTGTGTGATAGTTGCAATCGAGCCAAAAACCACAGACTCCCTTTTCCCAAACCTGTTACAACCAGTGTTGAAATATTTGACTTAATACATATAGACATTTGTGGTCCCTTTAGGCAACCAAGTCATAACAACAAAAAACTGTTTCTTAGCATTGTAGATGACAAAAGTAGGGCTCTATGGATTAAACTTCTTGCATCAAAATCAGAAGCCTTCACTTTTATAAAAGCTTTTCTTCAGTATGTTGAAAGACAGTTTCATAAAAGAGTTAAATGCATAAGATCTGATAATGCTCTTGAACTTGGAAGTTCAAATGAAGGAAAAACTTTCTTTAATACTCTAGGAATTATCCATCAAACTTCTTGCCCTTACACCCCTCAACAGAATGGAATTGTTGAACGGAAACATCGATACCTAATGGAAACTGCCAGAGCATTATTCCATCAATCGAAAGTTCCCATAGAGTATTGGAGTGAATGCCTTCTTACTGCCACAGATCTTATAAATAAACTTCCCTCTTCTTCATTACACTGGAAAACCTCCACATGAAATTCTATACAATAAACCGATAGATTACAGTAATTTAAAAATTTTTGGCTGTCTTGCTTATGCTCTCATTCTCGGTCCTAGGCCAGGAAAATTTAGCTCCAAATCCACACCTTGTGTTCACCTAGGACTAGCTGACAGGCAAAAAGGGTACAAATTGTTGAGATTAGAAGATAAAGCAATCATCACTTCTCGAGACGTTACATTCCACGAAACTGTATTCCCCTTCACCTACCCTCCCCCTCATATGCCTCCTTTTTCTAATTCCCCAGTTTCTGTCCAACCAACAGAACCAACTCCACCTATATACGTCTCAGATGATGAACCTTCTTCTCCTTCCATCACCACCTTACCTTCTGTTCCATTAACCATAGACACAACTTCTGACTCACAATCTATTATACCCACAAACAACACCACCGACACACAAACCCAAATACCTACTTCTGATCCATCCACATCTCATGATAACCTCAGAAGATCTTCCAGAACCCGCCACCCTCCTACATATCTCCAAGACTATCACACCAGTTCTGCGATTCTGGACCAAGATCTCTTCACTGAAATTCTTCACAACAGACTCACATCCTCCTTCACTCCTCTTTCTGCTCACACTCCTCTCTCTTTAACCTCTCTCACTGATATAACCCCCATCCTTTCTCTAGCTGCAACATCTGTCCAAAACAGAACTACAATTGAAAACATTCTTGACATCCAAGAACCCCAAACATATGAAGACGCTGCAAAACACAAACATTGGGTAGATGCCATCAATGCCGAGCTTTCAGCCCTAACAGAAAATGCTACATGGGAGTTAACAAAACTGCCTAAACACAAAAAAGCAATAGGCTGCAAGTGGGTTTTCAAGACAAAACTAAAAGCTGATGGTACTCTAGAGAGGTATAAAGCTCGTCTTGTTGCTAAGGGGTTTAGCCAAAAATATGGTCTAGATTATACCGAAACATTCTCCCCTGTAGTTCGAATGACCACAATTCGAACCATCTTGACCATAGCAATCAAAAAGAAATGGGAAATAGAACAACTAGATGTCAACAATGCTTTCATTCACGGGAACCTCCAAGAAGAAATATATATGCAACTACCGAAAGGGTTAACAGTTGAGAATAAAATAAATGCTTGTCGCTTAAAAAAATCCCTCTATGGATTAAAACAAGCGTCTAGACAATGGTTTGCCCGTCTCAGCATATTCCTAGAGACTCTAGGATACACACAATCTTGTAATGATTCATCCCTCTTTCTGAAAAACAACTTAAAACAAGTTACATTTCTTGCTGTTTATGTTGACGATATTCTCATCACAGGAAACAATAAAACTGAAATTGAAAATGTTAAACAGCAATTGGACCAAGAATTCAAAATAAAGAATCTTGGCAAACTTCATTTTTTCTTGGGCATGGAATTCTTGTATCATTCTACAGGTCTGATTATTACACAGCGCAGATTCTGCAATGACATTTTGGCAGAATACAACATTCACGGTAATGACGTTTCTGTTTCTCCTCTCCCTTCCACACTGAAACTCAACACAACAGATGGTGAGATCCTTCCTAACCCAACTCCATACCGTAGTCTAGTTGGTAAATTAAATTACTTGACTCACACACGTCCTGATATTTGCTATACAACACAGTTACTAAGTCAATTTCTGCAGGCACCAACTACACTACACATGCGAGCTGCCATTCACACATTACACTATCTCCAAGGAACTTCACATTACGGAATCAATCTCAACAATACTCCAGATTTCTCTCTGCTGGCATATTGCGACAGTGACTGGGCTGGATGCCCAGACACACGCCGTTCGGTCTCAGGCTACTACATTCTGTTGGGCAACTCTCCAATATCCTGGAAGTCCAAGAAACAGCACAGCATCTCACTTTCTTCTGCAGAGGCAGAATACAGAGCGCTACGGGCTGTCACAAGTGAACTATCTTGGCTCAGTCGCTTAGTACACGAGCTAGGAGTCATAGAAATTCAACCCATCCCAGTGCACTGCGACAACAAATCTGCGGTTTACATAGCGAAGAACCCAGTTCAACACCAGCGCACGAAGCACATAGAAATTGATATTCACTATGTAAGGCAGAAAATCCAAGAAGGCCTTATTGCTGTCAGACATATATCCAACAAGGAGCAGCTGGCCGATTTTCTCACCAAATCTTTACCTCGAAAATCATATTCAAACATCTTGAGAGATATCG
Source organism: Limonium bicolor (assembly GCA_023374045.1). Classification (NCBI taxonomy): domain Eukaryota; kingdom Viridiplantae; phylum Streptophyta; class Magnoliopsida; order Caryophyllales; family Plumbaginaceae; genus Limonium; species Limonium bicolor. Next base: position 272,470,998 of record CM041781.1, on the reverse strand, counting down.
GACTTACATTGACACAAGACCAACAACATCACCCGTGTTGATCTTGAGGGGGGCTGTTAGACTTTTAAGTCCGTACATGTAATGTTATATCTACATAGTATATACGTCTGTATAGGTGTTATTCTATCCACCTAGCATATATATCCGTTGTACTGTTGTAGTATAAATAGACATGCAAATGTCTATCCCAGTAACTTACCACATTTACACATTATAATAAAACAAGTACTTTTCCGGTCCCCTATGTTTCTCAGAGCAGCAGTAGTGGAGTCTCCATTCCTGTCCAAGCGACAATCACCACCTGCAACACAATGAAGTTAACAATTAATTACACTAATACTATAAGCAAAAGCAACCCATTAACAATATATGTACCGTAAAGCTATACCCATTAGCAACCTATACTGCTATACGCCGATCAACCTGCACAAGGAGATAGGTTAGTACAATAATTACATAATAATTAAGCTAACAAAGCATACTTGAAAGAGGGGGTTGCTGAAGTGGAGTCTCCATGCGGATCCAACCAAGCGCACCTGCAGGAAGAAATAACAATAATGCAGTAATTAAACTCATGAAATGTTAATTAACTACTATGATTAATTACCTAGTACATCCTCGAATAAAGTCTAATGAAATTAACAATCAAGATTAAATAAGGACCAACCCTTTTAGCCGTTAATAAGCATGATTGGAGTTGCCATTTTGATAGTGCACCACTACAACCGTTTGGCTACTAAAGTTAGGAGATGATAGGGTTAAATTATGTAGCTAAAATTAGTGAATTAGAATAAGCATAAACAAGATAGGAAGCATGTTAATTAAATCGTAACAATCAAAAATCTGACTTGCCTTTGTTCCTACTACTAAAGCTCTACGTGAGCACTTCTTCTACTTGCCATATTCACACCGAATTGGTAAGTCAATTCTAAGCTCCCTCTTTGCCCTCTTCTACAATTCCCAACTTAATTCATAAATGCTAATAAACTCTATTAATGGTGTATTAGTTCCTAACACCATTTTAATGTAATTCCCTAGTTAATTCTATCAAGTCTTGGAGCAAGAATAATCCTAGCATATCTCTAAGGAAATCGCCAACAATTATTCTCCAAGGAGTTGTCTTGATTCAACATCAATTCAAGGAGTAATCAAGGTTAATCTAAGGTATTTTCATGTTTGAAAACTCTAAATAAAATTACTCCTATGTCCGAAAATATTTGGTCTCCTAAATCCATACTCTCTTCATTATTTCATGAAGGAAACTTGAATCTACAATCATCTCAAGGTGTATCAAAAATACCTTGATAAATTCCTAAGGTAAGCTCTTGTAAAAATTACTCCAAATATTATTTATAAACTTTGTTAGAAATCTAACAAATAGATCTCCTACATATATACAAGGAGTTCGAAATATCTTCATCAAAATAGCTTTTGGAGAGCTTGGAGATTCAAGGAAAAATCAAGTACAAGAATTGTCTTGATTTAAGGGTAAGTTTATATAATTAAGGTTTATTAAGTTTAAGCTTAATTTGAGCTTCAAAATTTAGTATAAAAATTATGTTAAGGCCATGCTAATATTAAGGCCGAAAATTATTAAGTTAAAGTATCAAAGAAGATAATTTATACATATAAGGTAAGATTATTACCTTAAGGTATAAATATGTGTCACAAAAATTAATTAGGATACACATATATTAAAACCGAAATATCTAAGGATAATATGTTCTATTTTTGTTTATAATCATTCTAAGTCATTAGCATAATTTTTAGAAGTGTTATATGGCTTATATACATTTATAAGTATTTATTATAAGGTTTAAAGCAAGTTTTAAAACTATATAGTAAAATAAAATTGGAGCCGAGAATGATATGTATTATTTGAATGATTTTCGAAATATATAAGTATATTAATTTATATTATAATTTTTGGGAGTATTAAAAATAGCTACAAGTATTTAAATGACAAGTTCATAAAGTTATGTGGTTAAAATGTAATTTTTGAAAAGTTTGGGATATAAATACTAATTGCCGAGAATATAAGGGGTGATTTGGTATGTTATAGTATAATGTAAGGTAGGAATTAATATTATGAATTTTGGTGAATTTAAATAAGTGTACAAGTGTTAAAATAACATTTTATAAAGTTTTGGGGCTATTTTATAATTATTGGGAAATATAAGGTGTGGCCGAGAATTATTTATGATTTTATGGGTATATTGAAGTATTAATTGTGAAATTAAGTCTTGGTCAAAGTGTTGACCAAAAACTTTGGGTTAAAATGATTTATGACATAAAATATTAAGTTTATAAAAGTTTTGGGGCGAATATGTAATTTATGGAAGTATATATGAAAGATAGAAAATTAATGTGGGCGAAAATGCAATTTAAGAAAAGATATGGGGTACTTTGGTTATTTAAAGAAATAAAATATTTAAACTATAGTTTATAAGTTAATATGTAACTTACATATAGTTTTGGGGTTAAAAGT